>CAUJRU010000571.1:0-471879 GCA_963277665.1 Viscum album
AGTGGAATTTCAGAACTCTTTGTGTAATCCCTCAGTGTGCATTTTCACATTTAGAGGACAAGGCCACAGTGAGGAGTCATTAAATGCTCTACACCATTTTCACCTTTTCATATATTCCACCTGTTCTGAAGTCCTTCTCCACCCATGTTTCCCACATCGAGCATAGCTCATGTGGTCTTAGAGATTTTATCGAGGTTTGTGACCATTTTCTAGAGTCTCACTTCTCATGGTATGATCTCTAAGACCATAAACTAGGATCTCTCAACATTGTTTTAGCAAGACCTTAAACTACATGACATCTTCATGAACTACGTATGTCTTGATTCCCATTGTTATGGGATACGTTGGAATGCTCAGGCGTCTCATCTTCGGGACTATATCAGGATCCACTAATTATCTCTTATATTTTTCTTTTTGGTCCTGACATTAATAGGTTTTAATGGTTTAGCATGTGTGGTCTTATGTCCTCAATCATGTCAGGTGTGCAATAGTTTCACCACTTAATCCCCTTTTAGGAGCTAGTTTCTCCAACCTCTTATCTCGCATGACCTTAAAATGCACTCTCAGAACTACGTATGGATTTATTACCATCCTCCTAGGATATATAGGAACACCTAGAAGATTCATCCTTGGGTTCATCCCTAAATTATTTGACCATTAATAGCCCCTTGGCCGGGGTTTCTCCCTTGTAATTGCATGTGGTGTGGTGTGGACCTCTTCCTCATTCACGTCAGGTAGGCTTTATCATGCCATGTGCATTCCCCTTAAAAACTTCGATTCTTTTGTATGCATCTAATCCATATGACTTTAAACAAATATTTGTGGTCCCACAAGACATTAAACTATTTCATCTTTTCTGCAGGATGATAAAATGCATGGGTTGGTCCTATAATATGACCCTAAACTATGAAATTGTCGTCCAAGTCGCACGATGAAAAACAACACCGCATTGTGATGTCCTCACTTGAGGGAATATCATGTATGGTATCGGTCATCCACCATGTCATTTTTCGAAGTCTACCTATGGATTGATTCCTATAGCGATGCCTGGATTCTCCATCCTTGGTTTGTTGCTTCACAAAAAAACACACATCCATCTTAATGATCGAACAAGATCTATCAAATGACGTTTCATTTGGTGTGTGGGCCATAACTGTATGGTAGTATTGTCCCAATCAATGGTACCCTACCATGCCACTTTTAGAACATCATATGTCATGATCCCCATAATAATGGGGTATGTATGAATTCCCACACAATTTGCCTCAGGCGCAACCCAACTTTCATTTTTGGCCCCTTGACCTAAAACCTCCCAAGGGAGAACATGGCGTGATATAGACTCCTATTATCCCCATTCACGCAAGGGTTTGTAATTACTACACCATGTGTCTCCCTCTCTCTATCCCATATATGGTCTGAGATCTAGGACATTCAAACTAAGATCCAATGATCCTTGTCACATTACACTAAACTACAGGATTTTTTCTAGAACTACATGTGGCTTGATTACATTCCTCATGGGATATGTAAGAATTCCCAGACATTCCATATGTGGGTCCAGCCCCGAGAATCATAAATCCATCCCCTATTCATCCCCTTATCTTGAACTCTTTTGGGAGCGTTTGGTGTGGCATGTACCTATTGGGTTCTCATTCAAATTAGGTTTTTCAACAATTGAACCATGTGTCTCCCTTGTCTCGTCCCAATCTGGTCTGAGTTCCACTTCCATAAACTATGATCTCCCTATAGGAACTACAAATCCAGTTTTGCTACTTCATCACCCTATGCACATTCCATTAAACCAGGTCCCCTATTAATTATCCACTCCATGACATTAAGCTCCAAGTGTGCGAACCTAGGACCCTTGTCCTTGGAAAGGGATTTGACTTACACTATTTGGCACATCTCATTGGAATACTCAAATGAATCATGGAAAAGAGACCAATATTTGGAATTTTCACATAAACATCTTCTCATTTCATGTCCATTCTTCATGATACCTTTATTTGTATCTCCATCCTCTTCCACATCTAAAGGCACCCCCTTTACAGCCTGGTCTCAGGCCACATAGGATCACCTACCATCTTGGGATAACCCCCTGAAGACCCCAGATGACAAATTGATACAGGTCCCATATTTAGACAATGGTTAGCGGTCGACACTCATTTGTTTTTCCCCATTCCCAGATAGCGTGAAATAGATACTGTGTTTTGAACATGGTTAGTGGTTATCCACTACCATCATGCCGTTATAATCGTGATCCAGATCTTGGGCATCATGATTCACATCTTTCCATTCCCTTATGTTTAAGTTGAATTCCAACACACTCATTTTTCCCCTTCACACATTTATGTGCATTAAGTAGGATGATTAGTGATATTGAGACGGAATTCACCTAGTGTTCCATTGATCTTGATATGTTCCTCCTTGTACCATAAAACTCCCTTCATTTCCCCTTGTCTCCCACACCGAGCATTACTCACGTGGGACTAGTTGTTTTGGTGGAATGTGTACTCGCACAGCCATGAAACGCGTTCATTTTTCATCCTACATGACATTAAACTATAATACCAAAACTACGTATGGATTGATTCCTATTCTAATGGTGAATGTTGGAATTACCCAACACTTTTCTTTGGGTCTATCCCCATGTCAGGCCAACTCTAGTCTATAGACTAAAGAATCCCATTGGGAACATGTGGTGTGGTGTGGACTGGTTATGTCCTCATTCATGTAAGTATTTTTAATGCACCATGAATTTATCTTTTAGGTAAACAGGTCTTAAACACATGATTTCAAAATACAATTCTACCCTAAACAAGTCCAGGATTCCCCATGATAACTATGAGATGCGTCTACTTCCTTACTAGGGAGGATTTCCCCTCTTAGTGTTGGTCTCTAACCATGCTCTGCTTAAGAACTACATTTGGCTTGATTATCATCCTTATGGGATGCGTAGATACATCCAAGAATTTCCCCTCTGGCCCATCCTCAGGTTCCTTAACCCTTCTGTCCCCTCGGTCTCGATTACGGTCCAGTCTCTATGACCTTAAACAAGATTCCTACAGTCTGTAAAAATGACTTTAAATTGTTATACATGGTCAAAACTCTATGACCGTAAACTAGGAGCCTAAATTTAATGAAAAATTACATATAACTGTTAGCATCAGTCTAGGAAGTATGACCTTAAAACAATGTCCAATGTCCGGGTCATATGACGTTAAACTATTCCCTTCATCATCCTGATATGTATGATGTAAAAATGGAATTCATTCTAGGTCCTCACTAGAGAGGTCCGGTCTGGAATTAGGTATGATCTTTTATCAGACTGAGTCACTCACATAATGTGTTTACATCATGGTGGAATAATTTTAAGAGTGTTGGACTCCATTCGAACACACCATCACTCCACCCTCCATGCTTTGGTGACCTTTATTTGGATCCTCATCCTCTTTCATTCCTAAAGGAACCCCATAATAGTACTGATGCCCGGACAATGGATCACCTACTATCCTTGTATAATGATCCGTAATAATAATGGATTAAATCTCGATTTAGGCCTTGTGGTTCGAACATGGTTAGTGGTCGGCCCTAATTTGTTATTCCCATTTCAGACTAACGTAATAGGAATACTATGTTCGAACATGGTCAACAGTTATCCTTCATTATCATACTGCCCATGCAGGGTTCCAAATTTTGGTATTTGTGATTCACACTTCCACTCCCCTCTGTTCATATTGATTCTATTTCCCCTGGCGGTACCCCACCCATGCACTAGAGAACATTGGGAAAATGGCAAGTCGGCTATTATGAAAACTTCATTCTCTATTCTGGCATCCACGTTTCTTCACAGAAATCTAGGATAGTTGCTCATACCCTGGATGCCCAATGCTCATATGGCACTCTCATATTTTTATGGAATGACGATGGAGTAATCCCTTGTTTCTCACATTGGTCACAACACACTTGAGATTAGGAATCAAATGCTGGATAATTCACGGATGTGATTGAAATGAAAAAATTAAAATAAATAATGGAATTCGTACATGTGACCAGCATAAACAAGTGAAGCATGAAAAAAAGTTCCTGAGTTCATGTAAATTACAACACCCATGGATTGGCCCCTCTAAAAGATGGATTGACCTCCTCAACAGAGTATCCCATCTCCACCACTCTTTGGTGCGTGGCCACCAAAATTTGCTATCGTTGTTCTAGATCCTTCTCCTATGCACTGACTACGGGGCGTAACTAATCATCCTTGATTCATTATCAATCTCTAATAACTTGTATGATAGCCCATTAATTGGTTTCCTGCAATATCCATTATTTGGATTTATCTACATGATCCAGTTGTTGTGAAATAATCTCCATTTGGGTGATAATAAAAGAAGAGCGCTCATCTATCTATGCTCCCGGGTGATGGATATCCTGCTCAACCTCTCGAATCCTCTAGATAGTGACTTCCTTCCTCTACTACCATCCCACACTAAGCACACATGCGTACTCCTGGATATTATTGGTGAGGTACTCTCAAATGATCATGTGAGGGCATCAGGCATCTACCCCTCCTGCACACAGCTCACGCAGGCTCAGGCGAAGTCTACCAACCAAGATGGACCAACTCTAATATAGAAGTACTATCAACAGAGTGCTTGATAAATTTCCCAGATATGCGGAAAACATCCTTGTTGTCCTCTTCATCAGAAGTAGTTTCATCCCAATCCTCAATATCAGCAAGTTCATACTCCAGAAAAATCTCAAGGAATTCTATAGAAGGATCTTCCACTAGGGTTTCATCAAGAAAGTTGGGCTCCACGTTGTTGATCTGATCCTCACTATCAGATTCCACATGGAAAATTTTAGGTTTCAGGAAGCTGGTATTCCTTTCAGGAATCAGGATATCTATGGTCCGATTAGCAGGGGGTCTGATTACCCAATAATTGGTGCTCCTCTATGAAAAGAAGTGCTAGGAGCTTCGGTCATCCTTTCCAATGCATCCCATGGAATATGAAGAACTGGTTGTTCAAGAATACAAAAATGTCAGTATGTTGGTTCTGATAAACAACATTTATGAATTATGCAAAAGAGTAGGACTTACAGAGGTTGAACAACGGGTCCCGTTCTTGTTTCGCTGCTTCTGGGATCCCAGGATGTGCCCCCCATATATGATTGGGAACTCCAGAGACCTCAAAAAAACTACCCTAGGTATTTCAGCCCTGTGAGGCTCTACAATAATTATCACCCTCGATAAAGACCCTGAGGAAACAGTCACTATTTTGTGGGGGCATGGTTTCCATACAAGGCCCACCCACACCAAAAAAATGTCAGAAAGATGAAATTTGGATAGTCAAACAAGAAGCTATAGTGGAGATATTTAGATTTTACCTCCAGATATTCAATAAGCTCCTCTGGATCCGAGGTTTCAACCTCACCTTCCTCCAAGGGGCTCCCTCTGCTAGCATCCACCTCCAAGAGGACTCTTATGACTCTTCATTTAAGTGGAAGAGTTCCCTTATCTCAATAGTATATAATTACAGTGGGATCCTTTTTCTGAGTAGTACCCTCACCCAGTCTGTCATTGGATGCGGAGTACCCCGAGAGTGTGCATATTCCTCCTACTCGATGGCATATCCCTCCCCTTATTCCTAAGATACCAAAAAACTGGCCTGATCATGAACAATCTCTTATACATCCATCATGAGCTGGATGATGTGATCCCACGTGTCCGATGGGCAGAACAATTTCCTGTTGGCATCCCAAGTATCCCAAGCATTGGGAAATATGGAATCAATAGGCATATCTATATGGAATAGATGCTTCCTGAGGGCCTAAATGGATATCCTACATACCCCACTGGTGGCCCTTCTTTCCATTTGATTCTGATCGGCTGGGGGTGTTGGGTCCACTTTTGCTACCTGCCTAACACTCGGCATAGGCCCAGGAATCATCCGCATTTCTGTTGTAATGAACATTAGTTTGGCCACTGTGACATGTTATTTATGCTTCTATACCCCAAATCTGAGATGGAAAAGTCACCCCTCCTTCGGTATGAATAGTTTACCGCTTCAACATCTCCCTCGGGTAAGCTGACTCCCATCTCCTAGCATATTCTTTCACCATACCAAAAGCAATAGTGGGAGGGGAAGTTTATTCTACATATTTCCATCCACCCATGGGAATATATTCATATCTACCATATCACACATAGGTGATTCTCATGTCATACCCCCAGGTAATCCTATGGGGTCAGTTTCTACATGCACTAAAATTTCATCGCAAAGGGGTTTGGGGTATACAACCCGCAGATAGGATCACAATCCACCCCGAAAAGCCAATAGATAGAACTGATGTTCCTAGCCGCCCAATCTTTCATTGGTAAATGTGCAAATTTCCAGTGGGAATGGATGGGATTTGAATTCATCTACCTACCAAACCTTTTTCAGTACGATCAGTGAAGTTAGCATGGTCAGAATGCTCCCCACCGCATTCAAGATGGCCAGTCGGAAGACTACCCTAGGAGAATATATGGGGTTTGAAAACTTGCACACTCTAATGCGCACCCTATCCATCCTTACAAGAAGTGTAACGGTCCGCACAACCACAATGTCTTCCTCCCGTCGCTAATGTTCCCCTGGACTTTGTACATCTTGTGTATTAACAGGATCCCAAGACAAACACACTTCCCCAATACCAGAAAAGACGCCATTATGAATGTGCTCAGCAGAACGCTTGAGTCCATATCTCAGAATGACAGCATACAACCATATATGATTGAAGAAGTAAACCTGACCAGCCTAATCACCCATTGTTGTTCGGTCTTGATACTATCCCCCCATAGTTTTCATAGGCTTTCCTCCAGTATGCTCTAATAAGAATTATGTTTACTGCATTAGGTTCCCTCCCAAGGAAAAGTCGAACAAAATTTCGGTAGCTACTAAGTAAACTCCCCCCTTTGGTAGTGCGCCTCGGTGGGAAATTTATGAAATTCCCAAACCACCGTTTGAAATGGACATCTCACACTGACTGCTTTTCCTCTCCTAGCACCAGGTCCTACAATTCCCTTTACAATAATGGAATCTGGTCCGAAACTTTCCATAAATTTCCCACAGGGAGGAATTGTTCATTCATCTCCTCCAAAAGTTGGATCCCATAAATCTAGTAGAGATCCCAAAGGCTAATAATGATGTCCCTGTGATGAATGTGGAAATTGTTGGTCGTAGATGACCACCTGCTTAAAAACTTTCGAATGATAATCTTCGATTGATATATATGAAATTGGGAATCCCACACTACTTCATATAAACCTACCCACTTCATTTCCACCCCAAATGCTTCAAAAAATGCACATACCCAATAGGCCTAGGCCCAGTCATCTGTGAAATTTCTGCCTTGGAAAAGGTCCCACTCATCAATAAACCCCATTCCTGGGTTCCCCAAAGCTGCCTTCAGGATGGTTTGGTATCACGGGGGAGAATCATCGGGCTACAGTACTATTACCTCAATATTTTGGACATTGTTGTACAATGAATCTGCATTAATAGGCTTGTAATCCTCCCAAGTGTGTCCAGCCGCAGCCCTGAACCACTGGTGCTGACATAGAGTGCTCCTGAACTAGTAAGCTGGTTCATCTCTACATGTTGTGGGGATGAGGACGTCATACCTTTATCTAAATCTATACAAGGGAAGCCTTTTTTAGAGTGTATAGTTCTCATGTATCTCTAAAAACAGCTCTGACATGGATTTGGGATTTGAGTGGCTTCACAAACACTCTATGATCCCAATATTTTTTCCATTTCTTCTCTTCAAGTGGTATCTACAAGAACCTCATGAGTGACTTATGGGTTGGACATCCCATTTGAGATATTTTTTTTTTAATTTCTTCACTGTTTAAAAATCTTGGTCAAGGTGCTATGTTGCGAAGCTTGACCATGAAGTTCGGTCGAGGATCATGATTGCAAAGTTTCGACACAAAGACCCAATGAAAAGGCATCGTGCATAGCATAAGTCTCGTGATGTACTTGGTCATTGTGTAGGGGGACTCAATGCACAACGTGAAGCAAATAAGGATTGTAGTGCAACAGGAATGTAGAGAAGTGTTTCAAGGCATCGTTTTGTAGAATCTGGTTTGCACAGGGTGATCGTGGATCCATGGAGCGTCTGGAATGAAAGAGAAAAGATGCGGCATAGAGACAAGTGAAGACAATTTAAGGGTAATCACCCTTTATTTATAGGTGGAAACCACAGAAACATTGTGGGGTGTCTCTACTTTGCAGTGCACCTTGTGTCGCGCTCCGTGAAGAACTCCACCAGCTTCTAAAAACCCACGCTTTGTGTGCCTTCACCATGACTCCACTTCACGAACAAGTATGAATTTTGCCAATGTTTTTCCTTAGAAAATAACCCTTATTTCTCATTGGCTCCAATTTTGAGGGATAGATTTTTTTGGCACTAAACTCCAACTCTCCCAAAATCAGAGGAGAAGGTCATCACGAAGTGGATGAAAAGGGAAGCATCACAAAGGTTCCTCACGGAGCGGAGGCCCTCTCCATTCTCGTTGAAGAGTGCACCCTTCTCTGCACCCACCATGGAGCGATCCCTTATTTGTGCCCACCACAGAGGAGGCTAAAGGACGAAGTGGAACCTCGAACATTATGAACCACCTAGAAGAGGCCCTCTCTAAGCCTGCCACAGATCCAATCCTTTTCTATGCCCACCGTAGTGCGCAACCTTCTATGCTTCTTCCACAAAGAAAAATGATGGACCATGCCTGGGTTCGGAGAAAATTGACCGCATCTCCCTCTAATGGCAGAGCAAGAGTTACTTCGCACCGCATCCTCCTCCCATTTCATTCCCCTAGAAACTATAAATATTGGGCTCCCCCAACTTCAATGGAAACCAAACCCTGACCTTTTGACTTCCGTCACTCGAATTGCGAAGCACCCTTTGCTCTGTGAACTTCCCAAAGCATTCAGGCTTTGAGAAGCACCCTCCAAAAACATGTTAACTCCATGCTAAAACTAAGTTATTGAGCTCTAAAAACCCAAGTGCTCTATGAGCCACTGCACTCTATGAGCCCTGGTGCTCTACGAACTCAGGTGCTTCTTGAACTTCTCCTCTCTGCAATCCCCAGGGCTCCGTGATCCCGGGTGCTCTACAATCCATTGTGCTCCACGAGCCCCGGTGCTCCGCGGTTCCAGGTGCTCTGTGAGCTGTTGTGCTCTACGATCCCTAATGATCTGTGATCCTAGATGCTCTGCGAGAAGCTATGATCTGCAATCCCCAACGCTCTATGATCCTAGATTCTCTACGAGCAGCTGCGCTCCGTGAGCCTGGGTGCTATGTTATCCTGGGTGCTCTATGAGCCTCTTCGTACTGCAAGACCCAGTGCTCGAGCACACCTTTTTCTCAGTGAGGCTCTATGTTCTAAAAAATCTTTTTCTTTGTGACCCCATGATATTTACAAATCCCCTCTCTATAAGGCTTCTTTCTTCATGAACCCTTCGTCCACTCGTCCCTCTAGGCTTTCATGGGGTAATTTCTAGGTCCCTTGGGCAGTGATTCATGTCACATTTCTTATCCTCGTGATTCTTCGCATATTTACTCTAATGGATATTTTTTCTTCTCATAGCCACGTTAACATGAATTCCTCAATTAATCAGTCCATAAAACCACCCAACAATAGCATTACTAATGCGTTTTCTTCCCCTAGGGTGGGTGGGTTTCAGTTATGTGAGTCTTAGGGGTGTGGAGTGAACCCTCCTCATCCGAGTTGCATGATGTTAAACTTACAAGAACCATCATGCTTATGACATTACATTAAACTATGGCATCGCCCCATCCAATATAAACTGGGTGTCCTATCTCAGACAATCTCCACACCCACTTGTCTCCACATGAGTGAGATATTCCTCACATAGATTGAGATCCTCTTTACTGGATCAACATCTATCTTTGAGGAAGGGAAAAAATTTGAGTGTAATCCCCTAGCCTTTCTTACGAGAGGTAGTATCCAGGCTTCTCATATCTTAATCAGTGACAAAGAATAGGAGAGGGATGGGCACAGGGACCTTCGTAACTCTCCCTTTGGGCTTTGTCTCCATCGGGCCTCCATCCTAGAGTTAGTTCCAATCTCCATCTCCCTAGACCTCTAACTTTGCATAAGCCCATGATTCATTTTTGGGATACTAACCACATGTAATAACCGCTTCATTCACTACATACAAACATTTCATGATGTGGTCCTCTTGTCTTTGATAACTCTTGTTTCTCACATAGAGCTTGACTCACATGGGCTTAAAGTAAGCACTGGCCATAGAATCCTTCATAGGCTGCCCTAGATTGTACGTCCTAAGCCTCCCTTCCAAAATAAATGAAATTTTATCCTCACCCTTTCCAATCCAGGTACATCGGAAGCCTCCTTAATGTTCAACCATAGTACCCATTGGTCTCAACCACTTCACGTCGGTCCACCTTCATGTCACATGATGTTAAACTTTATCCTCTATTCCAATGTACGTGGAATTTTATCCTTTCCCTTTCCAAGAAAGGGATGTAGGAAGAATCTCTAAGGATCAATCCCAACACCCATTGGTCTCAACCACTTCACGTTGGTACACCTTCATCCTACATGACATTAAACTGTATCCCCCATTATGAACTATGTGTACTTTGATCCTTGACCTTTCCAAGCAAGGTACGTAGGAAGCCTCCCTGAGGTACAAGCCCAACACCCATTGATCTCAACCACTTCACGTTGGTCCAACTTCATCCTGAATAATGTTAAACTATATCCTCAATTCCAAAATATGTGAAATTTTATCATTTCCCATTCCAAGCATGTTACGTAGGAAGCCTCCTTGAGATTCAAGCCCAACACCCATTGGTATTGACCACTTCATGTCATCCCACCTTTATCCTGCATGAAGTTAAACTGTATCTTCCATTCAAAACTATGTGGACTTTCAACCTTTCCATTTCCATGATTGGAATACTCCCTATGTTCAGTCCCAGCACCCATTGATCTTGACCACTTCATGTCGGTCCAACTTCGTCTTGTATGAAATTAAACTATATCCTGTATACCGAACTACGTGGACATTGATACTTACCTTTCCAATAAAGGTACGTAGGAAGCCTCCCTGAGGTTCCAGACCAACACCAATTAGTCCCGACCAATTCTTGTTGGTTTATCCCAATCCTACATGATGTTAAACTGTACACCCCCTTTTCTTCCAGCATGATGCTAAACTTTATACCTTCGAACTACATGGTTTTTTATCCTAGTTTTTTGGACAGGGTACGTAGGAAGCCTCCTTGAGGTTCAACCCCAACCAACGGTAAGCCATTGTTTCCCCCAACCATCAGTAATCCATTGTATTCCCCAACCATCAGAAATCCGTTGTAGCCCCCAACAAGCGGTATGTCTTTGTAGACCTCAACTAGTGCTAAAACGTTGTAGCCCCCAAATAGTGGTAAGTTGTTGTAGCCCTCATCCTATGGTAATCTATTGTAGCCCCCAACCAATGGTAAGCCATTGTAGCTTTCAACCAATGGTGAGAAATTGTACCCCCAATCAGTGGTAATCCATTGTAGCCCACATTCGACGGTAAGCTGTAGTAGTGCCCTTTGTTGGGACCCACATCTATGGTCCACCCCTTGGGTGTTAAATCATCTCGGCCTGCTGACCACACATAATACCCATTATATCGTTGTCTCATTATCCTATGTGGACACCCAAATTCTATGCCCCCATCCTGAACTACGTGGACTTTGATTCCCTATCACTGGGATACGTAAGAAGCATCCCTGAGGATCAATCCCATCACTTGTCTCACATTGTTGTCTCTCCCTTGATCCCCCTATGTTCTAGGAATATCATTCCCCAACCCTAAGGTTTTATTTCCTCTAGGTCCCATCCATGTGTCCATTCTCATGGGCTGACTCCTCATGTTTCCCATCGACCTACTAAACTATGCGGACTTTGATTCCTAGACATGGGGATAAATAGGAATTCTCTTTAAGGATCAATCCCAACATCATCTTCGTCCTCAAATAGGTTCCATATCATCCTCCATCCACTTCTTTTAACAATAAATATCCATCCTAATTCTTACCATGGTCACCACATACCTATGAGATTACATCACCAACTTTCTCACTACTCCAAGCAACAATCAGGTATCTAACCACATGTAAGCCCCACATGATCCATGGTCATCCACCCAAGAGAGTCCCTCATGTGATGGGACATAATCCATGTTTAAGACCCAACATCATGTCTGGATTACTGTCCTCTGATAACACCCCAATTTATCACCCCATCGAACTACGTTAGTTTTGATCCATGTCTCTCGAGACAGGGTACGTAGGAATCGTCTCTGAGGTTCAATCCTAGCCAATGTCAAAACATGGTGTCTCCATTATAAGGACCCAAGAACCCTTAGATCTGTCTTCATTAAATATTGTGATCTGGCTATCTAATAGGACTAACAGGTGCGTCCTCATAGGGTTCACCCATCCAATCCACTCATATCATTGTTCTGATCAGTCTGATCTTTCTTCGTAAGATGTTCAACTCACGACATACCTTGTGTTATGAATGGTAAGCTGAGGAAAACCTTAGAGACATTCCCATGCCATATAATTACCCACATTAAACGTGGGATTCCTTAAGCATCCACGCCCATGAGATGCCCTATCATAAGGGAAAGTAACCCAGATGCTTTAGTGTTCTGACATCCAGACACGCCAGCGATGTCCAACGTGACTACTCCCCCGATCGAAGGTTACTGACCTAACATGACCTCAAGGAATGTCCAGATAGAAGCAGTGTAATTAACTGGAATTCATAAAGATTTGGCACCAGGAAGAGTTTCAAAAACAGCAGATTAATCATTTAGGGGGAACCAGACTAGGAAGTGAGTTTTAAGTAATAATCCACAGAAGGAGAGACTAACATCCCATCATCATGTTTCGATCATGGAGGAAACATCCATGAATAAGTGACAGATGCCACCACTATTTGGAATGCAGGAATGTGGGGAAATAATTAGCGCATCCTCAAAAATGGGTGTGTGTCCCAATGAAATTTTCAGAAAAAAAATCTTCTGATCTCTATAAGTAGGTGATAAAAATTGATTGAAAGTGGCTCCAAAGGACTTTGAAAAGTACTCAAGGGTGCCATTGGTTTGAGAAGAATGGTTGGGACAATAGTTGGTTTTGTTGGGGGTTCTTGTATTTATAGGAAACATTACATTCATGAGACTATGGTGTAACCTACTAGACCATACTAAAAAACCATTTGATATATGGTATTTTACGATGTAAGGAATTAGACCATTTTGTAGCCCCTTTGGTCAAGTAATGTTTGAGGAACATGATTCCTTACATAGAAAAGGTCCTATTTACCAAAAGAGGGATTATGAAATATCCAATACCACCACACTACCGAACCTCATGGAGAATATATTAAAATGGTGGTATATGATATAGGGTTTCTAAAATTTATTGAACCATCCAAATTCATCCCTCTGACACAAACACTATAGTCAAGACCTCTATCTCACAGCCACTCGACAGATGAGTAAGGTACAATGACATAGTCTTCCACTATGGTGTTTTAATTCTTAATAAATAAAGTATCAATGAAATTGAAATCTTGGGACCCTACAGCATTTTCAATCCCATTACACTTTAGTGATCATTCATATAGCAGATCCTAATGATCCATGACAAAGAATCCTGATTTTCCATGTTAACTCCCCTAACATACCTCCAAACACCTTGGGACCTCCTCCAGGTTCTACCAACAATGAATAATCACCAAGGAAGGGATAATGGGTTTTGGTTCCTTATATTAAGTTTAAATATGAATGAAAATTGTATCAATAAACTCATGTAATTATTTTTTTAATTCTATATTATCTACCCATAAAATATTGATAAGTTTGTTTTAATATTATCTTAGCATCAAGAAAAAAGTCAATAGTAAATAAAATCTCTAAATAATATTTAAGAATACGAAATTCATCAGGAAATACATAGATATATTCATTTAATACCAAAACATAACTAATTTAAATAGCTGACATCCAATCAATAATAAAAACAATATATCTTTTATTTCCATGTTTAATTAATTTATAAGACTCCTGGTACCCTTTTAAAGGAATGAATTCATTCTTTTATATAAACTAAAAATAATTCTATAAATAGCTTCTTTGTCTCAATATTTTTTTTCTAATGATATATATAAATCCAATCTACCCCCAGAATAACATCAATCATTGACAAGGGAAATAAAATAAGGTTTTCATTTAATTTCTTTCAACGAACCATGGTAATAAAATACCTATAAATTTGTTTTTCAAAAAAAATCACATTGGTGTTTTTTAGGAAAATATTTGGATTCATTTCTTGAGGTTAAAATTCCAAATTATAAACATTCTTATAAATGAAATAATTTTTAAACCTAAAATAAATAAAATTGTGGGAATAATATAAATAAAAAAGTATTTTACCTGAATCCTTATCCAAGGATGGTCTAGTATCCATGGAATTAGTCTCAAAGGAATATTTCAAACCTTTATTTTTATGATCCGGAGGACTTCTATCCATCATACATACCTTTATACATTTAATCACTTAATTAAAAACTTCATTCAGAATAAATCTTATTTATTTCATATTTTTGGTATTTGACTAATAATTATTATGATACTTTTATTCAGATTCACAAGACACATTTCCAAATAAACAGCAGCGAAAACACATTAAAAAATTTATAAGAAATTTTCTAGGATTCTTTTTCCTACACATTAATAAGTTGAAAACCTTATTTTCATAAAATCAGATTTCATTAATGGATTCTTCCCCATTGCTACAATTTCCACTTCATTTTCTTATTTTTTTAATGGAATACATTATCAACATAAAACATTATTTCAACATTCATATAACATCAAACAATATATTCATAAATTTTTTATTTATGAGATTCCAATTCCCTTTGATTTATTTGATTCAATCCTATTTAAAAATGATTAATTTTACTACCATGAACCCAAATAAAATTTTGTTTGTACTTAGAAAAATATGTGAAGTTTTCCCTATCTTCATACATTGAATCTTCCACCTTTTGGTTCAATTCCTAGAATTTATTTTCCAATCGAATTAAAAAAATATTAAAATACATCTAAAAGAAATTATTCATAAATTCACCCAATTCTAAAGATTCAATATATTATCTTACATTGATATTCTTAACCATTTACAATCATTGACTGGATTTATCTTCAAAATTATAATCAATAAGAGTTAAAATTTGTTTTAATAATCAACCTATTTCCGACGCTATCGCCGGGGGGCGCGCATCCGTCTGTGGAGGACGCGCTGCTATTGCCCCGCATTCACACTTTCCAAAGGCGGGCAACATTCGTTCCTTATTTAGGGACGTTTTCTCCTTGATCGAAACGGGATGATGGGATGTCGGTTCTTCCTCCCTTGGATTCCTCCTTGGAACTCGTCACATAGTCCGGGTCTCCCTCATAGATTTAATACGTTGTTCGTGAAACTCTTCACAGTGCCATGTTTCCATGGACACAAGTTAATTACACTGCTTCTATCGGGACATTCAAAAGGGTCCGGTCAGGGCAGTAACCTTCAGTCGGGGGAGTAGTCATGTCGAGGCATCAGTAGCGTGTCTGGATGCTAGGGAACTGGAATGTCTGTCTATTATCCCTGGTCATAGGGCTTCTCAAGGGTGAGGAAGCTCGAGGCATCCCACATCGAGCGTGGGGAATTATATGCCATAGACATATATCTGGGGTTTTCCTCAGCTTCCTGTGTTTAACACAGGGTATGCCGCAAGTTTAACGTCCAGTAGAGACGGATCAGCCCGATCAGAGCATTATCTAGAATGGATAGGATTGAGGGATTTCCCTTGAAGGGGTTTCGATACTAGGACCATCCCATGGGAGGTTGTGAAGAGGAGAGGAATGGTATGATCTTGCTGGGATATGGAAGTCTGGGTGAGAATCCGGATGGGTGATGGAGAGTTGAATGAAATGGAGGGGGAATGAAATGGGACCATCGTAGGGGGCGATAGTGAAGTTGGGCTTGAGCCACGAAGAGACCTCCTACGTATCCCCATGGCAGGGAATCAAAGTCCTCATAGTTTGGGATGGTGTCGGCGAGCCGACATGAAAGTGGACCTTGGCCTGATGGGTGTCATTAGTGAACCAACGTGAGTGGGGACCTTGGTCCAGATGGTGTGGGGCTTACACACTAGGCCTCCCAGGTGCTGGTGACCTGACGTGAAGAAGGTCGTGGTGACCAAAAGGTTGTGGGCTTGAACCTATGGGAGGCTTCCTACATACCATGTCTTGACATGGATCAAAGACCACATAGTTCAGGTTGGTCACAACGACTTGCCGCTGGACCAAAATGCGGTTTAACATTGTGCGGGGAAAAGATGAACCTTGACGTGAATAAACGACGAGAGGTGGGCTTGAACCTCATGAGGCTTCCTACGTACCATGCCTTGACATGGATCAAAGTCCTCGTAGTTCGGGTGGGCTTCGTCGGTGAACCGACATGAAGGTGAACTCGGGGGTCCACTTGTGGTGGGTGTCAGAGAGCCGACGTGAAGAAGGGACCTTGGTCTGATGAGAGATGGGCTTGAACCTCTGGGAGGCTTCCTACGCACCATGAATTAACATGGATCAAAGACCACGTAGTTCGGGTTGGTGCCAACGGCTTGCCGTCAGACTAGAATGAAGTTTAATGTCATGCGAGACGAGGATGAACTCGACGTGAATAAATGATGGGTGGGCTTGAACCTCAGGGAGGCTTCCTATGTGTCATGCCTTGACATGGATCAAATACCTCATAGTTCAAAGGATGGAAGTCGTCAGCGAACCGACGTGAAGGTGGACCTTGGTCTAATGAGATATGGGCTTGAACCTCAGGGAGGCTTCCTACATACCATGCCTTGACATGGATCAAAGACCTCGTAGTTCAAATGGGTGTGCAGTTTAATGTCATGCGGGACAAGGGCATACAGTTTAACGTCATGCTGGACAAGGGTATGCAGTTTAACATCATGCTGGATGAGGGTATGCAGTTTAACATCATGCTGGATGAAGGCATTTCCATGGCCGATGCTTACTCTAAGCCCACGCGAGTCATGCTCGGTGTGAGAAACAAGAGGCATCAAGGACCTGACGATCACGTCGCCAAGGGTGAATCCGTGAGAAGCAAAGAGGGGCTTACGCGTTAGGCGGCCCATGGTGCTGGGACTTACTCCAGGATGGGGGCCCGAAGTGCGGCAAAGCGCAGTGAAAGAGGGATTTGGGACCAATGACGAGAGGTGCCTCGTTCCCTATCTCCCCCTCCACTAACCTTGGTAGTGGGGAAGTACGGAGATGCAGGGGTGAAGCCGTCCGCAAGAGGGGATAGGGGCTTACACCAAGGTGGTTTCCCTTCTCCCATGGACATACACTAATCCTAGAAGGAGGATATCATCCCTTGTGGAGGGGGTGACCCTTTCTCTGTGGAGACGGGTGGCGTAAAGAATGTCCGAGCTGGGGGACCCAACGTGCGAAGCACGGGGCCGGATCACAGTTTAAGGTCATGTGTTGAGGACAAGGTGCTTGGCAGTTTAATTTCCTGCAGCTCGGACGAGGTGGGTTTACTCCACACCCCTAGGACTTACATAACTGGTACCCTCTACTCCTTGGGGGAGGGAAGGTACCAGTAAGGTCGTGATCAAGGGGGGTTGTAGAGCGAACCATCTAGGGGTCCACGTTTGCATGGCTATGCGAATAAGAAATAGCCATTAGCGTGCCTATGCGAAGAATCATTAGGCGAAGCAACGCTACGAGTGGTGTTGTCCGTGGGACTTTGAAATCACATCGCACATACCTGGAGGGTCGCGCGGGAAGAGGAATTTCCAAGAAAAGGAGTGTGCTTTGCGAATTGGAGTGCCTTGGCCTTAGCATGGGGAAGAGTTGTGAGTGGAGAGTGCTTCGCGAAGTGAAACAGTATTCGCGGAGCACTGCCTTGCGAAGAGGAGGTGCCTCGCGATGCAGGGTGCTGGTAAGTAGTGTGCTTCGCGATGTGGAGTGGCTTGGCCTTAGCATGGGGCAAAGGTCTGAGTGGAGAGTTCTTCGCGAAGTGGAACATGATTTGCGGAGCACTGCCTCGCGAAGAGGAGGTGCCTCGCGAAGCAGGGTGCTGCGAAGCAGTGTTCTTCACGATGTGGAGCGATCCTGCTTTAGCATGGGGATCACTAATATAGGATGGGTGTTTCTCATAGCATAAATTTTCCACGGCTGCCCGGGTTCCCTTGGGAACCCCCCTCTTTCGCGAATGCCCTTGATCTTCACGAAGGGCATCCCCCTCAGAAGAGGGGCTCAAAACGAGACAAATAAAATGTGTCACGCAAAGTAGAAGTACCTCGCGGAGCACATGATTCCTAGGGCAAAGGGTGCTTCGTGATTCGGGAGATGAGAAGACTAAAGGTCGGATTGTCCGTCTTCCTGGAATCAGGGGGAGCCCAGTATTTATAGGCGAGGGGCGCCGCGAAGTAGAACTCCCACACCGCCTTCGGTGCTTCGCGGCATGCTTGCAAACGTCAGGCCGTTTGCGGAGTGGTACGGCCTCCGGCGCTTCGCAGCGGGATCACGAACGTCAGACCATTCGCAGAGAGGTACCGCCTCCGTTGCTTCGCGGCGGGCTCGCGAACATCAGGCCGTTCACGGAGAGGTCCGCCTCCGGTGCTTCGTGAGGCCGCGATGCTCAGGGGGTGCTTCACGTCGGATCTTCGCGAGGCAGCATGCGGGGCGTCTTTTTAGTCCCTTCCTTTTGTGCAATATTTTGGTGCCAACAAATGCCCCCCCCTCAGACTTGGAGCGGCGGAGGGATAAGGGTCGAAGTCTGAGGGAAAATCTCCAAAATTGTCGGTGGTGCGTGAATTGATTTCGCGAAGGGGGACTGCGATGCTGACCAGGGCCCCAGGATCTGGATGCGCCGCGATGCTCTGCACGGGCGAGGCGCGCCGCGAAGCTCCGGGGTCGCCACTTATAAATAGGGGGTCGACCTCTTTTTTCTTCACGCGATTTTCTTGTCCTTTTGCGCTCTCGATTTCGCGAAGATCCGCGTACTCTGTGCCTGCTCTCCGCGACTCGAGCTTCGCGGCGAACCGCGGGTCTCTGACTCCGCGACCGCGCCAAGTGACCTCCTATTTTCCATCCTAGGTCAGACTCCGCGGCTTGGTCTCGCGACCGACCTTCGCACGCTGGCTTCATGATTTAGCTTCGCGATCTGTTCTGAAAAAATTCATTTCTGAGTGTCAGAACCGAAATGTCCCATCGAGAAGCTGTATTGGGGGTGCTTGCAGATGCCGCCCTTCGGGATGAGATGGCCAACTGTCCGGGCCTTGGGGAGATGGTCCGAAGCAATTTAGACCACATTTCTTTGACAGATCTGCTATCAGAGGGTCAGAAGAATTATCTGTAGTGTAAGAAGCTACCATTGTATGGATTCAGGTTGAGGGATGTCGTCTTCATCCCTGAGGCAAGTAGGGACGAACTAGCTTGCTGGTTTAGGAGCATGCCATGTCAGCACCAATGGTTCAGGGCGGTCGATGGTCATGCGCAGGAGGACTTCACACCCGTCACCGCCGACTGTCTCTACAACCACGTGAACAATATTGATGGGAAGCCACTGCAACCAGATATGTCCCCTCCTCTCTACAGTACCATGCTGAAGGTGGATTTGCAGGATTCGAAGAAAGGATGGTCCGAGGAGTGGGACCTGCGCCAGGGCAGCAACTTTACTGATGACTGGGCCTGGGCCTACTAGGTAGGCGCCTCATGCGAGGAGTTTGGGGCCAATATGAGGAGAGTGGGGTTATATGAGGCGGCATGGGCCTCCCAATTCCACATTTACCAACCGAAACAACTAATGCCATAATTGCTGAGCAGATGGTCTTCTAGGACCAATACCTTTCACCTGCACCACAGGGAGGTGGGAATTAGCCTGTGGGATGTCCACCAGATTTCTGGGGTTCCGATCTAGGGGCCATGTATGATGAGTTCCTCCCCGTCATGAGCGCGTGGGAGGATACAGAGAAAATGTTGTGACTGGCTTCAATGTTGATGGAACTCGTCCCTAGAGAGGACAAGGAGGCAGTGAGGGATGTCCACTTTAAGAAGTGGTTCAAGTGCTTCCTGAATTTCCCAGAGAATCGAGAGTTCCCTCTGAGGCCTCGAACTTGTCCAAGGGCGGCCCAATGGGGTAAGGAGCACTTGTATTGGCGAGTCTTGGAGGACAGCCAATGGAAGAATTCGGGTTTCAGTGTCAGCACTGAACAACAGACGATAGTCAGGCTAGCGGCGTTCATCGTGGCTCTCATATGCAGTTGGATCCTACCGGTGAGGGATACAAGCATGGTGGTGCGACCCAGCTCGTTTATTATGGCGTCCATGTTGGTCATGGGGCATCAGGTCAATCTGGGGATTCCAATGCTCGCCAAGCTATACAAAATGTTGCGGCACATTATCGAGGGAAAGAAGCCACCAAGGATATGTGGGCCCTTCCACCTCCTGTATGGGTGGATTGTGGCGCACATCAGGGGGATCTATGAGTATCCAAACCCTATTTTACCGCCGGGATCAAACTTATGCCCCTCCATCCGGAATGCGGTTGGGAGCTTCCAGTTCAAACTAACCATGCCGATGGTGCTGAATCGGGTGTGGAGGGCGGATGAGTTTAATTTACATCCCTTCCCATTGTCGACGGGGAGACTTACTGAC
Source organism: Viscum album (assembly GCA_963277665.1). Classification (NCBI taxonomy): domain Eukaryota; kingdom Viridiplantae; phylum Streptophyta; class Magnoliopsida; order Santalales; family Viscaceae; genus Viscum; species Viscum album. The sequence continues at coordinate 20,817 of CAUJRU010000571.1, forward strand.
GATGGGTGGGGAACAGAAGAGCACCGGGCTTACCTCCTTTCCTTTCAAGGAGGAGTTTTGGTGGCACGAGTAGATTGTGAGCCGCTCTGCGAACCATACACCCCGCATCGGTTTGCGAGGCAGTTCCGGTGCCTCTAGCGGCTGACCCTGCAGGTCTACCGGGAGGTGCGTCATGAGGAGCACCTATGTGTGATGAGGCAGCTGTGGCTCATGTTCACACGGTAATATGGGAAGATGCAAATTGCATTGCCTCCATCCACATCCGCTTTCGGATTGGTGAGGGAGTATGCCATTAGTTGGGAAGCTCCTTACCTAGGAGAGATGCTGAAGCAGCCAACTATTCGGGTCGGTGACGTTGGGCCTCCTCTATCCCGAGGTCGGGGTCGGAGGGCAGCTAGGGCCTCTCATGGTGACAGGGTTGCCATGGCGGCGAGCCCCGCACCTGCCGAGGGTGTGGAAGCATCGGAGGATCCGGTGATTCTGGAAGAGCAGGTCCATCCAGAGGGGCGGCCACCGAGGGGATTTCGTAGGATATCCACTCAGGCTATGGGGAAGCGGCTGCGTCATATCGACATGGAAGAGGATGCCGTCTTCCCGGAAGCCTGGGACATTTGGGATGTCAACTGGCAATTCCTCCGCCAACCCGAGATATGGGCGCACTTGAATCGCCTCGGGATGGAGTTACCGGGAATAGGCCCAGTCCGGGCTGGTTTCATGGTGTCTCCGGCAGAGGTAGAGCAATACTTGGACGATCTGGAGGATTACATTCACTCTAGTGGTGTCCCTCACCCAATGACAGACCGGGTGAGGGTACTGCTGAATCGAACGGTCCCCCCACAGTTATCAGCTGCCGATCTAAGGGAGCGCTTCCCCCTTCTGGAAGAATCAGAGGACTCCTCTCGGGAGGATGAGGTTGGAGGAGGGAGCCCATTGGAGGAGGGCGAGGTCGGAGATCAAGGCTCAGATTTCGACGATTTCGTAGAGGCTCTCGAGGTAGAATTCTGAACTTCTTTCCTTATGGTCCGTTCTTGGGCCACTACGGACTTCTCACCGATGTTTGAGCCATGCAGGAGGAACTTGTACGCAGGCCTCATTCTCCACCCTCGGCGGGTAATGATGCAGGACCTTCAGAACCCATGCTTATGGCTGCGTCCAGTTCCGCGTCTGGTGGGACCAGAGCACCCGATGTGGCTCCTCCAGAATCTCCAGACCTTCCAACAGTATACGGAGGGCCTTGCCTCAGGGTCCCGTCAGTATCCGCTCAAGAGCAGCACCAAGAGGTCGATATCCGTAAGTTTTTTCTACCGGTTTCCTTGTCGTCATATGTAGACTATGCCAACTAACGTTTATGTCCCTCTCTGTCATACAGTTCTCCGACTGGCGTGGGCTGCTGAGACAAGACTAGTCGGGATGTCTGGTGGCATCCCTCCAAGGGGCATGCCGGTGATCGTGGTGATAGTCCCCCCATCTCCCAGAGCTGCAACACACATCATCACTGGAGGGACCACCAGTAGGGTCGTGCCTGATGTCATTGAGGTGGACTCCGATGAAGAGGATCGACCGGCCGGTCCCACTCCTGTCGCGCCTACTTTGGCTCCAAATGTCGCGCCGGATTCAATGCCAGATGCAGATCCTGCTGAGGAATTCCTATGGGCGTATCCTGCGTACGAGCCTACCAATCGCGCAGATTGGGACGAAACGGCCTCCGACGTGGAAGACAACAGCATAGTCCACCGCCGGTCGTGGAAGCTAATCACGTGTTTCATCAAGGACACCCCCAAGCGATATGGCTGGCCGAAATGGACAGACTCTACTCGTGGTTGCGCGAACTGTGCGCTGGGTGAGTGGATTCCCAACATACTCACGTGCTCATCCGAGATCTTATGGTTGAGAAAATATGGGAGCATGATCGTGGGATCAACATGGGCTGGCAGCGGAGTAAGGCGACAAAAATCAAGAAGCTCCAGGAGGATGAAAGCGAGGTCCAACAGCTACAGACCCGGGCGGATGAGCACTTAGCCTCTCTTAATGCGCAATCTGAGCTGATCTCCCGGTTGAAGGCCCAGCTGGAAGAGGAAGAGGAGCTTATGAGGCAGGCTTCGGGAAAGATGGCTGCCATTCGGGCTGAGGTAGAGAGGGCCAGAGCCAATGCTGACGAACTATGCCCCACCGTTGTTGAGGAGGAGCGGGAGCTGAGTCAGTGGCAGCAAGCCTTGGATGCCACAAGACGAAGGGTTGCGGAGCTGCAATTCTCTTTTGACGGGGTCAACCCGTCCATGGGGGGAGTCAACCCCCGGGTACTGTAACAAACTAAAATCCTTTTATTGGTACTTTTGCTCTTCAATTTCTTCCTTATTTGTTTTGAATGCCATAGCATGCATGATTTCCACTGTTTGAATCACCTCATTACATCCCTACAATGTTTGCAGGACGTTCGGCGATAATTCCCCAAGCCCACGTGGGTCATGCCCGATGTGAGAAACAAGAGATAGTTGCCTTCTCGTCCCACCTAACATAGGATTGGAGACCTTGGTCCGGGCATCCGGGATTTGGATTACCAGTCCGGATTTCCAAAATATGGGAGAGGCTTGATCGGAGAAGGAACTTATCAAAACAGCCGAATTACCATTTCTTCAGCGTGCCCTCATGCACGAACGGTGCAACACCAGGGGCATTGGAATCAGTCCGAACAGACGGAAACAGGAAGCATGAATTACGATGCCCAAGATTCGGAGCACTGTGGGGATGGTGTGACAATAAAGGACAACCGTTAACCATAGAGGAGTAGTGGTATCCTTACTGCATTATCCTATAATGGGGACAAAAATGAGGGTCAATTGTTGACCATGTTCTAAACACAGGACCATGTCACAAATATTGTCGGTCAATCTTTCGGGTCATTGACCTAGGACAGTTGGCGGACCATAGGTCGAACATCCATACTATTAGGGGGTCCTTCCAAACATGAACAGTCTTCCATAATGATGGCCCAGGATGGTAGGTGAGCTGATGCGGCATGAGACCAGGCTGTTAGGGGGTCCTGTCAGACATGAAAGGGGACGAGGGTCCGAATAAGGGGCACACAAAGCATGGAATATGGAGTGACGGTTTGTCCAAACAGAATCCAACACTTAGGTAGTTACACCACCATGGTGGGAGTATTCTAGATGGGCGCATTGGTTTGTTCATGGATCCTTCCTTCTTTGGGACAGGGCCTCTCTAGCGAGGGGTCCGACCAGGGGGCGAAAACGGGAAGGATGAGATTACTGATTTCTACAGGCTGAACCCTAGGAAAAATACCATGGTATCTCTACGTATCCCATGAGGATGGGAATCAAGCCATAAGTAGTTCTGGAAGCGTATTTTAACGTCATGCAGGACGATGAGAAGCCTGGCTGTGTCGGTACACATCCTACCAAAACTACTAAGCCCACGTGAGTCATGCTCGGTGTGAGAAACAAGTAGTGGTGGGACTTTCCCGACACATAAAATGGCAGGTTAGGGTGGAAAGACGCTAGGTGAATACCGGCCTCGTGATACTAACATGCCCATGTGGTGCACTTAGATGCGTGAAGAGATAGAGCCGAATATGTTGGAATCCCACTTGAACATGAGGAATTGGAAATGTGTGAATCATGACGCTCGAGATTTGGACCACAATGATGGTGGTGTGATGATAGAGGGTAACTGTTAACCGTTGCGGAAACACAACGTCCATATCGCGTTAGCCTAGAATGGGGACAAACAAATGAGGTTTGACCGTTGACCATGTTCGAAACACGGGACCATGTTGCAAATGTTGCCAATGATCGTTAGGGGCATTGGCCCAAAACGATTGGAGGGACCTTATGTCCAACATCCATGGGGCGCCCTTAAGCCTAGTATCCATGTCATTCGAGGGTACTTTTGGATGTGGAAGAGGATGAGTATCCAAATAGTGAGCTCACGATGCTTGGTCATGGGACGAAGGGAATGCCCCCATGAAAATTCCACACTTCGGGCTTTGTCAAAACACATCTGAATACGACAATGAGACGTATTAGATAGAGGGAGGAAACATAAGAGGCACATGGTGGAGTAACTCAAACACCTGGCATGAATGGGAATAGGGGGTCTTTGCGGTGCGGTGAACAACCCGACGCAAATGAGGAAACAATCCCATATCACACCGCACGACCTCCTTGGGAGAGGTTTTTGGTCAAGGGACCGAATGCGAAAGTTAGGCTGGGCCCGCAGGGAAGTGCTCAGGCGCTCATACGTATCACATAAGGATGAGAATCAAGCCTCACGTAGTTCTTGATGGATCTTAGTTTATGGGCTTAGAGATCGGACATAAATGGGTAAAGGGAGAAAGGGACACATGGAAATAAAACCCAATGTGAATGAGGACCTAATCCCTACTTACCATGCGTTCTCTAGGGAAATGCTCGAGTCGAGGGACTGAACACAAAGGTTAGGCTGGGCCCGTGGGGAAGTTCCCAGGCGCTCCTACGTATCTCATGAGGATGAGAATCATGTCATACGTAGTTCTGAAAGGATACATGGTAAGATACCAGTGCCAGGGGAAAAGGGCAGTGCGGGCGTGGCCCATGCACTAAAAGAAGAAGAATTTGATAAATCTTGTTTTTCCTTTAAGGTGAGTAGTTTTTTTGTGAAGCGACAGGCCTAAAGTAGTAGGTCATGGTGTCTCCACAAGAATCAAGTTGTGATAGGCGTTGACAAATGGCATGGAACATGACCAATACCCAACGTGATGTCCTCTACAACGAGGTCATCACAATGCACTTCCATTTTTTGTCATGCGGCCAAGACGATAATGTCACAGTTTAGGGTCGTGTGATAGGACCAGGCGTGCATTTTAACGTCATGCAGCACAGACGTAGAAGAGGAGATACTAAGCAGGGAATGTGCGCAGTGTTATGAAACACAATTTATGGAGACATGATCCCACATCACACTATATGCCACTCCAAGAGGGAGACCTCAGGCCGAGGGGCCTATATGGGGGTAAGAGGTGAAAAGAAGGGGGGAGAGACTAGCTCCCTAAGTGGGATGGACCCGAAGACAAGGCGTCTGGGCGGTCCTACATATCCCATGAGGATGGGAATCAAGATGAACGTAGTTCTAGATGGATCTTAGTTTATGGTATTAGATCTCAGACCATAAATGGTGACAACTTCCCAAGTTAGCGCAAACATCAACCCGATCCCTAAGCCTATGTGAGTTAAACTCGGTGTGGGAAACAAGGGGGGGGAAATCCTCATCACACTACTTGGGGCGTCTATCAGAGGGGAGTTGGCAGAGAGCCCCGAAGGACACCTTTGACATGGCTTGTTCCCCCAACGCGCAGACGTGCACAGAGGAAAAGTACCAAGAGTTCTGAGTCTACATGGACACGATGAAGTGATGAAGGGTGTGAATCGTGTACCCGACATTTTGGGCTTAATGGGTTGGCATGGTGATAGAGGAAAACTATTAACCATGGTGGAAACATAGCGTCTATATCGCATTAGCCTGAGGTGGGAACAACAAACGAGCATCGACCACTGACCATATTCGCAACGTGGGATTTTATCGATTTGTTGTCCGAAACCCTTGGGGACGTTGGCCTGTAACGGTAGGAGAGCCCTTGGGCGTAGTATCCAGGCCGTTCTTGGGGGTCCCTCAAGGTGTGAATGATGATGGAAGCCCTGATGTAGGGATACACAAAGCCTGGAAAGCGGGTGTGGACGTGTCCGAGTAAATCTTGGCATTCCAAGTAATAAACCAGAGTCCCCTTGGGCACATTGGTGAACCGCCGAAAAGGGGTCGACGAAACAGCTCAGGAGGGAGAGGTACATGGAGTGGTCATTACGAGACTGACGTGAATGAGAAAATAATCCCACACCACACCATATAATCCTCTCATAGAGAAAGGGTAGACCAAGGGACCAAGGTGGGATGAAGATTCCCGAGAGATGGGGCTGGACCCGAATCCTAGACATTCAGGTGGTCCTACGTATCCCATGCGTATGGGAATCAAGCCACACGTAGTTCTCTAAATTTAGTTTAACGTCATATGAGATGAGGAGGGGAATAATATACCCCCAAACAAGGGAGGTGTACGGTACGGAGAATAAATCGACGTGAATGGGGAAATAATCTCACACCACACCATACACTACTATAAGAGAGGACCTAGGCCGGGGCCCGAAAAGGCCAAGGGGCCGGAGGCTGGGCCTCATGAGGGAAGGCGTACGGCATGGTACATGATCCCGACGTGAATGAGGACATAGTCCCACACCACACTGTACACCCCGGGTAAGAGGTTGGGCGAAGGGGCCCGAGAAGGCCAAGGGGCCTAAGGTCAGGCATCGGTCAAGAAGGCCTGACTGGTTTGCAGTTTAGCATCTTACGTGAGGACGGGGAAAGAGATAACTGTATCTAATCTGGGGGTGTGTACGACATGGCAAGTAACCTAACATGAAAGAGGACGTAATCCTACACCATGCCATAAATTCTTTATAAGATAATCGGGGTCATGGGCCCGACCGCTAGCACCACCTGGAGGGAAGTTTGTCACTTCGGGATGGGGTAGAATGAATCCCTGCACTCGAAGTTTGGGACATCTCGGGGTGGACACGAAGATCCAGGACACTGTCGACCATGTTCGAAACACATCATTCTAATGGTGACCTGATATGGGAGCAACAAATGAGCGTCGACCGTTGACAAAATTTTCAACCCAAGACTTGTATCGACTTGTTGCTTGAAAACCCTCGGGGGCGTTGGCCCGTATCGGTAGGAGAGCCCTTGGGCGTAGTATCCAGGAAATTCATGGGGGTCCCTCTGGGTGTGAAAAATGATGGAATCCCATCCAAGGAGTGGGTGAAGCATATCTGTATCCATCCACAAAAGAAGCGAACATCTCAAGGGGGAACGTGCAGCCGGGTTGAGGCCTGCTTGATGTGAGTTGGGGAAAAAGTGTGCACCCTGCCATATGACTTGACCCGAGGGGAAAATTTTGGTTTTTGGGTGGGGCCAACGGACGAAATGACCAGGTGTTCCTACGTATCCCATTAGGATGGGAATCAAGCCATACGTAGTTCTTGAAGGCCATGCAGTTTAACGTCATGCGGTGAGGACATGGGAGGATAGAAGAACGGGAGTGGTCACATGGTGCAACCCTTAAAATCCTTTTATGAGCGGGGCTATATGAGTGAGGCGTAATAAAGCCCACTCCTCGCTACGCAAGGACCCTCCAAGGAAACTATTCCCAGGGGGAATAGTGGAAGAGAAGAGCTTGGGGCTGGGCTCAAGACGAGGCATCCGGGCGTTCCTACATATCCCATTAAGATGGGAATCAAGAAACACGTAGTTCTTGAAGTGCGGTTTTAGTGTTGTTCTAGACGAGAAATGTGTCTCAACTGGGTATATGTATGGTACGGTGTGTAACCTGATGTGGATGAGGATGTAATCCCACACCACACCGTGCAATCCCATAAGAGAGTCCGAGTCGACGAAGGCCAAGGGGCCCAAGGCTGCGCATTGGACAGGGAGGCCTGACTGGCTTGCAGTTTAATGTCTTATAGTAAGGACGAGGGGGGGGAGATCTTAGTTTAAGGTCATAGAGCTCGGACCATTTTGCAGTTTATCATCCTGCAGGATAGCGATGCAGTTTAAGGTCGTGCATGACCATACAGTTTAAGGTCGTGTTGGACCATAACGTGCAGTTTAAGGTCGTGCGTGACCCTACAGTTTAAGGTCGGGTTGGACCATAACGTGCAGTTTAAGGTCGTGCGGGACCCTAACGTGCGGTTTAAGGTCGTGCGGGAGCCTAACGTGCAGTTTAATGTCGTGCGGGACCCTGACGTGCAGTTTAAGGTCGCGCGGGACCCTACAGTTTAAGGTCGTGTTGGACCATAATGTGCAGTTTAAGGTCTTGCAGGACCCTACAGTTTAAGGTCGTGTTGGACCATAACGTGCAGTTTAAGGTCATGGGGGACCCTACAATTTAAGGTCATGTTGGACCATAACGTGCAGTTTAAGGTCGTGCGGGACCCTACAGTTTAAGGTCGTGTTTGACAGAAACGTGCAGTTTAAGGTTGTGCGGGACCCTACAGTTTAAGGTCATGTTGGACCATAACGTGCAGTTTAAGGTCGTGCGGGACCCTACAGTTTAAGGTCTTGTTGGACCATAATGTGAAGTGTAAGGTCATGTGGGACCCTATAGTTTAAGGTCATGTTGGACCATAACGTGCAGTTTAAGGTCGTGCGGGACCCTCTAGGATCAGGCGAAGTACCTCTTGAGGAACCTGGCATTGGTGGGAGGAGTTACGCGCTCACCATCTGTGGTCACCAAGGATTACGCCCCATTGGGGTAAACCGTATGGATGATATAAGGTCCTTCCCATTTGGGTTCTAGCTTGGGCAGTTTCCTACCGGGGATCGTTGGTGCTCGAAGGGCCAGTACTAGGTCGCCCTGTAGAAAAGAACGGAGGCGAACCTTCTTGTTGAAGGACCTCGCTATCTTATCCTGATGCCTTTCCAGATTGTGCAGAGCACGAAGCCGGTTCTAGTCCAGTGCTTCTAATTCAGCTAGACGGATTTAGGCCACCTCATCTGGGGCCTGCTGATCATATACTGCAGTGCGTAACGATGGAAGCTAGATCTCAATGGGTAGGAGGGCCTCATCCCCATACACCAGGGAATACGGGGTCACCTGGGTAGAGTTGCGAGTCGTCGTCCGATAAGCCCAGAGGGCATTGGGGAGCTTGTTCGGCCAACTTTTCTTGTTCCGACCAACCATCTTCTGCTGAATGTTAGAGAGGGTTTTGTTGAATGCCTCGATCTGTCTGTTTTCCTGTACGTGGTAGCGGGAGGTATGGTTTGAACGGATGTCATACATGGCGTACAATTTCTTCAGTTCAGCTGCTCGGAATTTGGTGCCGTTATCGGTGAGGACGACGCGAGGGACCCCAAACCGGTGGATAATATTGGAGCTCACAAATTCGACGATGGAACGGGCCTTGACCTCTTTGAGTGGAACTGCCTGTGCCCACTTGGAAAAAAAAATTAGCAGTCAGGATGAACCTACACTGGCGAGCTATTGTCGGTGGATATGGTCCCACTACATAAAGTCCCCATACCGCAAATGGCCAAGAGTACTTGGTGGGGTGGAGGGGCTTCGGCAGCCGATGCAGGAAGTTGGCCTGAACATGGCACGTGTGGAATCTCTTGGCATACCCAATACAATCATGGATCATAGAGGGACAGAAGTACCCCAACATCCAGATTTGATGGGACAGCTTCGGCCCATCTTGATTGGTGCCATAGGAACTGGCGTGAATCTCTTACATAACTTTAGGAATTTCTACTCCTTGAATTCAACGGAGGAGGACGCCATCGAAGCTCCGCTTAAAAATGATCTGTTCAAGACCGGGGCTGCTCTGGAGGGTAAATTACATCCCGCGGCGTCGGATTCTCTCACTCTCAGCCCGTTCATCTGGGAGGCGACCATTTTGGAGATACTCGACAAAAGGTACCCTCCAGTCAGGAGTGGCTTCAACCACAGTGTCTGACGAACCTGAGACCCCTGACGTAGAGGGCCGGCAGTGAGATGACTTACCCGCAGGCCATCATTGTCCTCATGGGTGACGGGAGAAATGACTCTCTGGTGTGCTACATGTATGATCAAATCATCTTGCTCAGGTTCTGCGAGCGACGCAGCTAATCCAGCCAAGGAGTCTGCTTGACCGTTCTGTGACCGTGGGACATGGGCAATCTCTGGTCGAGAAGAGAAATAGGCCATTAGGAAAAGGGTGTACTCCAGCAACGGTACAAGCTCCGGCTTCCTGACGACATAGTCCCCATTGACCTGTTTGATTACCAGCTCGGAATCTCCTTTCACATGTAGATGGGGCACGTCAATCTCAAGGGACAACTCGAGGCCGGTGATGAGAGCCTGGTACTCTACCTCGTTGTTCGTATATCCTTCTGACAACAGGAACGAGTATGGAAGGACGGATTGTGCCAGGGTAATGAAGACAATACCCAGGCCCACTCTATTGAGAATAGGATCGTTGAGCCTCCTACCAGTGGGGCTCTGGGAGGCACAATCGAAGTGCATTTTCCAACACGGGACGACATGACCGACTGAGAGTATCGTCTTATTAGGAAAATCCAGGTTCAGGGATTGATCCGCAGAGGTTGGATGGGCAACTAAAAAGTATGCCAACGCATGTCCCTTAATGGCCTTCAGAGGTACGAACCTGATATCAAACTGCTGGAGAATCACTGCCCACCATGCTAGTAGGCCAGTCAGCATGGGGCGGTTCTGGATGTACTTCAGTGGATCTACCCGAGAGACCAATTGTACCTCATGGTGCTGCAGGTAATGCCGCAACTTCTGTACGGAAAAGAAAAGCACAAGGCAGCTCTTTTCGATAGGGGAGTATATGACCTCCGTATTGAGAAGCATGCAGCTAAGATAGTAGAGACTGTTCTCAGTACCCTCGTTATTCTTCTGGGCGAGCAGTGCACCGAGGGATCTTTCCAGGGCGGTCACGTAAAGGACCAGCGGCTTTCCGGAGACAGGTGGCATCAAAACCAGATGTTTGAGTAGATACTGCTTGATTTACTTGAAAGAGGTCCGACACTCCTCATCCCATTCGTAGGCGGCGACCTTCTTCATGAGCCGGGAAAAGGGATTACACTTGCCGGCCAAATTCGCGATAAATCGGCGTATATAGGCTAAGTGGCCTTGGAGGCCTCAAAGTTCCCGAATATTGCTCGGGGGAGGCATTTGGCTGATGGCCTTGATCTTCTCTGGGTTGATCTCAATGCCTCGGTATCTAACAACAAAGCCCAGGAACTTCCCAGAGGTGACCCCGAAGGCACACTTCAATGGGCTCATCTTCAGGTGATAGGAAAGGAGGAAACTGAACACCTTCTCAAGGTCTTTGAGATGGTCCTGACGCTAACATGATTTGACCACTAGATCATCTACGTAGCATTCCACCAGAGTCTCGAGAATTGGCTTGAATATGCGATGCATGGCCCTCTAATAAGTGGCACCTGCATTTTTCAAGCCGAAGGGCATAACCTGGTAGCAAAAGGTACCTTGGGGAGCCCTGAGGGTAGTGGACTCCTCGTCCTCGGGGGCCATCCGGATCTAGTTGTACCTAGAATACCCATCCATGAAAGAGAGAGCTTGGAACCCGGTCGTGGCATCAATCAATAACTCAGTCACCGGGAGTGGGAAGTCATCCTTTGGGAAGTGGCGATTAAGGTTGCGGAAGTCGATGCAGACTCTGATCTGCCCATTCTTCTTCCTGACTGGCACAATGTTGGAAAGCCACTTGGGGTACTGAACTTCCTTAATGATGTTGGCTTTGATAATCTTGTCAACATCGGCCTCAACCATAGCACCATGAGAGGGTGCATCTTCCTGGGAGGCTGCTTAAACCCACGATGGTTTGCCAGGAGGCCCAGATGGTGAACGGCTACTTGGGGATCTAGTCCTGTTATCTCACCCTAACTTCAGGAAAACACATCACGATGTTGTTTGAGAAAGTCTACGTACCGTTGTCGCTCCTCGGGGGACATGGGTGCACTGATCAATGTGGGTTTCAGATCTACCTCACTACCAAGGTTCACATGTACCAGTTCATCAACGGTGGTAGAGACTCCTTCCTCAAAGGTGGGGGGAGCATCCTCCAGGTCTTCCTCTCCACCCGTGGGGGGATCTCCCACAACGGGAGATACTTCTGGGCTATCAAAACCTGAGGGGAAGTTGGTGCCGGCTTGGGCAGCAATGGTCATCATATCAGGAGACTCACTTGCCATTGAGACCATAGAAATGAAGGCACTTGACCCTATCCCATCTAGAGTTCAGCCTAAGGGGCCACGTTTGATGACATCAAAGCAGTGGTGACGTGTTGGCCTGAGTCGGTTGATTCTAGCCCGGCAGAAGAGACACGTATGGCGTACTGCCGTTGTCATAAGCTTGACATTCTGGTACCGTATAGGGGTAGGAGGTTCCAGGATCACCTAAGCATGGTTGGTGTAGGAGTACGAGGTGATTTTCCACCGTCTCTTGGACACGGGAACACACCTTCCTTGTGTGCCCGAAACAACAAGACATTGCCCCATGTCAGGGGTCGTGGCCTCCAATCGGTGGATCGGGAGGATGTAGGCGTCATCAACGCTTGCCCATGATCACTTGTGACCGGGGATGGTTCATCCTCACTTACTAGGATTTTATTATCCTTACTATTGTAAGAATCAGCATCCAGATAGCGGGCCTCACAAGAGGCGAAAGGAGACGCATCTCCTTGGAGCATGCCTACTCGACCGTTGAGTGAGTATTTAAGGCACTGGTGATATGACGAAGGGATTCCTGCATGCAGACGGAGCCATGGCCTACCCATCAACGTGTTGTAGGCGGTGTCCTGAGAGACGACCATGAATTTAGTGCTATAAATTAGGCCACTGAACTGAGTCTTCAGGAGGATCTTGCCGACTGGTGTCTACTCGGTCCTGTCGTACCCCTGGATTCTGAGGTCAGAGGGAGTTAAATCACCTTTAGGCAGACCCAGCTTTCGCAGTGTCCGAGTCGGGATTAGGTTGATTCTGGAACCTGTTTCAATGAGGCAGCGGTGGAATTCAACACCATTGAAGTGGCCAGTGATGTACAGCTGGCGAATGTTCCCCTGTATAGGAGGGTCCTCATATTCACCGGAGAACAAGATAACCGCCTGACATTCGGTGTTCTCAATTGCCTCGTCATGGAAGGCTTCTGCAGCTGCTACCTCCGTCTCAAACTGGAGGGGGATCCTTAGGGACTCGGCAAGTGACTCATGCATTTCAGATGATTTGCGAAGAGCCTCAAGGATAGAAATACTTGCAAGAATTCCGGCTAGGTGCTTCAGGACATAATACTTTCAGGCCAAACGCGAGCCTCTGCTCACAGGAGGTCGTTCTGCAGTTGGAGGCACAGCAGGCCCTGCCGGTTGAACCAGCGGTTGGCTAGTGATGGGTACATCTTGATGCCTACTAGTTGAAGCCTGGAGAGTAGTCGCCAGACTAGGATCGGACAACAGAGACTTTCCTGTAGCTGGGCAAGACTGAATGTGATACGAATGAGGCAGATCTCCCTGATCTAGTAGCACAAACGGTGGTGGAGGTAGAGCTGAGGGCGTTAGATGGGGTTGTGCGTGCTGAGCTCTGCACTGAGCCTGCTGTCTAGTCTCAGTAGCGTGCACGGATTGGATGAAAGTGCCCGCTAAAGTTCCTTGATGAGTGGCATGGTTGTGGTTCCGCTGATGTTGACATCGGTTGGGGATGTTGGGGAGGCTCTCCTGGCGTTCCCCTTCGTCGGGAGTCATATAAGGCTTTACCAGCTCCACGACGTTAACCGAATCGTACCCCTGGCTGTCGCTTGACGAGTCATCCACCACCGGGCGGATTCTGGGAGGAATCCCCATTGCATGGGGTATAAAGTCGCCGAGAGTACGGGATGGTGATGGCACCGGCGGAGTGCATTGTTTCTTCTTGCGTCGTTGTTGCTTTCCCTTTTGGGAAGAGGTCGACTGTGAAGGTGATGCAGAGGTACTGGATACTTCATCTGAAGTTTCCGGCTACTTCAGGCGTGCCCAGATGATACCATGGGCACGAACGACTGTTTTTCGAGCCATCCAGTCGTCGTATTTCTGGGATCCGCGGCTGGGAACCTGCTGCCACTCGCCTTCGCTGTCGCTACCAATCTCTGACCCTATAAAGACACCCGCCACTTGTGTTGGTGTTGGTCCCAACCTGACTATGTTGTTGTTGACCTGGTCTTGAAGCCAGTCTTTAAACACAGAGTATTGCTTGAGGGTGTGCCCCAGAATCTGATGATAAGGACCGTAGTTGGGGTGATCGGTGAGATTCGCCTCTGTTGGCCTTCGACACTCGGGTAGGCGCACAATCCCTTGCTCTAGAGCACATCGGAAGTAGCCCGGGACCTGATTTTCATTGAACGAATAATTCTGGTCCCTTCTTTCTAGATAGGGGGCCCTAGGGGCCTGGCCCTGACAAGGGGCCGGAGGGGCCTGCCGAGGAGGGGCACCTGATTGTCTCTCCTAGGTGGAGGTGGTGCATTGCGTGGGGGAACCTGTCTATTCTGAGGTGGTCGCTACTGGGCAGGAGCCTATGCTTGAGGTGGAGGACCTCTGCGGGGTTGCGGGGATGGTTCCGCTGGCAGTAATTCTAGATACCCAGGGGCTTCTATTTGGGCCACCGCGGCAGGTTCGGCTCTGGCAGTCCTCCTGTTTGGGATCATAGGGGGCAACGAATGTGCCTGACTAGCCTGTTGCAGAGCCTCCTCAAGGCGCTGAGCCTTATCTGAGAAATCTTAGAACCCTCCAGGGTAGTTCTGGGTAATCAGGGAGGGTATCCGCTCTGTTTTAACATTCCCTACACACATCGTCAGTAATTTCTCCTGAGTCAGTGGCCTATCGAGGGAGTATGTAAGTCCCTTCCACCGAGTGATGAAATTTGTGACTCGCTCATCAGGCCTTTGCTTTCACTTGAAGAGGTCTTCAATGCTGGTCTTCCATGTGGTGGAGCTGAACTGGTATAGGAACTGTTGGCAGAGATCCTCCCAACCAGTCACCGATCCGATAGGGAGCTGGTTGTACCAGATGAATGTGGGACCTTCCAATGTCTTCACGAAACATCGGAGCTTGGAGGCTTCTTGCTGGGCCGGGGTCCCCAGCATGGGGCCACACCTGGAAGAAAAATGATCCAAGTGTTGCGGAGGGTCCCCTGTCCCGTTGAAGGGTGAGAAAGTGGGGTTCCTAAAACCCGGGGGTGCGGGCATATCATCCACCCACGTGGGATATGTCTTGCCATCTGGTGGGACTGCCACCTGCCGCGTTTCCAACGCTTTGAGGCAGGCTATGACTTCCACTATAAGATCATCGGGGTGGGGGTCCCTGTCATGACGGGGATCCCAAATCACAAGTGCGTTTCCAGGTTCTTAAACCCGGTAGATGGATTCTGCGGCTCGTGGATCGACTGGCGGAACGACCTGTGGGGAAACTGGGGCAACCCGGACTGGATTCTTCAGATTGCCCCATCGTTCAGCGGGGTTTGGCCAGACATATCATGCCCTCTTTCTGTAAGTTCCAACTTCTGTCCTGTCTGCGGAAGTAGCATGATCAGGGTTTCCTGAAGGAATCTCACTGGGGGGAAATTTTTCCTGCCCCTGCTGCCCCAGCTTGGGATTACCATAGTCGGGTCGCCACTCTACAGCGCGCTCGGCCAAGAGTTCGTCAACCAGCCTCTTCTGCTCAGCAAGCTGCTGTCGTAACGTGGCCTTCTCAGGATCTTCATCCATTTTATGTACAGAGGCAAATGGGTCTGAGTGCTTGACAGTTCCGACGTGCTCCTTACCCTTACCGGAATTTCGACTGTGTACTAGTGACTCGGTGGGTACATGGAGGCCTAGAAGGTTCCTCTGCTGACGGGTAACCCTCCCTGATGGGTCTAGCAGTGGCGGTACGCCCTCAGGGGGTAAGTATCCATCAAGAAATTCAAGATCGTCTTCCTTGTCAACTACGTCAGCCATGTGGACCGTGACCCCTCTCGAGGGAATGTCCTCAATTTCTCAAAACAAATCGGGCTTCCATCGGATAGGGTCGAAGAGGAGAGGGGCATAGTGTCCCCAGCCACGGACTTGAACATGGCAGGTAGCTTCCCTGATGACTCTGCGGAGTTCTTTTAAACTCTGAACACATTTCCGTTGAAGGGCGCTCTGACGGCCTAGTGACTCAGGGTGCTGGGCCACAAGGAGTGCGGCTAAATCGATCAGGCGGCATTGCTCACCGATTTCTTCAAAGTGCTCTCGACTTCTAGGGTACATCACCTGCTCATAACGAATGAGGAAGTGTGCCACCCATAGGGTTCGAAAAAAGAACCCCACTTCTCATGGGGTAAGGGACTCTGGTGCGCGAAAGTTCAGCGCCGCCGTCGGCCAGAACATCTCCGGGAAGTGATCCACTACGAGAATGCTCGATAAGATCCGGGGTTCGGACTCGGGGTCTGGCCCTGTATTGCCCCACTCGTCAACCGGGGGAAGCTGAGGGACCGATAGCGGTACCGAGGCAGACCTCTAGGATAGTAAACTCGATGGCGGAGAATACGGCGAACAAGCTGACTGGCTGCTGAATTTCGGGCCATCCTCTGAAAAGTGACGTGACCTGGCCATGATATCATGATACGATGGGCTGATAGCCACAGCTTCCAGCACAGGAGTCACGGATTCCAGTGATAGGTCATGTCGTTTCTCTATCGCCGTTGGTCCCCAAAATAGCTCTTCGTGATCTCTGGTAGAGGTAGAGGGCGCTTCTGGTGACAATGGTGGTGATTTCATGGTCAAGACCTATGGAATTTCCCCGATTTCTTCCTCCTGGATGTACCTGTGGAGAGAGGTGGGAATATGGTGGACCTTGCATTCCAGGAGAATGAGGCTGACGTTCCTGGTTCCTGCCCCAGTCCTTGATGCGGAGGAGTGGGGAGAAGGTTCCATCGCTGAGTCGCATTCCGCTTCAGAATCCGAGAAACGAGCCGGTTTGATCTCCACCCACTCCCTCCAAGGATTGTTCCTGTGGCGGCAACGACCCTCTCTTCTACCCCGGGGAGGCTCTTCGGGACAGGGTTGATCCTCAATAGGTAGTCTTGGGGCGGCGATGGCACCGTGGCGGAGAGGGCCCCCGCTCGAGGTGGCCGGGGTGCGAGGGGCACCAAGGCAAATGTCGAAGGGTACATGGGGAGGACCTCCATGGATGGTGCGGGCGGAGCAATGCTGACCTCCACTCCCCAAGTTGCCGGGGAGAGGAGGACCTTCTCCAGTTGCTGAGAGGACGTAGGGAGGACCCCCACATTGGAGAAGAACCGGATGGACAGTGCCTTCAGATCGGCGGTCGGGGGTAGGAGGATGGACTCCATACCCAGTATAGTGGGTGCGGCAGAGGTTTCTGCGCCGAGCGTCACTGTCGTGGGGCGGGTCTTCCTTCGGGATGGGGGTAGCACGAGGCATACCTCCATGACGAGCTTCGGAGCAGGGAAATCCCACGTTCTATGGAATGGTGGTATGGGGAGGACCTCCGTATGGAGTGACGTTACCGCGGATTGGTTCACGGTAATCATCGCCCGGGCCTGCGACCCCGAGAGTCAAACCAGCCTGCCCATGGGGTGGCTGAGGCCTTGATCCTGGTCTGGTTAAGGAGTGCCCCTACTCAGTGTATACAGGAACTCCATGATGTGCGTCGGTGGTGGCTTGGGCCACAGTAGTTGTTGACGTCGACGTATCTGGGCAAGCATTCTTAGCCCGGGCCCGGTGCTGACGTCGGGTCAGACGAGCTGGCACAGGTGGTGCAGGGGCATGGCCTGCCTGCTCTTCCTGCGAAGCCAGATGATGGCGCTGACACGGCCGAATGGGAGCCCTTGCTTGGAGCCCTTCGATCGGGACTCTGAGCGGGCCGAGCCGGACCTCACCCATATCATTAGCATAAGGCGAGGAGTCTTCAAGGCGTTCCAGGGACAGGCTCTCGAAACGATTGAACGTTGGGGTGGGGAGCAAGGGCTCCCTGCGCGGCCTGTTAGGGTGGCATTGACGGCGGGGCCTGGATGCCTCCAGGTCCAGGTGGTCCATATCCCGAGTCGGGATGACCCCTTCCTCCTCGTACCTGTGTACAAGGTTGTTGATCACCCTTTGCTGGATGATCTCTGATGGGGAGAGGGGATGTGGGCGCCCCGTATTCACGGATGTAGAGGCCTTCGTGGCGGTAGTAGAGCCATGCGGGGTGGTTGTGCCGGTGTTTCCCCTACCCCTGTGTCGGAGAGCGGGCGGTGATCGTGTCTCCATGGCAGAAACCTGGTTCCTGGGAAATGGAGAGATCAACTCATCATCACTGCGAGGAAAAGGATGGACAACCAGTGCCCCAGCGTCCTTCCATTCTCCACGTTTGTAAGAAGGATCCACGCCAACACGTTGCAGAATGGAGTGCCCCACATTCTACTGCCCCAACTTCCGGTGAGTTTCACGCCAGGCCTGCCATTTTCTTGGCGGGACTCGGCGCCGGATATCTGGATCCGGTGACACGTCAATCTACTGGTGTCTCAAACGCTACTAATCTCCCCATTGAGGAGAAGTATTTCACGTCGGGTTCACCATTTATATATCTGACGCTTTCTCCGGGGCGCGCGCATCCATCTTCGGAGGACGCACTACTGTTGCCCCGAATTCCCGCTTTCCAAAGGCAGGAGGCATCTGTTCCTTATTCAGGGACTTTTGCTCCATGATCGTAACAGGATGTTGGGATGTCAGTTCTTCCTTCCATGGATTCCTCCTCGAAACTCGTCACCTAGTCCGGGTCTCCCACATAGATTTAATACGTTGTTCATGGAAGTCTTACAAGTGCCATGTTTCCATGGATGACGGTTAATTACACTGCTTCTGTTGGGACATTCCAAAGGGTCCGGTCAGGGCAGAAACTTTCAGTCGGGGGAGTTGTCACGTCGAGGCATCAGTAGCATGTCTGGATGCTGGGGAACTGGAATGCCTGTCTATTATCCCTGGACATAGGGCTTCTCGAGGGCGTGGAAGCTCGAGGAATCCCACATCGAGCACGGGGAATTATATTCCATAGACATATATCTGTAGTTTTCCTCAGCTTCATGTGTTTAACACAGGGTATTCCGCATGTTTAACGTCCAGCGGAGACGGATCAGCCCGATCAGAGCATTAGCTAGAATGGATCGGATTGAGGGATTTCCCTTGAAGGGGTTCCGAAACCAAAACCAGCCCATGGGCGGCTATGAAGAGGAGCGGAATGGTATGATCTTTCCGGGATATGGCAGTCTGGGTGAGAATCAGGATGGGTGATGGAGAGTTTAATGAAATGGAGGGGGAATGAAATGGGACCATCGTAGGGGGGTGACAGTGAAGTTGGGATTGAGCCATGAAGAGACCTCCTACGTATCCCCGTGGAAGGGAATCAAAGTCCGCGTAGTTCGGGATGGTGCCGGCGAGCCGACATGAAAGTGGACCTTGGCCCGATGGGTGTCATCATCGAATCGACGTGAGTGAGGACCTTGGTCCGGATGGTGTGGGGCTTACAAACTAGGCCGCCCGGGTGCTGGTTACCTGACGTGAAGAAGGTCGGGGTGACCAAAAGGTGGTGGTCTTGAACCTCTGGGAGGATTCCTACATACCATTCCTTGACAAGGATAAAAGACCACGTAGTTCAGGTCGGTCACAATGACTTGCTGCTGGACCGGAATGCGGTTTAACGTCATGCGGGATGAAGATGAACCCTGGAGTGAATAAACAACGAGAGGTGGGCTTGAACCTCGTGAGGATTCCTACGTACCATGACTTGACATGGATCAAAGTCCTCACAGTTCAGGTGGGCTTCGTTGGTGAACCGACGTGAAGGTGAACCTAGGGGTCCACTTGTGGTGGGTGTTGGTGAACCGACATGAAGAAGGGACCTTGGTCCGATGGGAGATGGGCTTGAACCTCTGGGAGGCTTCCTACGTACCATGCCTTGACATGGATCAAAGACCACGTAGTTCGGGTTGGTGCCAACGGCTTACCGTCGGACGAGAATGTAGTTTAACGTCATGCGGGACGAGGATGAACTCGACGTGAATAAATGATGGGTGGGATTTAACCTCAGGGAGGCTTCCTATGTACCATGCCTTGACATGGATCAAAGACCTCATAGTTCAAAGGATGGAAGTTGTCAGCGAACC
This sequence comes from Viscum album, assembly GCA_963277665.1. Classification (NCBI taxonomy): domain Eukaryota; kingdom Viridiplantae; phylum Streptophyta; class Magnoliopsida; order Santalales; family Viscaceae; genus Viscum; species Viscum album. Next base: position 40,599 of record CAUJRU010000571.1, read on the forward strand.
GACATGAAGGTGGACCTTGGTCCAATGAGAGATGGGCGTGAACCTCAGGGAGGATTCCTATGTACCATACCTTGACATGGATCAAAGACCTCGTAGTTCAAATGGGTGTGTAGTTTAATGTCATGCGGGGTGAGGGCATACAGTTTAACGTCATGCTGGACGAGGGTATGAAGTTTAACGTCATGCTGGATGAGGGTATGCAGTTTAACGTCATGCTGGACGAGGGCATTTCCATGGCCGATGCTTACTCTAATCCCACGTGAGTCATGCTCGGTGTGAGAAACAAGAGTCAGAAAGGACCTGACGATCACGTCGCGAAGGGTGCGTCCGTGAGAAGTGAATAGGGGATTACGCATTAGGCGGCCCATGGTGCTGGGACTTACACCAGGATGGAGGCCCGAAGTGCAGAAAAGCGCAACGAAACAGGGATTTGGGACCAATGACGGGAGGTTCCTCGTTCCCTATCGCCACCTCCACTGACCATGGTAGTGGGGAAGTACGGAGATGCAAGGGTGCAGCCATCAGTAAGAGGGACTAGGGGCTTACACTAAGGTGGTTTCCCTTCTCCCATAGACATACACTACTCCGAGAAGGAGGATATCATCCCTTGTGGAGGGGGTGACCCCGTCTCTGTGGAGACGGGTGGCGTAAAGAATGTCCGAGATAGGGGGACCCTACGTGCGAAGCACGGGGCCAGATCATAGTTTAACGTCATGTGTTGAGGACGATGTGCTTGGCAGTTTAATGTCATGCAGCTCGAATGAGGTGGGTTTACTCCACACCCCTAGGACTCACATAACTAGTACCCTCTGCTCCTTGGGAGAGGGAAGGTACCAGTAAGGCCATGATCAAGGGGGGTTGTAGAGCGAACCATCGAGGGGTCCACGTTATCATGGCTACGCGAAGAAGCAATAGCCATTAGCGTGCCTATGCGAAGAAGCATTAGGCGAAGCAACGCTACGGGTGGTGTTGTCTGTGGGACTTTTAAATCACATCGTGCATACCTGGAGGGTCGTGCAGGAAAAGGAATTGCCAAGCAAAGGAGTGTGCTTTTCAAAGTGGAGTGCCTTGGCCTTAGCATGGGGCAGAGGTGTGAGTGGAGAGTGCTTCGCGAAGTGGAATAGTATTCGCGGAGCACTGCCTCGTGAAGAGGAGGTGCCTCATGATGCAGGGTGCTGCGAAGTAGTGTGCTTCGCGATGTGGAGTGACTTGGCCTTAGCATGGGGCAAAGGTGTGAGTGGAGAGTGCTTCGCGAAGTGGAATAGGATTTTCGGAGCTCTGCCTCACGAATAGGAGGTGCCTCGTGAATTAGGGTGCTGCGACGTGGTGTGCTTCGTGATGTGGAGCGATCCTGCTTTAACATAGGGATCACTAATACAGGATGGGTGTTTTGCGAATCATAAACACTCCGTGGCTGCCCGGGTTCCCTTGGGAATCCCCCTCCTTCGCGAATTCCCTTGAGCTTCGCGAAGGGTGTCCCCTTCGGAAGAGGGGCTCAAAACGAGACAAAGCGAAGGCGTCACGTGAAGTAGAAGTACCTCGCGGAGCTCATGATTCCCGAGGCAAAGGGTGATTCGCGATTTGGGAGAGGAGAAGCCGAATGGTCGGATTTTTCGTCTTCCTGGACTCAGGGGGAGCCCAATATTTATAGGTGAGGGGCGCCGTGAAGCAGAACTCTCGTGCCGCCTCCGGTGCTTCGCGGCGCGCTCGCGAACCTCAGGCTGTTCGTGGAGAGGTACCACCTCCGGCGCTTCACGGTGGGATCGCGAATGTCATGCCGTTTGCGGAGAGGTACCGCCTCCATTGCTTCGCAGTGGGCTCACGAACGTCAGGCCATTCACAAAGAGGTCCGCCTATGGAGCTTCGCGGGGCCGCGATTCTCGGGGGGTGCTTCGCGTCGGAGCTTCGCGAGGCTACGTGCAAGGCGTCTTTTTCGTCCCTTCCTTTCATGCAATATTTTGGCACAAACACAACCCATGACTTTTAATTGCATAATTAAGGATTTAAATAATCCTTCTACTACCACAGGGTCATATTATCCACTAAGTATTATAGGGTGTTGTTTCATGAAATGATCTATAATGTACTTGTCAATCTATAGGGAATTCAATTTATCTATTAAAATGATAAAACCCCTATTCATATCCTACAGCAATAGAGCCATCCGGGAAGAAAACTTGTCTCTTTTAATTATAAACATTTCAGGTAGTTTATTTGGAAGTATGTTTTAATCATTGTGGATATCTACTACAAATTCCCAATTTCCTTTTCAAAAAACAATTTCGAATAAACATATTCTTGACCAAGAATCATAGTAATCTTCAAATACAATGTTAGGATTACCATAATTTATAATCACTTAAGGGTAATTAATTGCATTACCATAACATCTAAAATTATTTATACCTTACTCTAATTACAACTATATTGATATAACCTTAAAACATTGCATAATCATATGTTTTAAAATAATAATTCATTTTATTTAATTAATAATGTCTATTTTGTAATTAAATATTTGAATAATTAGATCATTAATTTTATATAAATACCCACGAATTAAAATTTGACCCATCCCCTTAGTATCCAATTTTAACATAATACAACACTTTTAAAATAATGCATGTTTATTTTCATGAAATATCAATATTATTTTTATCATGACATCATAATTATTTCTAATAGTCCCAAAACAATATAAAAACATATTAATATGTTGTATGAGAAAAAAAATATTAGTAAGTTATTTATTAAAAAATAAAAAAACTTGTGATTCTATTTTAAAACCATGAGATCATATAATGGGATTTTCCTTTCACAGAATATATTTTGACATCAAATATTCATTTATATACACAGTAAATTAGCTTTACTACCCAAAGTAGTTCCTAAAACATATAAAATCAAAATGACTTCCAGAAAAACTCATTATAAAACATATAAAATATATGTAGGATCCTTGGGATGTAATCTGAAAATAACCCTTATAAGAAACGATAAAAATTTAATAACCTACTCGGTTAATTCCAACATAATTCTCCAGAAAACATAATCATTACCAATCACATTTGACAGATATATCAGTACCACTAATTATAAAAAAATATCAAGGACTATAACATACATAATATAACTAAAATATTTTATTCCACTCATAAAACTCCTAATTATATAGTCCTGAACCGATTAGATAATCATTTTAAACTTGGATATATACCGTTAATTTTGAACTGAATTTTCAAAAACTGAAAAAACTAGAAAAAAGGAATGGTGTGGTTTTTATTAAATAAACCACACAATAATATGTATTTTTTGAAATATAAAATGATGGTTTTATTAAGGGGAAATTTTTTTGATGTCATATACATTAAAATTGAACATTAATTGTTTTCTTTTATAAATAAATCCAAAACATTCTGTTTAAAATATGTAAAAATATTCTTTTTGTAAAACATTGATAGAATGTCAAAAAAAGAAATTAAATTAAATTTATTTTTTATTTATTTCAATAAATTTATATCATAAAAATTATTTTATGATTTTATAAATGGAGTAGAAGTTTTTTGGAAATATATTTTAAATCATTTAAAATTAGGATTTAAGGTAAAGTTTTACTTTCATAAAGTTATTCATGTCACATGCATTAATTATCATCCTTAATAATAAAATTATGCTAGATATTTATATTATTAATATATTTTTCCATATTTATTATTCCTTTTTTTACTTGCAACCATGTTATACTTAATTACATAATAAATTTCATACATGTGAGACCTCTTAAGGATGTTGAGTTCAGAAGTCCAAAATGACTTTCGTAGGTTGAAAATAATAAAAATGATCATGATAATATTATTTGATGAAAAATATAATGATTTTATAATTATCATTTTCTAAAATTAATTTTTATTTTAAAACTAACCATGTATTTTTGTTATCAAAAATGAATTATGTTATAATCATGTAGATGGTAGGTTTTACGTATGCATGGGTAATGTTTTCCAATAACAAAGATCATTCGTGAAAGAAGTAAAGTACTATTTTATTTTCCTATCATGATAATTATATCATAAATATCATATTATTTCTTCTTATACAACAATATATAAAACACATATGATATTGTGACAAAAAATAAAATACTTTGGATTGTAATGTGATAGTATGCACATAGACGTGAGGGGTGTTTTTATTTTTCATTAGATGGTGAATAATGAAATATAATATTTATTTACCATTCTAGAATTCAATTTATAGCATATATACCGTATTAATTATTTTTTATTTATTATTATTAACATAAATAAGAGTTTGTAATGGATACTGAAATAAATTATCTCATGAGGCAATATTCCACAAGTAACCATCAAGAATTTTTTTAAATAGATGATGATATTTTTAAAATAAGTTATACTATAAACATAATAACATTAATAAATATATAATATAATTAGGTAATTATATAAGAATTTTGAAAAGATTTTATATTGAATTAATTAATTAAATAAAATGAAACCATTTGGGTGATAACTAGATCTCTTCTCTAGACAACCTCATTATGATTATACTTAAATCCTTCCTATGATGCCATTATGATAAAATAAAGACATACAGTAAATTATAAGGGCTATTATGAAGGTATTATGGAATTTTTTTTTCTGATATTTTTTTCTCTTGATGAGTGTAAAAGATATGAGATGTGGTGGCCTATTAAAAATGGGGGATAATACAACCTTCACATTATTCAAATGATTAACATATATTAATTTCATTATCAATACAAATAGAACCAAAATAGAATATTCTATAACAATAGAAAATATATTCTATAAATATTACTATAAAATTGTATTTATTCTTTTTTTGGGTATTTTAGACCATATCGTTTTTGTTTTGACCCTCTTACCTAATTTTAACTCTTACCTTGTTAACTAAATTTCTTAACAAAGTTGCTATTCATAATGACCCAAAGTAAAAGTGGAATCACTAAAATATTTTGACAAGATGATTTAAAATATCTATCCAATTTTGAAAAATTCAATTTCAATAGGTGAGTGATTGTTTTTAAAATAAACCTGTAAAATGTGACGAAAACTGTGGTCCACAAAAATTCCTTTTCTCTGTAAAAATGTTTATACATAAAATCCGACATTAAAGTTGATTCTTATTACATTTAATGGATTTGTTTAATAAAACTAATCTAATTAAATTTTAAAACCTATAGAAATAGAATTGGAATGTTTAAATACCTGAACAGAAGATATATTTTTCATAAAAATAAGTATAAATCATTTTTTTCAAATAATTCCAAAAAATTCACTCTAAGATATTTTTTAATTTTTTTAAATAAAAAATGATATTACTTTTTTAATTATATTTATAAAACCTGGAAATTATTATATTTAAATAATATCACAAATTAGATGTAAACAAATTTACTAAAAATAAAATTATATTTTATCTTGATAACTCACTTCACATTCTTATAATGAATACAACCGTATAAAATATAATTTATTAATATTAATAATTTAATAAATTGGTTTATTATAAAAATTACCAATGTTACTGTATTTTTGAAAAAATTATATAAGTATATTCACCATACAAATATGTTTTTATGTTTATGGCTTTTTAATTTTATATACCAATTCAATCATACCAAAATTGAAAACATCACTCTTGTTTACTTATGAATTGTTATCTTCACATAGTTGTCAAATTATTTTCATCATTGCATTCTTGGATGTATATAAAGCAGTTATTAATTAATATATAAGGTATTTTTGACATAATTATGATTCTAGAAATATAGTAAATCTACTACCTTCTTACCCCTTCCATTCATTGGAAGCTGGTAATGTCACTCATGCATATCTGTGGATTACCACAGCCATGAAGAAATGTTATTTTTTTATTACCACCATGAATATAATATTTTAAAAAATTATATAAATAATAAAAATTATATTCTAGAAATTATTATTATTCGATAGATGGAATAAACATTTAATAGCACCTTTTTATGTGAAAAATATACTTATGGGAATTAGGAAAAATTAAACAAACATCATAAAATATTTGACGTAAGAAAGAAATATTCATTTAATGGATTTAAAATAACAATAAAATGACCTTAATAAATGGAATTTATTTGATAAGTGTAATTAAAAAAGTATTCAATATATTTTCATTCATTATATAGGATGATCAAATATGTGCGACAAAAGGGAGACCAAATTTAAGTTATTTTAATTAAAATATAATTTTATTTTTGTATTTTTTAAGTTTATATATAATTTGGGAAAAATATATGATTATAATATCATAAAACTCAAATATTTTTTTCTCTATTGGTTAATGTTGTGGTTTTTATGTTTATTTCCCATTAAATCTCCATTTGTATCAAGAATTAGTAAGTAAATTACATGTTGTATACTTTCTTATTAAGTTAATATTTTAATCTTATCCTTTCCAAATAACTTTATAAGATGTTAATGATATTTCAATTATTTACAATAATATTCATATTTAAACTTCAATGATTATTTGAAGTCAATTACAACATTATTTGGTGTTATCTTAATTTTTTTTAAAATAACCATCTAGTATTTTTCAATATGAAGTACTTTTGGTCTTGTTACTAAATGGGTGAAAGTAATATATGTTTCAACATTTATCGTATAAACTGTATTTCCCCCAGATAATCATAAATTATATTGATGATTTTATTACATGTCCCTGTTTTGAATTTCATTGAATATATTTTTCTCATTATTTTTAGGGTTTTTATTAGAAAAATCAAAAAGTATATTATTTTCATAGTAGAATAATTATAATTTAGAAAGATATTTTTTATTTCTTTTTTACCAAATGTTAATGGGATATTAATTTTAATTTTCCCTTCCAATTTTTTATCTATTCCCCAAAATCATATTTTTACTAAAAAACATCATTTTTTTGAATTTATGGTCTTCATTCAACTTTTACTAATATATTGATTTTATGGTTATTAACTTTCTCATATTAAAATTCCCATGAACCCTCCATTATTTCATTAGACATTATTTTCTCCTATATTTGTATATTTGATTTATCATAGATTTATATGGAATTATTTACACCACATGTAAGTTCTATCAACTATTTACCAATTTTATAAATGATATTATATTGTTTAATTCTAATAAAATTTTATTTCATTTTCTAGGGAAATATTTCACATTCTTGATTCAATACAAATAAATTATTATTTTAATGGAATTTTAAGATTGAATTGTATTGTTTATTAATCATAATAAAAATTAATATGACATGAAAGTGACAAAATGGGTCAAGTTATAGATAGCCCCTTCATCCATCAACAAGTCTCATGAGATGTGAATTCCATATTATATGGGTATTTAGATTAGAGCTACTGATCTATTATGAGTAATGTCTTTGCTAAGGCCTTAATGGTATGATTTGTGATTTCTTAGGTGAGACCTTATTGATATCACTACATATGTTTTTATATTAGAATTTCATTAAAAATATAGTTTCCATTATCTATGTGATTGATATGTTTATATTATTCTTGTATGTGACTTTATTATAATTTATTGGTAAAATGGAATTTATTTTGAATATAAACTTTTCTATATTCATAATGTCTTAGTTACTAATGATATATTCTCTATTAAGTAACCCTTACTAATTATTTGATCTTACCATTTATTTGTTTTACCTTCCCTTCAATATGAAGAAGGATATATTAAATTATTTAAAGGAAATAAAATTGTTTCTTATTATATGTTTTTATATTACCATTGTTATATTAAAATATTCTATTTATTTAGATTTTATGACAACTAAATAAATAGATATTTAATGGTGACTTCCCTTTTCTCTTATACCAATGTAATAAAGTAATCACCAAGTTAGGGTTACTATTTTTTGGGTTTTATACATTTTTACATTAATGGATATGTTAAAAAAAACTTTTATTAGATATATAGTTTATTTCAAAAACATTTTCCATTGGGAATTCAATTTTCAAGCACACACACATAAATCATCGGGAATTTCCAAAAAAAAATTTAACAATTTATCTAACATCAAACCTTCCCTAGTCAATTTCCATAAAATCTAGTTTTCAAAAAAAAATATTTCTACAAAAATCATGATTTATCATAAATTAATTAACATAGTAAATTTATTATTTATAGTAATTCAGATAAATATACATTTTTTTATTCTATAAAAAACAATTGATCCTGATACGAAATTTTTTCTTCCATAAGATCTCTACATGTTCTCAAACAGATTATATTTTTTTTGGATAAACCATTGCTTCTGGTCACAATAATCGTTCATAAATCCAAATTCATGATTTAAATTAACATAAACACATTTAAAATGATATTGAAATAACTTATTTTCTATGGGTAAAAACTTGTGTACTTTTGAAATAACTTATGAAATTTTCAAAATAACTCTATAAAACACATGACATTTGAGTAGAGAACCTCTTTTGGGATTCAAAGTCATCATTCCACTTAAAATGAATCCAATGTATTTCCATATTTTGAGGTAATGGAATATAATATGTTAAGTTCAAAATCTTGCATATTTCTTGACCCTTATAGAATTTTGAACAAACATACCCTATATAATGTCTAACATGTAATTACTTAATCATTAATGGGAGAATAAATACTAAATATTTTGATATAAGGATAATATATTTATCACTACAAATGGTTTTATCAAATATATATAATAATAGATTACACACACCATTTTTAATTCAATTGAACCTATAGATATTTTTAAATATTATAGAAACCAATATTTTTTTAAACATTCAATTTGTCATGAAATTAATAAAATTGTTATTACATCCATGATAAATCGGTTAATAATATTTCTCTATAATCTTTGAAAATTATTATCTCTTTATGATAAGTTCATTCTATATATCAAAATAAGATTTTGATAACATTAATTCATTGATATTAAAAATATAATTACTTTTAAAACATCTTCTCTAGTCAACTAATTTAATGTGATAAAACATTGTTAATTCATTATTTGGTATTTTAAACTCAAAATCCCTAAATAACTTATCCATTATTAAATAAATTACTATGCATATAATTCAAATTATAAAAGTCCATAATAAAATTATATTTTCTTATAAATTCAAAATTCCCCTGGAAATCACAAAACAAAAGAAAATATCTAATAATTTTTAATATCAATTAAATTTATTTTTGAAAAAGTGTACTACATGTAACACATCATAATAAAATCCAATTATCTTTGGATTCATAACAAAATAAATAAATGTAACTATTTTTCTTGATACATATTCTTGATTCTTGGGTGGATAAAAAATTTATATGGGTGTATATCCATCTATAATTATTATCATGTTTGTTTTGGTATAACTTCCATCTCATTATTATAGGTAATATATTAAATTTATTATATCCATCCAAAAATATTATCACATCCATAATTTTCTAAATGAATTAGTATACATTCATGACCGAATATATGATTCTAATTTACAATCTCTTTTTGTTAAAAGGTAATTATCACATGAGAAAAAATTATTCCCCATTATCTTTGATCATATCTAGATGTAACATAGAAAATAGGAAGATTAACAACAATTATTCATTTTATACTCTGACAACTAGATATATTGAATTTTACTAATTGTAATGAATACCAAATATTTTTTCGTACATGGATACACTAGTTGAAATTATAAATAATCGAGATATTCCACCAATATACTTAATCTAATTTTGATACCCCATTGTACGAATATATACGTAAGTACTTTATTAACAGTTTACACCATAATAAAATTTCCAAAGAGAAGTGTTTTCCAATATTTCATTTCATGAATAAAAATTAGTAATTTTTTTTACATTCGATATGAATTATCATGAAAAATTAGTAATCAATATCTATTTTCCAAGACATAGACCTCATGTAATAGAATACACCATTATAAACTCAAATCACCCCAATATACCATATAATTATTATCTAACCTAGCTAATATCAATAAAAGTGACAATGTGAATCACTACATCATCTCTTGTAATTAAAATCAAATATTTTTTCAAATGAAAAATTATCCACATTCTTCTTCAAGTAGATCCTGGGTCATTTCAATCCTGAAATGTCTATGATAATGTTTTGATGATAATATTAAAGTCTTGATATATTCCTTGTTTCAAATATTCCATTTTCCCCTATATATATCCAACTCCACCTTATCAATATCCACTATTATAAATAAATATAACACAACAAAGCTATGGAACCCACATCCCATGTCCTGAAATAGAACATTAAGTACCTAGACAAAAATATTTCCACTAATATTATATCAAATACAAATTATTATATACTTTAATTTTCCTCTTATAACTATATTAAAATAATTATATCATTAATTGATACACCCACTAAAAATTATATATATTGGTGTATGGTCAATTTCTTAAAAAAAATGAATCATTTATTACTCTAAATTATATCATAAGATTCTCAATTTGGATATATTGATGTAGAAATGTTTTCTTATGATTCGTTTAACACAACCCCCAATCTAATGATTAGGTATTCTCATATCATTACAATAAAACTATGTATCACCCTTCAGTTGATAAAATCATCATTTATCCTGGAAAAAGGATAGTGGGTCCTATTTATTTCTTGATTTTTCATATAGTAGTGTCCATTTAACACCATGCTTAAATTTATTTTCTAGGAAAAAGGAAAATTGTTCCACAATATTACGTGTTCAATAAATTAAATAATTCATCATGAACATCCTCTATTATTATTTTCAATTTATAAATCTCTACTAGATCCACGTGGTAGTATTTGATAGAGAACTATTCAATTCCTAATAATATACCAATAAGTAACTCTTTCTCTCATTGTGATTATTAACATGAGAAATCTATGTGAATTAAATTAGTAAATTTATAAATTATTGAGGATTATTTTTTCCCCAAATGCTGATATAAAATAATAATAAAAATAAATTTTTTAAGGTAATGGACCTCACCTTTCATATATCTAGCCTTGTAAATACATTCTATACATCTTATTATCTAAAAAAAGTTATAAAGTATGGGGAAAAATTTAAGTTATTTATATTTGAAACAAATGTATTCATGAAATTTATTTTAAAAATATTGCAAATATTTCATCCAAATTAGCCTTTAATTGGACAATAGATTCATAATGGTTAACATACATTACCACTATAATGGAACTTGATATGAATCTAATACCATATATTTTCATCTACCAAAAATAGTAACGATATTAACATGAAGTGATAGACTTACACAATTAAACCAACATGGAAAATTTTATTTGTTAATATAAAATAATGAGAATAAAAAATGTTCATAAATTTACAAAATATGGTTGAGTTATCTTTGATGGTACCACACATAGCTGATTGACCATTGTATACCATGAGTAATTCCATCTCTGTCAGAAATTGTTATCTAAAACTTCCTACATGATACTATTTATAGAACATTCAATAATTTTGGGAAGTATAATTTTTTGATAAATGTAATGACCAAAAAATATAGTTGAAACTGTAAAGTATAAATTTATCCCACTCATATTAGGTATTAGATAAAAAAAATAGGTATGGTATGCTTTCATCAGTGTGTATCAATGATAGCCACACCACTAAAAGGATTCTATGTATTTGTATTATATGTTGCAAAATATATGTTACTAAACAAATATAATTAGATCATTATCAATAATTGATCACATAATCCCATCCTATCATATTGGGAGAACACAATGTCACTCTTACTAAGTGGGGTATTTAAGAGAAATCCATACTATACTATTCCAACCATCTTTAACCATGGATTACATCCTACCATCACCTGGTCTTACAATTAGTTATATATATATAATCCCAACTAGTAAATTTTATTTTACCTTCACACAAGCCAAAATATTCTAAAATATCTATATTCACTAGCACATAGTTAATGGGAAGACAAAATAACCTTACTCTTTTCAAGAGAGGATATTTGATTCTTATATTAATATAGCATTCTATATTATATACCTACACTAATATAGTATGTATAAAATAATTTAGATCAAGTAAATTGGTACCACAATCCATGATAGGGGTTCCCCAACATTAGATTCATAATATGAAGTGTCTTTTCCAAATATAATATTTTTGTATAGAAATGTTTATAAAATATATTCTAGAAATATTTCTATATTATCGCACCATGAAAATTTTATTTCACTATATTTTCTCACTAAAACTAGGTGTCCTTATCCATCATAAAGAATAAAGAATGGATCTCATTCTCCCTTAGGAATGAAAATTTTCCGGAATATGTGATAGATTTTATCAATTGTTTTATTTTTTTTATATGTCATTATGTCACCATAAAAGTATGTTTATTTTGAAATACATTATTCTTTGTGATGGTAGTTATATTTTTATCTCTCTGAGGGAGACCCTAATCGAAAACCAAAACCACTATGGACAATCCCTCCAGTAGTCATAATATAATAAGATTTCCTATTATAGGAATGTGACCTTCAACACCACCATAGATTGTTGTTGGATGCCTTTTGTGTGACACATTTCTATAATACAATTCCATTCATGAAAAACTATTTAATACTACTCTAACATTAAAATGAAATAAACCCTATACATTTAAATATTGACTCCCCTTTGATGAAAATAATATATAGAACATTTGACATAGACATTATTATCATTTATATTTTTTAAATAATAAAAAACTGAAATTACCTTTAATCCATTACATAAGATTAATATTTGATATCTTTCAATATCAAATAAATATTACATAAATATTCTATAAATATCCTATCTCAAAATGAACCATCACTTTCAGGATAACAAAAACATGTCAATCATTATCATACAATGGAATTTAATTTTACTAGATTACATGACAATGAATGTAATTTAATAATATAAAATTTGAAAATAATTGTATGTGGTCCTAAAATATTAATCTACCACCAAAAAATATTTATTAAATCAGTAACTATATATCATTTCACTTTAATAAATTCTGTAGATTCATTGAATAATCAAATTTATCTTTTCTTAAGTTTACCAAATTGATTATCATTCCCCGTAAAGTTTTTTTATATTCATAAATTAAAGAAAAATACTATGAAAACCAGCACATTATGTTTCAATAAAATGTGAAACTACATTATATAGGGATGATTATGAATTAAATTACAGAAAAACATATTATACTAAATTTTATAACTCTTATATATCTTATAACTATAGCCTCTTATATAATAATATTTTCACTTAACATGTTTTTATAATCCTATCTATACCTCTATTCAATAAAACATATCATGAAAAAATAAGTATAATATAATAAAATAAGATCTCTAATAACATACAATAATGAAACAACCCACAAGAATATATATATACTATGAACTATTCATAGACCCGGATGCACTCCCTAATCACCTAAGTATTAGAATAACTTCATAGGTTCACACTAAGTACTAATAGACATATTTAACTATAAAGATCAATTAATGTAGAAAAAAAACCCTTATAGATCAATAATTTGATAATGAATAGAAGAATAATTTTTTTATTAGAATTAATAAAATAATTAATACTAATACAAATAATTCAAATTGTAATAATCTTCAAAAAATAAAATATGAATTAAAAACCAATGACAAAGTAATTAGATGAAATATTCCATAAATAAGTACCTTATAATGTAGAAAATGAATCACCCATAGAGCATGGCTTCCCTCATCGACCATTAATTTGATATTATAAAATATTTATAAAACGTAAAAGTAATAAAATTGATCTTTTTTATATAAAACATGTATACATATTTGAAAATGATACCTTCCTCTATTAAATAAATTTTCCCATCTATAAATTTCAGAATTTGAGAATAAATACCATTCTCTTACCTACATCCAAAAAGTTCATAATTTATATGATTTAATTTGTTGAATGTGTGGCCATAATATACATAGTAAGAGGTCACCCTTCAACTGATAACTTTTTCTATGATGATATGGTGTACGATTGTGTATTTATGTGAGTGTATATACATATATACCATAATTTACCACTCATGAAATATATAATTGTTTTTAAAATTATCATGTAAAAAATATATATGTACACACAAAGACAAACATATTATGTCATGTGATCTAGATAATCTACCATGGTATGTCATATTATAATAAAATATATCCAACTATCTTAATGGCATAATGTCTCGTTTTTTTGGACTTGTTACTGGTGAATTAATTTAATCAATAATATTATTTGCATACTTACTTTTATGGCCCTAGAACTCATTATTTCATCATTTATTTAAACTAATTTCATAACATCATGAGTATCAAATTTTATTTTATAATGAGAAAAACCAATAAAACTATATTAATATTTTTTTTGTGAAATATCAAATATTTAAACTAATTAATTGGATAAAATTTTAAATATTAATCATCAATAAAAAAGGTAAATATATCTTTCTTTTTTCCTATAAAAACTCATTAAAATATAATTGTTTTATTTTTTAAAAAATAATATATTTTATTCCATATTCTTCTATTAATCATCCAAAAAAAACAATCTAATCTCATCCCATAGGTCTCAAATTTAGTTATAAATAACCATTTAAATATTAAATGATTTTACATTGTCAAATATCTACGAATATAACATATTATGTATGATTAATAATATAAATATTATTTTACTCATTCATATAAATTAAAATTAACATAAGAAAATCAAAAAAAATACCCACACCGATTACAAAAAACAATGATTTTATCAATCACCCTATTTGAGTTACATCATTATTTTGATACAATTATTATATAAACAATGATCTAGAAAATAAGTTACAAGATATTGTTTTTAAGAAAATTTCAACAATAATTCAACAATGTAATATTTCAATATTTAAATTATTTTTATTTAAAATATGAACTTTACTATCATCTTATTCCCATTTTATTATTTTAAATATCTTTATGTATTCATTAAAATTACCACTAGAATATTATAAGAGTCCTCATATTTATTCAATATTTGTTTTGGAATTATCATTTATTTATTAAAATCCTTCATTTTATCTGATTGCTTTCCCCAAAAAAAAATTAGTTCAATGATACATCTATTTATTCTAATATGTATTTGTTTTTAATACATATATATTTTATAAAATATCTCTACCATAAGAGTGGAAAATATATTCTTTGATTTTTTTAGATAATTATGAATCCATACTCATAAACAAAATCAATACATTTGATTACTAATATATATATATAATATGAAAGAAAGACCCTATAAAATAAGACATGATAAATTGAGTGAATAACTAAATCATTTTAACAAGAAATATCATTTCATGAAAAAAATAACAAATTCAATAGATTTTTAAATTTGATTTAATTAATCCTAATATATATTATAATGGTTATTTTGATAGACTGAATCGTTCTTATGAGTTAATAGTATTTTATATAATGTGTTTTACATTTTTAAATCTATTCTTTCAATGAGTGGTGGGTGCATCCATAACTTTTTATAGATAATAATATAATAGAAAACTTGAAATTATTTATGTAACCATGAAGGGATTGAATGATAATAAATCAAAAAGTGTTCATATATGATGATCCTTTTTAAATGAAAGATATTGGTGGTTTTGGGGGTAAGTTTCCAGATTCCAATATTTAAATATCTTTTAAATTACATTAATAAAATAAATTATAACTATTTTTAATTGGATTTTATTGAAATTTTTATGAAATTCATTCAATATTATATAGTTTTTTTGTTTCATCCCATATAGATATTTGAAAAAGTTCCTGAGTGAGAAATCATAGAATAAAAGTTCTTGTTTTTATCAAAATGGATTAAAATCATTAATATAAGGATTTTGATCTAAAGATAATATAAATTGTTGTAGTATATATATATACATACAATTTACACATATGCCATATTAGTGGAACTTATTGAATATTATGTAATTCTAAATTTGAAACATTAAATATATTATAATTTTTTTACCATTAGTGTTTCTATAGTGGGATGTTTTATATATGAAATTTGAATTATATTTTTATGGTTTAATAGTAATGGGAACATAAATAACACATCAAAATTTCATTGAACAAAATAAGGAAAAATGATGATTTCTGGCTATTTTTTTTTGAAAATGGGTAGTAAATATCTTGGGTTTATATTGTAGAGTTTTTACTTTTGGCCATGTTTTATAAAAATAGTCCTTGATTGTGTTACACTAAGAGGTTCCATAAGAATTTAAAATAAATTGGATCTAGTAATATTTTCTAGATACTCAGAGAGATTATATATATAAGATATGTGAAATAATAGATTTAAATGATCTATGTCATATATTCATACCCATTATAAAAATTACTAAAAACCTGATCATGTATACACATGGTTAATGGAATCATTCTAAAAAATTTATTTTATATTCCATGATTATGAGTTAGATTCATATTTATTTTTAGTAATTTAATATAATAATATATGAATTAAGATAATATTATTAAATTATAAAATTATTTTTCCCATTGGTTTAGACATTTTCATGGAATATATTTTGAATAAAATACTCAATTAAGGTAAACGAATATATTTGGTAATATTTAAAACAAAATAGATACACTAAAAAATATTTATATAAGTGTTGGGGTTGTTTTTTTCACATAGAAACACACAAGAAAACATATTTGGAAATATATATATATATATATTAATAAATGTAATGTAATAAATATCATTTTTAATTTATTTATAAATATGAGATACATTAAAAAATTTATAGAAGAAGTTAATTTTTATTTTACACATAAACAATTGAAATATAATTAACAAGTTTAGTTATACATGGCTGTTTTTTATTTATTCTTGTATATTATAGGTATTTAAATAAATTCCATAACTTTCAAAAATAAAAATTGGATATCCTAATTCATTGCACAGAAAATTTTTAACAAAAAACTAGATTCCTAGGTGGCGGGATCCAATAAATAGATGAGCAATGGGGATTATAACATTAAACATTTTATAGGATATAATATCAATCATGTGATTCAACCAATATTTACAAAAATAATCTCATCTAAGAACAAAATCAAAAATGGAAAATGTGAACTAGGGTCGAATAATGGTTCTGTCATGAAAAGATCAGAATATTCTCTAATACTTGTTTATCTCTTAAAAAATTCCATAAAAAATTTACAATATTTAATTTTATGGAATTACATTATAACTTTATCATGTTAATGAGTATAAAAACATTAAGTTTTCAAAAACACTTTAATAATCATAAATAAAATTTCTAGGTTTTGGGATGGATTTAAATAGAATAAAAAGGTATTTAGAAAATTTCTTATAAAATAGATGTAGAAAATAATATGTGACAAATATAAGGGATAGAAAACATGCATGATTTTATGTTTCCTAAATAATAAATATGTTAAATGTTAAACTCAAGGGAATATACAAAGAAACAATAAAAGTTTTAATTATATTTTAAAAATTTATTAACATGGCCTTATCGACCATGGACACAACTATTCTGGTCAGAGGTAGAGTGTTACACCCCATGCCTTCCTATAATAGGAAAATAGGCGAATACTAGAAAAAATATTGGATATAAACTCATGGGATTACTTAAAAAATATAAATCTATAATAGATATTTATCCCAAATTAACATGATACATTAAAAAATCACTAACATAAGGCATACATTATTTGATTATGATACAAGTGAAAGCAATAAAAGATTTATAATAAATAACCATTAACAATTACACCACCTAGTTAAAATTAATAATTTATAAATTTCAGATCTTATAAATACTAATGATTATCTTTTATGTATTTCAATAATCTATAAAAAATTTCATAACATTTTATCCTATTTTTTTATTCTAAAAATATTTTATCCCTGAATTTCATGATTTTAGTAAAAACAAATTTCAATTTTTTTTAAATTTATTGGTTAAACTTTGATTTAATTTATTGATTGTAATATTAAATATATATTTATTTGATTGTTTTTCATGTTTTTAATGAATGAATAATGTGTGAATTTTAAAAAATACCAAATTATTACAAAACTGTTATTTTCTTTAAATAGTGTAATTTAAAAGTACAATTCAATTTTGAATTAGAATTTAATGATCTATTAGATCCATTTCATTAAACATGGTCTTTATAAATATTTATATTTCAATATTAATTTTTATTTTGGTTTAAATTCATATTTATGTTGAAAATTATATTTTTTTAAAACAAATTAACCATTTGTGCACATATAATAAATGAAATATATTAAAAATATAAAACTTGAACCATAAAAATTTGATTCCATATTTTTAATCATGTGTTTAAAATTTAATAATGAATTCACCTTCAGTTTTGATCATTTTGAATACTAACCAAAGAAAAGATATATCACTATGGCAATCTGTGAACCGGGTTCATTAAGATAAATACATTGGGATAAGAACACGAAAAAATATATAATTGTAATTTCTCATTTTATTTAACCCCTTATAACATCATCATATATATTTCATAGTTTTTGATCCACATTACCATAATTGATTCATTTATAATATTTTAAAAAAATAGATAATTTACAAGTTTTTCACACCCTTATATTACTAAATAAAACCTCTACTCCTCTAATCCACACATAGATTGAGTAATCTCCCTAAAATACCTCCTCAAATCCTTGAGGTATAGTTCCTACCAAATCACCACCCCAATAGTTATTTTGGTGAAATCCAAGGGAGGTTTTCAAAAAATATGTTTAATTTTTTATCAAGGGTTTCATGTTTATTTTGGATTCTACCACATTCATGTCATATTTAACCATAATGAATTAATTAAATAATATAATATATAATTAAATTTTATTATTTTAATATTAAAACAATTTTTCAATTACTTTTCCGTCCAATGTGAAATAAAAACCTAACTCGTGCTTATGTATAGATTACCACCTTCGTGCAACGATGTGTTTTCCATCATCACCTCATATAGATTATTATCAGGAAAGTTTAAATATATATATATATATATATATATATTACATAATTAATATTCTATATTTTTATTATATTACTTACCTTATTACCCTTCTATAAATTTAAAAATGATAATGTCACTTAGGAATATGTGTGGACAACAACCTCTATGGAGTGATGTGAAACATTTTCTAATGTGAGATTCTTATATGGTCATTAAATTAAAAAAATTATATAAAAATGAAAAATATATTATGATTAATATTATGTATATGATAGAACCATGGACAATTTTACCACGTTCAACATATCGATGAATTTGTTTATTATGAACTAAATGTCCTCAAAACATCTGATGATATTTTAATAGAATTTCTAACTATAAAAGGAAAGGTAATAATTAAATAAAAGAGATAATAATATGGTAATAAACATAAAAATGGTTTCTAATCAATAATAAAATCAATATATGTTAATTATATAATATTGTTTGTATGTATGGTTATATTTGGGCTCATGGTATATGATTTTTTTGTAAAACATATTGTTATATTATTTAATGATTTCCATTATTTTACACTGTATCCATGAACATCAAAATGATTCATGTATTTTACTAAAATTTAGAAATTTGTCTTAATGTTCATTTTATAATATTTTGGAATTTATCCATGGAGGGTTCAAAAAGGGCTTTCTAAGGTTCTATCGACATGTTTTTCGTGAATTTTTTACAAAAGTGTAAAATTAATTTTTTTAATGTATATAAAATTAGTGGAATATACCACCATCATAAAATTAATTATTCCAGAATAATACTATATTTTTTATGATTCATAAAAAATATCACATTTCCACTACTTGTGATATATGTATTTATTAAGTTTTAAAATGGTTTTTATCCTTATGTTTGTGTTACGTATAAAAGTATTTTCATATGTGTTTCAAATAAAATATTTTAGGATATTTCATGATTAAAATGGAATATTATATTTGTTTTTTGTATTTTATGCTCCTTGTAAATTTTTCATTATGACAAGTGTGCATGATATCTCTCTATAATACATTCGGTAATGATAATGTACTATAGATAATTATGTTGGAATTAAATGTATATATTATTCCATTTATAAGAGTTTGTGTAAGAGTGACATGAAAATTGAATCCCAAAATATTTATATGACCTTTTTAGTCATTCAATTGATATTTCCTAATTGTCAATATATTTAAAAAGGTAAAAATGAGATTATAATAAATAGAATGATTATGTCCATATTAAGGATGAAAATATGCTTTTAGGGAAAATTTTATCTTATGAACCCATGTTTTCCAATAATTCATAATGATTATTATTTATCAAATAAAATATATTATGATATTTGTTTTGTATTAATATTTGGCAATGAATATTATTTAATTTTTATGAAAAAAAATATTTGAGCTCAATGTTTTTTATATAAAAATGTAAAAATTTCTTATGGGATTATATGTTTTTTAAAATGGAAGAAACAACCTTAAGGATAATTTTGTGGTCATCATATGTTTTCTAATATATTTCATAGTTTTTTTGAAATATTAGGAATCTATTTAAAGGACCAAATTCTTTATATGGATATTAAACACTAAAAATCAATTATATTTTTAATAAAATAATTGTTAAAATTTAACTATAGATTTTATTGTGTAAAAATTTATATTTAGATGAAAATATTATTATAAATCTTGTTAATAGCATATTTTTATGTTATTAGGGTTATATTTGTTATATGTTCAAAGGATTATAGAAAATTATGGGATATGGAATTATTAAGAAAAGAATTATATAGGATATTAATCTATGGATCTTATTACCATGAGAAAATGTTGATGTTTTCAATTATGTGTCATATAATCGATTCTATTTGTAGATTGGTTTTTTAGTGGAAACATGGTTATTTTGGTGGAACAACGTCTGGAAAATAATTACCTTTAGAATCAAGAACATGGAATGGTTCTAAGTAGAATTGACTTGTTTTTATCTATGTTAACTCATTTGAATTTGTCTATTAATAGTGGTATATATTCTAGAGAGTGACCAAAATCTCATAACAGAGTAACACATCTATAGTGTATAATTTCAAAAAATTGAACCCTATGAAATTTGGTGGAACCTATAATACAATTTCAGTTGATATATGGATCAATGATTTGTATGAAATTTTCATGGTTTTTGGTTATTATAAATATAAAAAGGTAATTCTTTTTATTTTTTATTTTAAAGGTGACCCCAAATAGTGCTTGACACTGATTAAAAATACCACATTAAAATATGATATTGATTCCCTAGAGTGCATAGTAATGATGATATTTTCCATGAGAATTATTTTCCAAATGTTTTTCTAAAAAGTATTGAAAGTATTTTTTGTAACTGAAGGAAAATAATGAGAACATTTTTCCACTAATGTAGATAATTTTACATGATTGAAAAAATATGACCTAAATTTCATTCATGACTATGATTGTGAAGTTAAAATGTATCATTAAGGATTCAAATAAATTTTAAAAAGATACTTATCATCTCATGAATATAAAATCATTGATAATGTTGTTCAACATGGTGAGCCATCATTGAAGGAGTATTTTGAATTTACAATAATGAAAATAATTGGTCTTTGTTGAAAGTAATGTTAATGTATCCAAAAAATAAATTTAATCTTATGAGGTATTACTTTCCCTGTTATAATAAGTGTCATAAGAATCATCCTTATGTGTATCATATGAAATCTGGAATCTTTTGTGAATGTAGAATTTTGGTACATTTTGTGAAGGTTTTCAATTAATAGAATACATGTATTTTCCATATTAAAAATACGAAAAATTTAAAAATGACATTTAAAACAAGTGCATAAAACATTTCGTAAAATTGTCTCTTTATATAAATTAATCATTTAAGAATATAATTATATTTTTTCCTATATATTATCTATAAAAAATATATGATAAATTTTAAATAATATATTCAAAATATTATATACATATTTAATAAATATAATCCAAAAATTTTGATTTTTTAGATTATAGTAATAAAACATGCTTGTGCGCATTTAACCAGTTTTTATAAAATAAGTATCTATTCATTAAATTTATTTTTATATTTATTTATAATTAATTGGTAACCATGATTTTGATAAAATATTTTCATAAGTTTCATAATAATATTCATAACCATTAAGTTAACATATGTGAGATAATTTAATTTTAAATGATAATATTAATTGTATATTTTGATTCGTTTAAGCATAGTGTTTAATGCAACATACTATATGAGAGAGATTTTATTTAAAAATATACATAACAAAAAATCTTTGTGTGTTAAATTATACCCTCCTTCAAAAAATTATGTCCTCTTAATTTGAGATTTCATCCAAAAATAAAAAGTTGATACTTGGAAAATCTTTTGTGGAAAGACCCATCAGAAATAGGGTTAATAAAACTTCTTCATAATGAGATGGAAAGGTATAGGTGACGGTCACCAAAAAATAGGCTTTAGAATAGGGTAACATTAGTGTAATGTGAAAACCAAGATATAGAAGATAAATTAAACCATAATGTTCTGATGGAGTGTGTTAAATAATTGATCATCTAGAAGTATACTATCACTAAATGATAAATCAATGATGGGTTAAAGAATCCAATTATTTTTTGGTAATAATATTAATTGAATATAATTTTCATTCCAAGTTCATTTCCAATAGTTGAGGGATTATTTTAACATCCATATATGTACTTTAGAAAATAATATTATATGATTTTATTCCATGCTCTTATTTTTTAGTTTTTCTTTGATCTATTTTCACTTCATCTCTTACACAAATAAATGGATATTCAAGTTGATGTTTTTTATACCTGAAGCACTATAATGAATCATAAGATTAATCAATCATTACTTCATGTTTTGAAAGTTTACTGAAAACAAAATTGTTAGCACATGTTATCCAATAAGATAAATCACACTTTTACCAAAATCAATAATAAACAATGTTCAAATAAATCTATTATATATTTAGTTACCTTGATACCCATTTAAAATAATTATTAATAAAACATATATTACCACATTAGATGACCACAAATTTTGTTATAAGTTCACTATATTTCCAAAATCCACTTAACATTATTTTTTTCCAAACATAATATATCTCTTAATCCAAAGTACTAAATATAAAAATACCTTGATCATCTTAAAACATTAATGAAAACATTCATTCTTCCAAATATGTAAAAAAAATTATTTTAGTAAAATACTTATTTATTCCATAATTCTTATAACTATTACATCATTGATAAAAATTCTCACAAAGGACATAATTATTTAATCCAAGAAAAATACTATTAACAATTCTTCTTCGGATGTGGCAGTAGCATAAGCTTGACCGTGATCCATTATCCTATTTTGGGGTATATTTCTTTGATTCTTGAGACATTGATTTTTGTAGTGTCATGTCTATTTACAGTTTAACCACTGTACAATAGAATCATTTTTCTAACCCTTGAAATCGCAATAACTATGGAATTTCTCTCCATAACTATATCAAAATCCAAACCCTTTTAAACATATATGAGGGTATTTTTATCCAAAATTATCAAATGTGGTAAAATAATTCGTTCTCTTCATTACTTTATCCAACTTTTCCCTAGTTTTAATCTTGTTCTCGTTTCCCTCTAAATCAATAATACATATATAGTTCTTTCTTTGTCCAGTTATCATATGATACTATGTCATAATATGATGATTATTTTTGTGATACAATTTCATTTCTAAATATTATCTTAATCCCACTGAATAAATGAAAATACCTACCATTTGGATTGTGTGAATTTATGTGGTTCCCATTCCTTATACTATAAGACATTTCTACAGGATGGAATAAACTATATTAGATCATAACAATGTGAAACATAATATACACTCTTAGAACTAGTTAATCAAATAATTTAAATTTAAAATTTATGTATAACAAATCTATAAATCCTAATATAAGTACATTTGTATATATTTCCAATTTAATATAGGGTTTCACTCTATAATAAATGCCTTTGTAAATCTAGTTCCCAAGATTTCAAGTAAAATTTCCCTGATACCAACTATAATGACCTCATCCCTAGTAGTCTGGAGTTAGTGTCTTACTTTATTAAATATGGAATATGATATAAGAAATCACATATGGAAAGAATAAATATTTTAGTAATCTTGGAAAACTATATACATACATGAAATGAACATTAAAGTTTAAAATATAAAAATACAAAAAAGATTTTCATTGAGTCTGCCATTATCAGCCAATTTTCTAACCCTCCATAACAGTCAAGATATACTTCTTGTAATCCTAGAGAAAATGAAACACATGAAAGGGGTGATCTTTGAAACATATTAAGGGTATACGTAAAATGAAAACAATCATAAACAAGAATATAGATTATGCAAAGGGGATTAATTGAAACACTTTACATCTAATCAATAACTTAATCATAACATGGAAGGAGTGAAACATGGTCTAATAATGCCAAATAAATAAAAACATTTGAACGAAACATAACCAAACATATTTTAATAGTCTAATAATCAAAAGGAATATCAATTACTAATCTCTAAATGAGGGAATTTTTAATAACATACATCATATACATACCATCAAGGCTTTATCCAAGACACCATACATTAATGGGTAAGGCCTCTCCCAATTATCAAACTAGTTTGTCTCATAATAACTATTGATGCATCGAGAAGCTATAGCGGGAACCACCTGACACTTACTCTGTCTAATGCAGTACTCTTATGAAAGGGGATCAGGATAACCCATATAAACAATCATATTAAAAAATAGCATTCAAAATATGAATACTTTAACTATAAACTATTAATGGTATTGAAATAGTATGTTCACAGTGAAACTAAATCATAAACCATTCAATGAAATATAGTAAATGATATAATAACAGATAAACCTCAATCAAGAATATGATCCAATTAAGGATGTTGACATAGATGAAAAAACTCTAATAAAATCATTAAAATTTATTTGAGATAAATACATTCATTACATTGAAATCATTTATTTAAAATACAAAAGTTTATAAAAGAGAACATTTAATTTTAAAATAACCCTATAAAATTGTAAATTAATCTCAAAAACATTAACGCATCTTAAAAGATGAAAAAAAACTCATATGACTTAAGTAGAAAATCATTTCTTCTGGATTGTTTTTGAAAAATTCATAATGTACCTCATTTGGAAGATGAAAAAAAGATTTCATTCAAACCATTTTAAAAGAATTAAAACTTGTGTAATGATATATTATGAATTTTTAGAATAATATTAAGAACCATTTTGAAAATATTTTTTCAAAACATGGATGTGGAATTAAAATTTTCCCCATTGGAGACATAAACTAAAACAATCTGAACCAAAAATGAGACTGTGAAATAACCCTTACCACTTTATAATATAAAAAATGGTATGAATCATGAATGAAATAAAATTATATGGACATAAAATAACATAATATTAAGAATAATAGACATAAAATACATTCATATTCAGTATATACACCCCACAAAAAACAATTATTGTATAATTTATGTGTCCTATAGAAAT
Organism: Viscum album; assembly: GCA_963277665.1. NCBI lineage: Eukaryota > Viridiplantae > Streptophyta > Magnoliopsida > Santalales > Viscaceae > Viscum > Viscum album. The sequence goes on from CAUJRU010000571.1 coordinate 66,385, forward strand.
AAATGTGAGACAAAAATCCCTTACCTTAGGTCTAATTTCCACCGTACGTTCCAAAAACACCTATATATTGGTTTTAAAATTATTAATAAATTATACCAAAATCATAATAATATTTTTTAATATCATATATGATCCCCTTATAAAAATTAATAATCATTTATTAAAAATATTTATTCATCTTATAGTTTTAGGTGTTAATTTTCATGCTTTCTCATGCTTGTTTTTTTCTTAAAAGTATAGATTCTCTTGAATATGATATATATAAAACATCTCAATAATACTATTAATTTCAGAAATATAATTTTTAATCATCAAATACATTTTTATAATGATTCTTTATCTTTGACAAGGACAATGAATCACATTTCATGATGGAGATGGTAGGTCATACGTACACAGGAGCGAGAGTATCATTCCATTAATGGCGAAATAGTGATGTAGTCAATGATATATTAATTTTTATAAAATCAATATAATTTCATAACTATAAAATATATCCATTACTTCTGTCATTATACCCATCTAAGTAAACTGGTGATGGAAAAAATTACACGACGTCGTGGAGACTATAAGTTGTACGTACGCCTGTGTTTTGTTTTCATTTTTGTTAGATGGATGAATAAATGAATTTTGATATCATATAATAATATTAACATCTAGAAATATATATTAAACTACATTTATTTCTTTATTATCTAAACATAAAATTAAGAGGAACTTGAATAAGAAATGAACTTCATTGATTGGGTAAAACAATTACCTCTTCTTCAATGGAGTTCCTTTATATAGCTTTTAAGGGATATAGAGTGGGTATTTTTGGAATAATAGAACCTCTAATTATTGAATAATGATGTTTTTAGGAGAAATTAAATTTTTTTTAAGCAATAAGGATCAATGTGGTGTGATTATGTGAGAGAGGAGGTTCCCTTTTATAATTGAGGTGAGGGGGCCTTTTTGAAACTCTCTAAATATTAAATTAATATAAATAAAATTTTAATTCCAGGTGGGTAAAAAGTGAGTTATGTATAATATATGATGATTATGGATCTAAATAATCTCAACCAAAAATTTTTATAGATTTTTAGGTCACATTGTACCATTATCTTTAAGCATTAACCATTAGTTAAACTCTGTAACTCTTACTGTGAGATCTTGGGTTTTTAATCCTTACGGATAAATATAGTTACTATAAAATAAAAAAAATAACCCTAAATGATTTGTGGATGAAATTATGAAACTTATCCCAGTAATTTGGTCAATATATATATTTTTTAAAATTTTATATCATTTAATAAAATATTTTTTAATTTGAAATATCTATAATATCAATATAGACACAATTCATTACTTGACTTTTTAAAAATACCATAAAAAGACTAAAACATCAAAAAAATATTTAATATATTCCTAATATGTATATATAATCTATAAAATTATAGGAAAAAATTAAGGATATTAATTTAAATTTATTGTAATATTTTTAATAACATTTATTTGACAATTCCATTAATTAAACAATTAATGCACCATCATTGTGCATGCATGCATGCATAGTAAAGCAAAGGTCCTTGAATCCAGATGTCCTATCCAAGTGACAATAATGGTTATGATGATTCGAGGCACTCCAACTCTTGATGTTTGGTTTGTGGAAGTCATAAAATCCAAGGAGGGTTCAAAAGTCGTAAAGGTTGTGTCACTACCTAGTGAACATATTCTCACGATGAGGAGATTTGACAAATATTGACCTAACTTATGCATGTAATAGTGGGTCTATCCAGCATAGTATAGATGTTTCTATGGTTATGTACTATATGATCTTTTTTCCATTAATTTTTGTTCCCCAATGTTTTCCTAAACCTTGAGAATGAATATTTTAGTGGGCGAAGGCTCAACTTTTTCCCATCTCACCCTTTCTGGGTTTTCATCATAACAAGTTTTGTGTAAATTTTGTTGGCAGTTTAAGGTATTGTAATTTGGACATTATGTTCTAGAGTTTAAGGTCATACATCTTTGACTTAATCATGGAAAATTTAGGGTCATTAATTTCATGGACCTAACAAGGATGAAGTGACACAAGAGGCTAATTAGAATACCCATGGATAAGAGTGCTCCAACATATTCTCATGCATTGAAGGGAAATGACGTAAATCAAGGATAGAGTATCTCAGGTCATGAGTAAAGATATAGGATAGTCATACAATGAGTGTTTTAGAAACATTGGGGTGTTGAGTCTTTTTATGATGATGTTGGGTCTCTTGGTAATTGGAATTTCATTTTTCAAAGTAAAACATTTAGTTGACTGCAATATTCACATATTTAGGAGCCATGGTCATGCATTCATAGTCAATCAAGGGGTCCTTGAAGCTAGATACCCATTCCAAGGTCCGTGAAAGGTTGATGGTAGCTTGAAATGCTAAATACATGATGTTTGGTATATGGATTTTAGGTTCTCATAAAAGATAGTGGAAGAAACTCATACTCACATTGACTAAGGTAAGTCTCTTGCGGGCCTTTGATGAGGAGGGAAAAATAGGAGATATTCTGCACAATTTATTATCATGTAGGTGAGATGTGTTTGAATCTGTGCATTTTAACATCATCATGTAAGGACATTATATTTTTCAGTTCAAAGTCATGCACCAAGAACATGCTTCCATGTAGTTTTACATCAAGTGGTAAGGAAATGATTCCATGTTGTTTAATACCATGTGGTAAGGACATACATCTATGCAGTTTAACATCATGTAGTAAGGATGTAGAAATTGAAAAATAAAGGTGGTAATTTTTCGGATAGACCCAAATAAGGGAACGGGGGAATTACTATGTATCCCATGAAAATGAGAATCAATCCACACGTAGTTATGGGCGGCTGTGCAGTTTACTGTATTACATTAAGGATGAACTCTATATAGTTTAATGTCATGTGATCAGGAATAAATGTTACATGTTGTTTAACATCATGTGGTAAGGATGATACAATATATTTTAATTTCTTTTCATAGGGACATGTGCAGACAACTTAGGGTTATGTGGACCAGAACGTAAGGTGGAGTTCCTAACATGGGGGGTGTGTGGCATGGTGCTATAAAGAAATCTGACGTGAATGTGGACAGAAGAGGTATCAAACACACCACACACCTTTCCAGGAAGACTCGGGACCAAGGGGAAAAAGGGGTTATGTCTATGGACGAGCTTGTAGATAAAATGTTTGGTTTCCACTACATATCTCATGAAGATGCAAATCATGTCACACATAGTTTTGGTAAAGTAAATACTTTACGCAGGTCTAATCTATATGTAGAGGTAATAATCAATTTTATTGAAATTTGAAACTGGGCCAATGATTGGAGATCCATGAATCACTACGTTTCTTACATGGTAAATAATCAAGAAACCTTTAGTACTTGAATTTCAATGTATTTTAACATCATGTGGTGAGGATGAAGGTGGATCGATGTGAATTGGTGGCTTTATCTTGGTTGGTCCCTATGATAGAAGCTTGTGTGTCCCTATATATCTAATGGGGATTAGAATAAAACTATACAAAGTTCTAGGATGATCATGTAGTTTAATATAATGCGGCAAGTGCATCAACTGTTCATTATAAATTCATGCATCGTGGACTTATGGAATTAATTTTATGGTCTTGTACTCAGGACAATAATGGATCTGTTGTATATCACTATGACTTTCCTGTGATTTAATGTACCTACCATAATGATGAAGCTCACTTGTGCTATGTTTGGTGTGATTAACAAAGAGAGGCATGGGTACCCCTACATTATAGAGACAAAAGAGTGGTATAACATGGTCATTTTGTGTGATGCAGTTTCTAGGCCAAGATATAGGATCAATGAGTCTCTACGTATCTCCTTGGGAATCAGAATCAAACCGTATGTAGTTCTGGAGAAACTTTGAAGAATAATTTCATGTTGCAAGGACATAAACTGTGTAGTTTAACATCATGTTGAAGGGATTATGAAATACCCAACGTGAAGGAGAAGGGGGTTCTAGACCCATGCATTTTTATGTCATGCGGTGAGGAAATTGGCCATGAAAATTTAATGTCTTATGGTAAGGACAAAGTCCATATATTTTAACTTCATGTGGTCAGGATGAAATGTTTCAGGTATTCAACATAATGCGGAAAAGATGAGATGTTCCACGTAGCTTAACATCATGAGCAAAGGATAAATGATAGGGGTTACTCTGATGTGGATTCCCATTTTCATAATGGGTACGCAACGCATTTCTTGAGAAATATCTCATTGGTGGGATGTGTGATGTGCTCCTCATCCAAGGTGGATATAGAATAGGCTCCATTATGATAGAAATTATGTATGATGTACGTTCCTTCCCACTTTAGCTTTAATTTGAGGGGAATCTTTACTGATACCTTCATGGTTCTGAGAGCCAACACCAGTTCTCCTGAAAGGAAGGAGTGGAGGAGAACCTTTTTATTGAAAGATCGTGCAAGTCGATTCTGGTGGACATCAAGGTTGTGTATCGTTCACACCCTCTTCTCATCTTGCTGTTCCAACTCATCTATACATTTATGTTATGTTAATAATATAAGAACTATCTAAAAATGGCTATTCAAAGTGAGGGAAGGTGGAACTCTATGGGAAAAACTGCCTCTGGACCATACACCATTGATTATGGTGTTTCTTGTGTAGTAGTGCATGTGGTGGTATGGTGCAACCAAAAATCATAGAGGTGTAAATCTAGCCCGGACATATAATTATTTTTTCACCATCTTCTAGAGTATGTTTGATAAGGTTTTATTAAATTCCTCTATCTGTCCATTTTCTACTACATAATAGTGGGACGAGTGATTGGACTTAATGTTGTACTCCTTGTAAATCTTCATCAAATCTATGGAACAAAAGTTGTTGTCGTTGTTTTTAAATATTTTTTGAAGGAATATGAACCTAGTGATTATATGGGACTTCATGAAGTTGTTGATATTCTTCATCCCAACTTACATTAAAGATATCAGCTCAACCCACATAGAAAATATGTCGGTAGTAGTAAGGATGTACATGAGATGCCTCTCTATACTTGAGGATGGATCCCCACAATATCCATCCCCAAAATTGTGATGGAAATGAATATTTAGCGGTATGCCGAAATTTTGTGGGATGATGGATAATGTTTTCAAGGATCTGAAAGACATGATTTTTTGGTGAATTCCTCATAATCAAGTATCCTGGTTTTCTAGTAAAACCCCATCCTCCTGATTTTGGGGGAGATCTTGATACTAGATTGATGGGCCCTGCAGGAGCCTGCATGGACATCCTCCATGTCAGAAAGATCTTCTCCTACTACTATTCACTTGAGGATAATTCCATCATAGACCTGATTATAGAGTAATTTTTTCTCGTTTGAGCCATCCTACATAGTGATGTTTGCTTCCCGGTTCCCAATCTGTTTGCTTCTGGCACGATCTGATTGGAGCGTCCCATCTCGAAGGTAGTCGAGTATGGGCTGCATCCATCCATGGGTGGTCGTTGGTTCATCATACTATAGGGTGGTGTCGACTTAGTTGATATCATAAATATCACATATGAAGATTGATGACTACATTCTTCAGTGTGTGATATGTAAGGATTATTCTTCCTAATAAGGTTCGTCCAAGGAAATGGTTCAATTGGCTAGGGAATCATTGTGATCATTCTGTGATCAGGAGACATAATGAAGTGTAGGCTCAAAGGGTAATTCCTCCATTAATTGACTGAAATAGTTAGAGAGGGGGGCCAATTTCTCCTTTTTTATGGAATATTCACCATTGAACTTATTTTTCACTAACTCTAAATCCCCTTTTATGTTTAGGTTGGCAATGTGCATCTATAGGGATAGTTCCAATCAAGCTATTGATTTTTGGTATTCTGCTTCATTATTTCAGCATCATTCCAAGAGTGATAATGATTTGGGAAAGAAATCCCTTTCTTGGGAGACAAATATGATCCCTTAACCAACTCGGTTTATTTAAGGGTTCACCATTCTGGTACTGAAAGGACTATGAGAGGCGCATTTAAAGTAAATTTCCCATGTTCAGGGAGTATCATGGGCATAAAATACCTCTTCATTTGGTAGATAGGTTACTTCTGGTGTATTTTTTAGGGTAGGTTGTGCTATGAGGAAATCAGGTAGGGATATCCCTTTGACTGACTTATGTGACAAAAAATAGATTTCATATTGCTGAAGAATGACTGCCCATCGATCGAGGAGCCTAGTCAACATGGGGTGGCAATGTAGGTTCTTGAGCAGATCAATACAAGAGACCAGGTGGACCTCATGATGCTACAAGTAGTGCCTCATCATATTCGTTGTGAATATGAGTGTGAGTCAGTTCTTATAAACATTGGAGTACCGACTCTATGTACTTAGCATGGTCTAGCTGAGGTAGTAGTGACTGTTCTCACATATCGTGTCACTCTTCTATGTGATAAGGGTTCCCAATGAGTGCTCCATAGTGGCCACATATAATATGAGTGGATTCCCTTATAGCAGGGGAATTATAACCGATGGGTGAAGTAGTTACTGCTTGAGACTCTTAAAGAATTTATGGTATTCATCATCCCATTGGTAGATGACTCCCTTCTTCATTATTCTGGTGATGATGATAGCCATTCTGACCAGTTTGGATGCGAATCATCAAATGTATGAAAGGTTCCCTTAGATTCGCCTTAGTTTGTTTAAGTTCCTGGGGGTGACATTGCTCGGATAGCACTAGTCTTATATGGTTCTACCTTGATGTCATGGTGGAATGCCACAATGACTAAGAAGTTTCCTAATGTTACCCCAAAAGCACACATTAGAAGATTCCTCTTTATAATATGTTTTCATAGCTTGCTGAATATTTCTCAGAGATATGTGAAGTGATCACATTGCTATGGATATTTGATAACAAGGTCATCGAAATAAAACACAGTTATCCTTCACATTAATGTCTTAAAGATGCGATTCCTGGAATATTGATATGTGGGGCCGAAATTTCTTAATAAAAATAGCATGAAATAACAGTTGAAGATTCCCCAAGTGCTCTGAATGTGGTAGATTATTCAACCATGGGGCCATTTTAATCTTATCTTCTCCTGAATACCCATCCATGAATGAAATTGCAATGAATTTAGAAGTTGCATTGATCAAGAGTTTTGTGGTTCGAAATAGGAAATTGTCCTTCAACCAATGTCGATTAAGGTATTTGAAGTCAATGCAGACCCTAATATTCCCATTATTCTTCTTTATGGGGATGATATTGGAAATCCATCTTGGGTATTTTACCTCTTGGACAAAGTTGGATTTGATCAACTTATTGAAATCCACCTCTACATTGTGGGAATGAGAGGGGTTCATTCCCTTGGAATATTTCTTAAAGCATCGATTCTCATTGAGGAGTCCAAGATGGTGTGTAGCCACATCATGATCTAGTCGAGGAATTTCTATGTAATTCCATGAGAACACATATCGGTGATTCTTTAGAAATTCTATGTACATATCTTTCTTTTCAAGCAGCATGGTGCCCCTAATCTTGGTATGAATTAGTTCATAATTTGTCCATTGATTTATCTGCCTGACCTCATCTATGGTAGTGGAGATTCCTTCATGAGATTTCGGAGGGGAATTCCCAAGATCAACCTCATCGTCCTCTATTTCTGAGTCTATGGTGACATATTCGGATGAGGATGGAATCATAGGGGCCTCTCCATCACTATCAGAGAGAGAGATGCCATGAGAAGAAACATCATCATCTCTTTCCATATGAGTTGTTGTAGGGAGATGTTAGAGTTGATTGTTGCTAAGGAAATGAGAGTCTTGGACCTATTTAATTGAATCCTCTATTTCAACCATGATTATGGGAATCAAAAAATTAACATTGAGCTTGCTCTATGGATTCTTAGGGGTGGTACATAAGCCATCGGGAGTTGCAAAATCTTTATAATTATCTGTTATAGGATTCTTACCAGAATTCTTTTAGAAATATGCTTCATCATAAGAGGATCCCCAAGTCTCTAAGGGGATGTTGTCACCATGTAGTATTCTAACCCTTTCATTGATGGGGTACTTCAGACATTGATGGAATGTCGAAAGTACTGCCAGGTTTCTATGAAAACAAGGACTCCTAAATATTACATTATATGTGGTGTCTTGCTGTATAACCATGAACTCATCATCAGATGTGTGATCCTAAAATTGGGTCTCAAGATTCATTTTCAAGAGGGGACTTTTTCACACTTATCATACCCTTAGGTTAGATTTTTTGGGCATAATTCTCATTCACCATACCCCAAACATCATAGAGTCCAGACTAGGATAAGATCGATCCCTAATCCATTATCAATAAGAACCCCTTAAAAATTGATTTTATTGAGTCTTCCCAGAATTTATATGGGTCTTATGTTCCCTTGGATGACCTCCTATTGATCAGGATCATTTAATGGGATGAGAACAAGGATTCCTAAGTACATAGTCTCGGCTAGATATACTTTAGTAGCAATGAATTTTTGTTATAAATTCCTATGGGCTTCAGAGGGATTCAACAAGTGCCTCCCTTAGTTATTTTGAAAGATGAAGCACATCAAGGATTGCGAGCTTGTATGGAACTACATAAAGATGTTTTAGAACATTATAAATTTCAACCATAGGTTGGATCTTCCCAATATGGGGTTTCTCCTAGGCATGTGGTTCAGTAGGTGTATTATCTAAGGTAGATGGACTTGGATATTTGCACAGAGGATGAGGGATTATCCACTACTTGTGTCACAAGTCTCAATGGCCTACCCATTTTTGGGTAAGATCAAATTGAACCCCCTCTAATATATATTGCAAGACAATCGAGTCCGAGTAACTACTAGAGGTATATGAGGAGCCTCCATGCCTCTTCTGGGCCTACTAGAGTGCTTTCCCATGATTCTCAACTGCATATATGTCATCCATGGGGGAATGAATGGAATATAGAGTCTAACTACATTCTTTTTTCCCTTATATCCTTGGATCTAATGTAGACAGTCTCTCGTTCCTCTATTATATGAGGAAAATCCATATTTGGGATCATATTCATCATTACAGAAGGGGTTTTATACTGGTGTATTGTATTAATAGAACCAATGATAATCTGTTCATCCAATTAGGATTACATTTAGTTGGGTGGAGCCCATGAAATATATGTTTTAAGAATGAAATCTTTCAGAATTTGAGATTTCTTTGGAGAAGAATATATTTCAACCTCCTCTACATCTTCCTACTTTCAGTGGTCATGCCCTCCCTTGGGAGGTACATCTAATTCCTCCTTTATGGGTGGAGGAGCTATTTAGAGTTTGAAAAATTATTCCTTTATAGCCCTATGATCTCGATCTACTATTTTCTAAGTTATATAATTGTCAAACTATTGTGCTTAACTATCCAGAATTTTCTACCACCATCCTCTTCCTCTGATTGGATGATGGTGATGCAAGCCACCTAGTATGGGGAATTATCTAGTTTCATATTCCCAATATCGGGCATGCTTTTAAGTATATCTTTAAAGATGATGAAATTCTGGATATTATGACCCAACCATTTGTGGAAAGGAATGTAATCAGGATGGTCGGGGAGGTTGACTTCATTAGGAATGTTCGGTTGTGTAAGTGCGAGAAGGTCTTTATCCATGAATGCCAAAAAATTACCATGGACATTTTCATTTCAGAAGGAGTATTATTTTTTTATCTGTTCTTAAAATATCAGTTGATCGTTCTTTCAATGTACTTCAAGATGAGCGAGAATCTATGGTAGTCCCCACTCGATAAGAGGTATTGGGCTGTTTAGATATTTCCAAGGTGCATGGATAGACATCACTACAGGCTTGAGAGCGATAGCTAAAGCTTCTTCTTTGTCTAGATTATACACCTATGTTGTAGACATGAGTTGCGACTTGGATAATCTTCTCTGAATAGCCTCTTCAAGACATTCCATTATTTTAGAAAACTCTTGAAACCTGACTGAATATTTCATGGGGATTAGGGGTTTCGGAAAATCATCCCTTTGATTTTCAGCATAGAGTTCCATTAGTTGATTTTGTGAGATAGGTATTCTGATCGAATAAGTTAAACCTTTACATCATTCTATTAAAAAAGTCATACTCTCATTCTAGCGCTTCTTTCAGTTTAGCAGGGCGTCCATTGTTGTCTTCCTCTGTGTTGAACTGAATTGATAAAGGAACTGAAAATGATGTTGTTCATATCCTGGTATAGATCCCACCTGAATACTATTGTACCAATCAAATGATGGACCTATTTGTGTTTGTACGAAACACCTTAGCATCGTTGCCTCCTTTTGATCTTGAGGACCCTTCATCAGCCCACACTGGGATACAAAGTTTGTGAGATGCTGTTCAGGATCACCTATGCCAGTAATGGTATAAATTTTGGGATAGTTGATGTTGGGTGGAGGTGGAGTATCATCCACCAATTCAGTATATGGATTCCTTATAGGTTGTACGGGTGCACATCCCTCTTCCATGGATTCTATTCAAGTATCCAGGGACTCGATGAAGTTAATCTTCTCTGGGGTAACTGTTGTTGGGGTTGCATCCCATCCACAAGGAGCAGGTGGGGGCTAATTAGGTGGTCCAACTTTAATCTCCAACTGATCCTCAATTTTTTCCATGACTAAAGGGTAACCCTGGTGAGGGAGACGTTATTACTGTAATGCCGGGACATCCTAATCATTATCAACTTCTTTATTTATTTAGACTGGCTGTCTAGATCTGGCCCCAACCTGATATTCATATATTTCTCTTACTAGCAGATCTGTCAGGGAAGGGAGAATATTTGTGTCTAGTTAAAGATGATACCCAGTGGGAATTTCTCCTCAGATTATCTTCTCATTGACTTGTCAAAGATTTCATATTTCACTCTCATATTGTGAAATTTTTTCTTTTGTGTATGGAAACTAAGAAGTGGTTTCATATTTAACTTTATCTTTTCCAATATTCCTCCTAGTAGGAAGTAGCTCCTTTTTTATCAATGCAAATATTTGGAGCCTTCTTTAATTTCCAGGTGTGCACAACCTCATTTGGGGAATCCAAATAACCCTCCACAAATAATAAATGTTCTGTGTTGGATACCTCTACTCTTATATAGTGAAAAATATCTACCATGATTATAGTGATGATGTTCACATTGGTATATTGGGAATTGGGGGTTGTAGAATTGCATTCCATACAACTTTCTGATTATGTACAGTCTCCATAAGGGGAAATATTTTATCCATTTTCCGTTTTGTGTTGTTTTGTCTTGATACCCCAGTGGGGTCTGACTGCCTTTGACGTAAATACCTCTTCTCTTGGTTTATGAATGGTGACTTTGATGGAGTTTCAGGTCGCTATTGCCGAGAAGGCCCCAACCAGCATAGGTTTGTCTTAAGATGAGGGGAACTTGTTGGATTCCCACCATTTATTTATTCCTCCCAACCTAGAGACTACCAATTACATTTATGGTGCTAATGATGATGAAAATACACTAAACCCTTTGGAGTGGGGGTCATTCACGGGCTCTATTGATGTCGATCAGTCATATTGTTGAGGATACATTGGTTGTAGTCAGGGACTTAATGATTCACGAGACAGGAATGGAGGTATAAATTCTCCCTGCCTAGTGGGATTGGGATGATCTAGAATCACTGCTGATGTCTCCAAGGTCCTTTTAGGGGATAATAATCCTCTTGATGATGATTCAGCTATAAACACTAGTGAAAAAATTTATTTCCATGTCAGTTTATTTAAAAATATGATTTTGGTTTTTAGCCGACATCAATAAAGGTGACGTAAAAAATATAAGCTTCAACATCGGTTTTTATAAACCAACATCAAAAATTGGAACCAATAGTTCTTTGGTGTTAGTTTTCAAATAAACTGATGCCAAAAGTCAGGCCTAAATAGCCTTTGGAGTCCGTTTTCATATAAACTACCAACAAAAGGTAGGCCTTGACAGTCTTTGATGTTTGTTTTTTTAGAAAATCAACATAAAACTTTGTCTTATAAATGGATTTTATTGTCGGTTTTGGATAAAACCCAAGGTGAAAAATTGTTTAAAAAAATATTTTTCATGTAGGTTTTGGTAAAAACAGACTTTCAAACATTGCAAATCATAATATTGGAATATAGATTATTTATCAAAAATTGATTTGACAACTTATGGAGCTAAAATGGACATACTGATCAAAAATTATGGTTTTCGTAAGTTGAAGATCTTTAAGTATTGATAGATAAAAATTGATTGAATGAAAACATGAGAAACAAGAACTGAGAACTATACTCCAAATGAAAAAAATAAACAAAAAGATTCAAAATAATTTTAACTATTTTAATGGTTTTATTCAAATCGATATCATGTTGGTTCTTATTTCACTTCATTTTAAGGAAGAACTCATGAGGTTATGAAAATGGTGAGTGATAATGAATTTTGCACCTCAAATAATGAATCTCATGTGGATGTTTAATCTTTTTGTCCTGATATGAATAATATTTCTTCATTATAATAAATATATCTCTATATATAGTGATAACAAAAACTATAATAATGAAATTAATTGATGTAAAAATACCATGTACAAATCATCAATCAATGAATTGTTGATTGTATCAATGAAATTTAAAATACTGAAACAAAGAGGATAAGGATATATATTTATATATATTGTAAATGAAAATATTATTGGAGATGATTCATTAAAATTTAGGCGGGATTGATAAAATATAAATGCGCATTGTAAAAAAATTGAAATACCAAACCCGCATATTTGGAACATTACTTTTAACATCGGTTAAATTTATAATCAATTTTAAAAATATTCTCATGTGAGGGTTATAATGTCGGTTACTGAAAACCCAAATCCAAAAAGTGACTTTTAACGTCGGTTATTAGAAAAACTGACACAAAAAATGGACTTTTAACATTGGTTATTGAAAAACACCCGATGTTTAAAATAAAGTCTTCTAATATTAAACTCCAGACGTCCATAACATGTGATCCGTATGTCAGGTTTTGATCCACATCCAATCAAATCAAATCTAGAGAAATTATCTACAACCTGTTTTTCATTTTTAACATCAGTTACATGAAAACCCAACACTAAAAAGTGACTTTTAACATCAATTATTGAAAACAATTGACGTTAAAATTCATGTTTTATAATGTTCAATGTCCAATTTCGGTAACTTTTGATTTTTAATTCCATTTTTTATTGACGTCCTATCAAATCAAAGCTTCTGAAATTATCTAAAACGTATTTACTATTTTAAGGTCAGTTATATGAAAAACCAACGCCAAAAAGGGTTATTAAAAATCAGTTATTCAAAAAACCCGACCTTAAAAATAAAGACATATATTGTGTAACTTCCTCCCTCAATAACTTTTGATCTGTAAGTCTGTTTTTTCTCCAAAACCTGTAAAATAGATGATTGAGAAATTATCATAAACATTTATTGTATTCTAAATGATAGTTATTTGAATAACTGATGCCAAAAACTAACATTTAATGACAGTTATTGAAAAAACTCGACGTTATAAATCATGTCTTATAATGTTCCCCTACTGAAATATATAATTTTTGATCCATAATTCAGTGTTTTCTCCATGAGCAATAAAATCGAATCTTGATAAATTATCTAAAACCTTTATTTTAATTTTAACATCGGTTATTTGGAATAACCGACACAAAAAGGGGTCTTTTATAGTTAGTTATTGGAAACAATCGGCATTACAAATCAAGTCTTATAATGTTAAACTTCCGACATCCATAACATTTGATCCATATGCCCATTTTTGCTTCACAACATGTCAAATAAAAGATTGAAAAATTATATACAACTTACATTTTATTTTTAATGTAGATTATTTAAATAACTGATGCCAAAAACTGACATTTATCGTCAGTCTCTAATAACCAGCATTAAAATGTTGATGTTAGAACCCATTTTTCTACTATTGAAATGCTCCCATCTCATTGAGAAGGGGTTTTCCTACAGCTACTGAAGGTATGTCCTAAATCCTTTTGAGAATTGATGACATAGAGGGTGGAGGCATCGGTAGATATTCTCCTAGATCGAGGGGCTAAGTTTTCTCTTGTATGGCCACTTTTGAAACTAATATTTCCATCTCCATGATGTGGTGAAGTCGTGTTCGCGTGAAAGATGGGTGTGATGGCAGCCCATGATGAGGTTCATTCCTTGTAGGATTTTTTCCAAGAGATTGTAACTTTGATCTCTATGTTTCGTATGTCGACCTGCTGTCATGATGGTCCAAATTTGGGATCTTATTGGCTATCCTCCATACCTGTCTGTGGTGTCTTGACACCGCTGATGTGGGGGAATTCCATTGTAGTGACCAAAGAGCCCGAGAATTACCCGGTCCCCTAATTTTTCCAAAGGCTATAAAATTGCATGATATCGTACCTATTTAAAGTTGGTTCCCTAGACCCAACTTTTGTTGTACTTTGATTACCATTACATGTATGCAGTTTTTTATATATACATGAGTTTATATTTAAATAATAGTGTAGATACTTCTATATCCACTTTGTTTATGGAAATTTTCTTATATTAGATGTCATATCAAAGGGTTCAAGAAGATCCCATGCTATAATGAGAACCTCGAGATGTTATGATAGTAATCGTAAAGTAAGGTCCTATGGTCCAGTTACATCATTATGAAAGGACATAGATGATGTGTGACTATCAGTTGTTGGGGATCAAAAGCATTGAAACTTCTTCTTATGAAGTTCACGCTAGATGATCTCTAGTATTTGAGATCATGAGGACTGACTCAAAAAATTGGAATGCCACATGTTTATGGTGTCATTGGCCATTCCTATCTATATACATGTGTAATGGTATTCATTTTCACGACCCGCCTTCACCAAAAGGAGGGAAGGGTCAGCAGGTTTCCAGGCCCTTCCTTCTTTAAGTTGAAGGAGAGATAATGACCCCCGAAACCTGCCTTCAATAGGTCCCGGAGTGGCGACTAGCACCAAGGGTATAGGAAATTCTCGCAAATGGAAGGCATTACCCTTTTTATTTTATAGGTTCGAAAGATAAGGAGGAGAAAACCCAACAACACCAAGGTAGAAAGAAAAGTAAAGCCAAAATTAAACCATTCCCACATGCATGTTTCAAAAGTGAGAGCCACAAAGTGCAAAAAGGTGACCACAAGGTAAGTACCAAAAGAAAAAGAGAAACAACTACAACTGCTGCAAAAGTCCGAGCTAGTAAGGTCCTGCGTGATCCCCGAAGTCCTCCTGGAAACCTGAAAGTAGTTTTATATACGTAGGGTGAGCATACAAGTACACTCAGTAGGGAAAACTAAGACTCTCGTGCACAAGTGGGGGAACGTACTAAAGTCCCGTGAGAAAAGAGAAGAACCAGAAACTAACAAGGAAACTATCCATCCCAGGCCTCACCAAGGATCCCTCCCCAAATAACGCAAGTCAAGTAATATATATATAAGAGCACATCGATGTTTGGGTACCCCGCGCCACTTTCCCACTGGTTATTGAGACATCCTACGCATCGGACCAATCCCGCCATTCTCACTGCAGTCCCACTGCCACACCCTCCCGCACACACCTGGGCCACAACCACACGCAGTCCCACTGCCGAATCCCGCCCGCACACACCTGGGCCACAACTATCACATGTAACCATGCCTGCAAACACCTAGGCCAGAACAACCACCGCTACGCCCGAAGACACCTGGGCCTCATCCCGAAGACACTTGGGAAACCACCTGCCGCACACAACTGGCCAACCACCACAACACCCTGCCCGATGGTTCTTGGGGTAATAATGGACTTCAGGCCATCACAGCCTGCCCGAAGGTACTTGGGCTATCCGGGAAAGGGAGCAGAAAAGGAGCTAATAACCAGCCACTAAGTATAGTGTTGAAAAAAAAAACACCCTTCCCCCATTAATGGGGGTGTTCGGCACTAAGTGCTCAACTTGGGTGGGGCGCGAATAAGAAACACAAAGCTACAAGTATAGATATAGGTAACAAACACTCACCCAAAACTTGGGTTTTCCTAGCCGACCTACAGAACACAACACCACTGCGTCCGAGTCACAATTCATGAACCTTGCCCACAAAACCATTTGTCCCATTCTTGTTTCACGTTCAGTCAAAATGTTCAATTAATTTTAAGCACTACTGGGCAACTACCATAAGCATAACCAAGGAAAGCGTTGAAAGCATAGATCAACCAAAACACTCACACCCGGTTCTTCCAACAGAGGATCTCTCCCCAATTTGTGATAGAAACTCACAACCACTGAAACCATACCAACAGGAGATCCCATCCCCCAAATTCACACAGCCACCGAGAGTATAAAAGAACAGGGGATCCCATCCCCTCCCACATTTCCAGCAAACGGACCGAAGGGAAAACAACCAACTACCACTACCAACACAAGTCAGGGATTTTCAGATTTAAAAGATTTAACACACTCCATGATTTCAAATTTCCGTGTGTTCTAACCGGGAGTTATCACAGAAGGGTTGATCCTGGTGCTTTCAACTTATTCAGCCGGATATACGTGATTAACTAATTTCACAGCAGAAGCTCACAATTTCAGCAACCCATTTAAAACATCATGAGGGGATTCAAGTGCACACACACGACCACCAACGGCCTCAATTTTCAGAAAACATAAACCAGTACAACAAAAGGGATGATCACAAGATAAAGCATAAACAACGATCACAACCCCTTCCCCTTATTTCTTTAGAACTTCGTTTATTATCTTCATTAGGGTTCGGTTCAACCAGTTCCATAAGAACAAAAATAACGCCCACCCCGCATGATACACAAAAGTGAGAGACGAAAGAAATTCCCTACTTGTTGATAGATGATCGACGTTTAGGCCGGGGGCGCGGAACTTTACGGATAACGACGCGGCGGTCTCGATGCACCAGAAGAGCCACGATCGAAGAAGGGGGGAAACCACGACCTAACCCTTAATTTATAAGAGCCGGGAACAGTTGAGATAAAAACACTGAACCGCGTAAGACGTGGAAGTCGTGGGTTGACCACGCGGCTTGACTCATCATTAAAGGTGCTGAGTGGTTCAAACCGACTCATGAGCCGATTCAGTATTTAATTAAACTTTTGTGCGCGTTACTGGAACAACTTGGCAAGGCCGGGTGACGTCGGCCGGTTCCGCCGATCAGTCACACCGATCGGTCTCACCGATCGGTCGCACCGATCGGTCTCACCGATCGGTCTCACCAATCGGTCTCACCGATCGGTCGCACCGATCGGTCTCACCGATCCGTCTCACCGATCAGTCTCACCGATCGGTCGTTCCGATCCGTACCCCTTAAGGATCCGGATTTTGGAAAAGGAAGGGACCAAGGGGGGTCTGGGTCATCACATCAGATACCTCTTAAACGATTCTCGTCCTCGAGAATCACAACAAACCAGAAGGAAGGAGAGGGTCCGAACAACCATCTTCGAAAGATACCTCTTAGGAGTGAACCTCTGCTAACTAAAAACACTCTCCTGACAAGAACTAAGCAACATACCACGCCAAACAGCCCGGTCATGCGGGTTTGGGGAGTTCCCCTCCCCCATGTCAAGATATTATCCGCTTTGGGCGGCACTGACTCGCCCGCACGAGTTCAATCGCATCCACCTTAATGCGTCTTGATTAGGGGTCGGGTTCCCTCTTCCCTTTAGCCGAGGCTTTTCACACACAACAGAGGAAAGGAACTAGTACATTTCATAGCCAAAAAGGTCAAACGTTCTACCACAGCAGGTACAAAAGGAACAAAGCTCAAAACAACTCAGGGTATTGGGCACGCATCTGTGCTTCCCTTTCCCACGTACTCTCCTCGAGCCCGCCATGTCTCCACAACACACGAACCAAGGGAATAGCTCGCCCACGAAGCACCTTCTCCTTGCGATCCTCGATCATCACTGGTTTTTCCACAAAGGTTGCGTCGTCCTCGATGTCCAGTTCACCCCAATCAAGGACGTGTGAAACATCGTGAAGATAACAACGGAGCTGGGATACATGAAAGACATCATGTATCCTTAGCAGTGGCAGAGGTAACGCTAGATGATAAGCCACTTCGCCGACCCGCCGTAACACTTCGAAGGGTCTGACGAATCTGGGGAAAAGCTTACCCCCCTTGCCGAACCTCCGTTGTCCACGCCGCGGGGAGACCTTCAAGAACATGTGGTCTCCAACCTAAAACTCCAAGGGCCTTATCCTGGTATCAGCATACGACTTCTGTCGATCCTGGGCCGCCTTCATCCTTTCCCGTATGAGCTGAATCTTCTCTGTCGTGTTCTGAACTACCTCCGGGCCAAGGATGCCTGCCTCTCCTACTTCGGTCCAACACACAGGTGAACGGCATGGCCTCCCGTACAGAGCCTCAAACGGGGCCATACCGATGGTAGAGTGGTAGCTATTATTGTAGGAAAACTCTACTAGAGGCAAGTATCGCACCCACGACTCTCCTGAGTCCAGAACACATGCCCGTAGCATATCCTCCAAGGTCTGGATGGTTCGCTCCGTTTGTCCATCTGTCTGGGGATGGAAAGCAGTGCTAAGGCGTAACTGGGTGCCAAACGCATGCTGCAATCCTCTCCAGATTCGTGAGGTAAACCGTGCATCCCTATCCGAGACTATAGACCTCGGAACTCCATGCAACCGCACCACCTCATTCACGTACTTCCGTGCCAAAGCATCCACAGTACTTGACTCCCTGATTGCCAGAAAGTGAGCTGATTTCGTCATCCTGTCCACCACCACCCAAATGGCGTCGCACCCTCCTAGGACCTTGGGTAGTCCCGTGACGAAATCCATTGAGATGGCATCCCACTTCCACTCGGGAACAGCTAAAGGCTGCAGTAGGCCGCCTGGAACCCGGTGTTCAGCCTTCACTTGCTGACATACTAAGCATTTGGCCACGAAATCTGCCACCGCTCGCTTAACTCCGGGCCACCAGAACTGCCTTTTCAGCCCCTGGTACATCTTGGTAACTCCTGGCTGCACTGCCAGGGGTGAGTTGTGGAACTCACTGAGAACCTTGCCACACATCACTATTGAAAAAAAAAACCTTCTCTGGAAAAGCATCCGGTGCTGACCATCCTCTGTCCATTCTCTCGGAGCATCGCCCTGGTCAACCCAATCACGCATCACTTCGCACTCGGGGTCTCCCCACTGAGACTCCTCCACTTGTCGAAATAGAGACGACTGCACTATCATCTGATATAGGCAGCCTCTGCCACTATCCATCTTTGCATCCAGGTGTAAGGAAGCCAACTCCTCCATTGCCTTCCAGGCATTCGCCGACTCTCGGACCGCATCCTTCTGTGTCCTCCTGCTCAAGGCATCAGCCACCACATTGCCCTTGCCCTCAGTATAAGAGATTTCAAAGTCGTAGTCCTGGAGGAACTCCACCCATCTCCGTTTTCGCAAGTTCAAGTCCCGCTGGGAGAAGATGTACTTTAAGCTTTTGTGATCTGTGAAGACCACAAAGCATTCCCCGATGAGGTAGTGCCGCCATAACTTTAGCGCAAAAACGACCGCTGCAAGCTCCAGGTCATGGGTGGCGTAGTTACGCTCATGGGGGCGTAGCTGCCTGGACCCGTAAGAGATCACCCCTTGTTGCTGCATCAACACGCATCCCAGGCCCTGTCCTGAAGCATCACAAAATACCTCATAGGCCATCCCTTCTTCTGGTAATCTCAACACTGGGGCACTAACCAGATTTTCTTTTAGGTAGCTGAAGGACGACTCGCATTTCTCGCTCCACACGAAAACCTGGTCCTTCTTGGTCAAAGCTGTTAAAGGGGCTGCTACTCGGGAGAAGTTGGGTACAAATCTCCGGTAGTAACCTGCCAGTCCGAGGAAACTCCGGACTTCCGCCACATTCTTGGGTGCTGCCCAAGAAACAACTGCCTCAACCTTTGATGGGTCGACCGCTACCCCCCGCTCAGACACTACATGCCCGAGGAAGTGCACTTCTCGTGTCCAGAACTTGCACTTTGACAACTTCCCGTAGAGCTGGTGCTGTCGGAGGACTTCCAAAACTATCCTCAGGTGCTCTGCATGGTCCTTTTCTGACCTTGAATAGATCAGGATATCATCGATGAATACCACCACAAACCGATCCAGATACTCCCGAAAGATGGAGTTCATAAGCCCCATGAACACGGCCGGGGCGTTCGTAACACCAAAGGGAATGACCACGAACTCGAAGTGCCCATACCT
This sequence comes from Viscum album, assembly GCA_963277665.1. Classification (NCBI taxonomy): domain Eukaryota; kingdom Viridiplantae; phylum Streptophyta; class Magnoliopsida; order Santalales; family Viscaceae; genus Viscum; species Viscum album. Next base: position 86,639 of record CAUJRU010000571.1, read on the forward strand.
GCACCTGAACGCCATCTTCGGGACGTCGCTATCCTTTACCCTCAGCTGGTGGTATCCAGATCACAGGTCGATCTTCGAGAACCATCCTACCCCCTTCAGCTGGTCAAAAAGATCATCTATCCTCGGAAGAGGGTAGCGATTCTTGATCGTTACCTGATTCAGCCTCCTGTAATCGATGCACAACCTGAGGCCACCATCTTCCTTCTTTGTGAACAAGACTGGGGCACCCCACGGTGACGCACTTGGACGAACGTAACCCCTCTTCATCAGATCGTCAATCTGTATCCGCAACTCCCGTAGCTCCGAAGGTGCCATCCGGTAAGGAGCCATCGAGATTGGTCGAGAGCCGGGCTGCAGGTCTATCCCGAACTCGATATCACGTCGAGGGGGTAGAGTCGTCACCTCCTCAGGAAAGACGTCCATAAATTCATGAACGATCTCTGGTACTTCCACCATTTCCGCATCTACTGATTCTATCGTCAGTTCGGTCAACAAGGAGAGGAGAGGTTCCTCCCTCCTGTTTCCCTTCGGACAGCTCCGCTCGCCGGTGAAAGTAACACGCTGGCCGTCCAAACCGGAGAACACCACCCTTCTTTGGAAAAAGTCGATGACGGCGCACACAGAATATAGCCAGTCGATGCCTAGGATGACATCGTACGGCTGAATCTATAGCAGAAGGAGATCCCTAATCGACTGATGTGGTCCTAATATCAGTCAACATCCCCGACAAACGAACAGCAAGTCGGTCTGACCTCCAACTGGTGTGCTCAACACCAGGGGCACTAGAAGTCTCTCAGCATCTAGACCCAAGGCGCGGGCTAGACTGGGTGCAACAAAGGAGTGCGAAGCTCCGGTATCGAACAAAGCATAAGAAAGAGTGCTAAACACACTGATCGTACCTCGAACAACCTCTGGCCCTGCTGGAACTGTTGCTTCTGTGGCGTGTAACTGTCCACGCCCAGCTCCCCTGCCCCTCGGCTGTCGGCCACCTCCCCGACCACGCCCTGGTTGGGGTCCCTGGGGAGCGCCCTGAGGTCGGCCTCCCCCTCCTATGTCTGCCTGCGGAGGAGCGGGAGCTTGCTGTCCTTGCTGCTACTGCCGGAAGGGTCTGGCTGGAAACTGCTGCTGCGGCGGATGATGGGGATGACTGCCACTGCTGTACTGCACCCGATCGGGGCACTAACTCCGGAGATGTCCAGGGCTCCCACAGATGAAGCACCGTGGTCCCGAGCCTGAAGGAAAAGAACGTGGGCCAGAGGATCGAAACTGAAACTACTGCGGCCTGCTCCCTGTGGGTCGGAACCTGGAGGGTCCCGATGCTGGAGGCCTGGCGCTGACGGCTTTCCCCTTCGATGGTCCCAGCTGGATCCCTTCTCGTGACACTCCGCCCAGAGCGTGCATCCTTTCCACCACTTCGGCCTTCTTCTGAACCTCTAAGTATGTCGGAAGGGTAAAGGGGGTAACAGCATACTGGAGGGAGGGTCGGAGCGCCTCCTCCAAACGTCTTTCCCGAGACTCCTCATCGGGAAAGAGGTCCAGAGCAAAACGCAGGAGGTCCTTGAACTTGATTCCAAGTTCCCTCACGGACATGCTCCCCTGCTGGAGGGAGAGTAGCTCCTGCCTCTTCTCCGCCATCATTGTCGAGGAGAGAAACTCCACCCAGAACTCCTTCTCGAAATCTGCCCAGGCAACCTCAGACTCTTTCCTACTCCCCAGGTGAAGCATCCACCACTGACGTGCCGCTCCTCGCATCTGGCTAACAGCCAGAGGAACCCAGTACTCGGTCGGGGCCCGAATCAAGACGAAGGCTATGACTAGCTCCTCTAGACAGCCTTCCGTCTTCATATCGGAGGTGCTGCCCTCATACTTCTCGAGGGCCTGTCGCTGGAAGGCTCGAAGAGTCTTCTGCCACTGGTCGTCCTCTTCCTCTCAATCAGCTCTCTGCCGATTGGCCAAAGTAGTCTCAGGAGTCTCGATCGCCTGTACCACACGTGGTCGCCTTCCAGGTGCCATAGCTGCAAGGTAAACAAGGAATGCCTAATCCCAGTAGTGCAAAGAAAATCCTTCTTAAAACTTATTAAGATTTAATTTATTCTTAATTTCCCAATACATCCCAGAAACACAAGAACACAAGTCATTATGATGCATGTACCTTTCCTAGGGTCTCTACCCTGCAATCATTGTGGCCTCACTTGGTCGTTCGGTAGGCCCAGAGTCCTTGCATCGGATCACGGGGGGCCCTAAAATCTCGTGTCCTAGCCGGTCTTCCCTGGCCTAATTCACGCTCCAAGGTCACCCAACACCGTTGCCTTACCATCCCATGCAATCCTCACTGTGCCTAACTCCAGACTTCGTCCTATCTCTCAACCTCCCTCTGATACCATTCTGTCACGACCCGCCTTCACCAAAAGGAGGGAAGGGTCAGCAGGTTGCCAGGCCCTTCCTTCTTTAAGTTCAAGGAGAGATAATGACCCCCGAAACCCGCCTTCAATAGGTCCCGGAGTGGAGACTAGCACCAAGGGTATATGAAATTCTCGCAAATGGAAGGCATTACCCTTTTTATTTTATAGGTTTGAAAGATAAGGAGGAGAAAACCCAACAACACCAAGGTAGAAAGAAAAGTAAAGCCAAAAGTAAACCATTCCCACATGCATGTTTCAAAAGTGAAAGCCACAAAGTGCAAAAAGGTGACCACAAGGTAAGTACCAAAAGAAAAAGAGAAACAACTGCAACTACTGCAAAAGTCCGAGCTAGTAAGGTCCTGCGTGATCCCCGAAGTCCTCCTGGAAACCTGAAAGCAATTTTATATACGTAGGGTGAGCATACAAGTACACTCAGTAGGGAAAACCAAGACTCTCGTGTACAAGTGGGGGAACGTACTAAAGTCCCGTGAGAAAAGAGAAGAACCAGAAACTAACAAGGAAACTATCCATCCCAGGCCTCACCAAGGCTCGCTCCCCAAATAACGCAAGTCAAGTAATATATATATAAGAGCACATCGATTTTTGGGTACCTCGCACCACTTTCCCACTGGTTATTGAGACATCCTACGCATCGGACCAATCCCGCCATTCTCACCGCAGTCCCACTGCCACACCCTCCCGCACACACCTGGGCCACAACCACACGCAGTCCCACTGCCGAATCCTGCCCGCACACACCTGGGCCACAACTATCACATGTAACCATGCCTGCAAACACCTAGGCCAGAACAACCACCGCTACGCCCGAAGACACCTGGGCTAAAGGATCCACTGCCACGCCCGAAGACACCTGGGCCTCATCCCGAAGACACTTGGGAAACCACCTGCCGCACACACCTGGCCAACCACCACAACACCCTGCCCGATGGTTCTTGGGAAAATAATGGACTTCAGGCCATCACAGCCTGCCCGAAGGTACTTGGGCTATCCGGGAAAGGGAGCAGAAAAGGAGCTAATAACCAGCCACTAAGTATAGTGTTGAAAAAAAACACACTTCCCCCATTAATGGGGGTGTTCGGCACTAAGTGATCAACTTGGGTGGGGCGCGAATAAGAAACACAAAGCTACAAGTATAGATATAGGTAACAAACACTCACCCAAAACTTGGGTTTTCCTAGCCGACCTACAGAACACAACACCACTGCGTCCGAGTCACAATTCACGACCCTTGCCCACAAAACCATTTGTCCCATTCTTGTTTCACGTTCAGTCAAAATGTTCAATTAATTTTAAGCACTACTGGGCAACTACCATAAGCATAACCAAGGAAAGCGTCGAAAGCATAGATCAACCAAAACACTCACACCCAGTTCTGCCAACAGAGGATCTCTCCCCAATTTGTGATAGAAACTCACAACCACTGAAACCATACCAACAGGAGATCCCATCCCCCAAATTCACATAGCCACCGAGAGTATAAAAGAACAGGGGATCCCATCCCCTCCCACATTTCCAGCAAACGGCCCGAAGGGAAAACAACCAACTACCACTACCAACACAAGTCAGGGATTTTCAGATTTAAAAGATTTAACACACTCCATGATTTCAAATTTCTGTGTGTTCTAACCGGGAGTTATCACAGAAGGGTTGATCCTGGTGCTTTTAACTTATTCAGCCGGATATACGTGATTAACCAATTTCACAGCAGGAGTTCACAATTTCAGCAACCCATTTAAAACATCACGAGGGGATTCAAGTGCACACACACGACCACCAATGGCCTCAATTTTCAGAAAACATAAACCAGTACAACAAAAGGGATGATCACAAGATAAATCATAAACAACGATCACAACCCCTTCCCCTTCTTTCTTTAGAACTTCGTTTATTATCTTCATTAGGGTTCGGTTCAACCAGTTCCATAAGAACAAAAATAACGCCCACCCCGCATGATACACAAAAGTGAGAGACGAAAGAAATTCCCTACTTGTTGATAGATGATCGACGTTTAGGCCGGGGGCGCGGAACTTTACGGATAACGACGAGGCGGTCCCGATGCACCAGAAGAGCCACGATCGAAGAAGGGGGGAAACCACGGCCTAACCCTTAATTTATAAGAGCCGGGAACAGTTGATATAAAAACGCCGAACTGCGTAAGACGTGGAAGTCGTGGGTTGACCACGCGGATTGACTCATCATTAAAGGTGCTGAGTGGTTTAAACCGACTCATGAGCCGATTCAGTATTTAATTAAACTTTTTTGCGCGTTACTGGAACAACTTGGCAAGGTCGGGTGACGTCGGCCGGTTCCGCCGATCAGTCACACCGATCGGTCTCACCGATCGGTCGCACCGATCCGTACCCCTTAAGGATCCGGATTTTGGCAAAGGAAGGGACCAAGGGGGGTCTGGGTTATCACATCCATACTTGAGATCATTATCAATGTATGTCATTTAATTGTGTACCTTGATGCAAGGAATAATCCATGACAATGATGTCATGGTGACGTAGTTTGTGTTGGGTATGTCATTTGTGACATGAAAATGATTGAATAATCAATATAGGATTTTTCACTTCTGAATTGAGGAAGAGATATCTCAGGAGTGGTTGATTAGGATGGTACCACCTTCATTAAATCCATGGCCATGGTAGTCGAAGGTAAGACCGTCCAGACATATCAAAAAATAAAATTAAACAAGTTAAAGGATGATGGAACTAGTGTGCATTCTGCTTTATTGAGATATCGATGAAGAATAGATTATATTACATAGACTTTGTTCGTAGGAAGGAAGTTGTTTCTTTGACTCTTTTTCTTATCTCTATAGGGGACTCGATGGGTCGTTATAACGAGCTCTTAGTCGGTGAATATTATTCACTACTATTGTGATTAGGGCCAAGAGGGTCACACGATATAACACTTTGAGAATCTTCCCTATTCTGTTGAATATGAATATAGAACATGGTGGGCCCCATCATGGGCCCAGGTATTATCCAAGATCTATGGATCATCATGTAATAATTAAATTCTTTAATTATTCATGTTTGGGATAATTTGTTGAATTTATTTATAACACGTATTTACATGTGATCACGTATATACAAGGATAAAATATTATTCAGTCGGATTTAAATATCTTGGGTAAATTTTATATTATCAGTATACATGAGTCGAGTTAATGTCTTATGTTTATCATTCAATATATATTACCATTAGTGAAAAAATTATAAATCTTTTTAATGGAATAATTTTATTTTTCATAAATAAATATTTATAATAGTAATAATGTTAATATGTATTACATGGGGGTCGAGAAGCCATACAATGTATTTTAGATATTCACTATATAAGTAGAGAGACAATATTATTCTTGTGACTATTCATTCATTGGAATTGAGAGCCTCTCACTCATTCTGAATCCTAGAGATAGAATCTCTCAAAAAAGAAATATCTTAAAGTTCTACTATCTCGAATCGAAGACTCTTGCTTGTGGTGATCCTCATTACGTCGAAGTGGTAGTTGGTGTACCGCACTAGCACCCAGATTCCGATGTATGGTGTGAGATAAGATTCAAGAGGTGTGTGTGGAAAATTTAGAGGGATTCGACATTGGAGTCTTTGAGCAATGGTAAACGACATCTTGTGACAGGCTTGCACACATCAAATCTGAACCATGTACATGATTGTTTTATTTTTGTACTCTATTTAAACCATATGTGGTCCTCATACTGTTTTGGTATAAGATCACCAGAGTTGATGACGATACGTCGCTCTGGTGATGCAAAAAAAAATTAATTTCCCGACCCATCAGCTTCTGATGCCCGTTCAAGTACCTAACAGTGGTATCAAAAGGACGCATGGTTTTTCAGAGACAAAGAAAGCTTAAATTGAGTTAAATTTAGGTATGGGATGTTGAAACGGTTCTGACAGGTCTGACAGTGTGTCGATCTATTTTCAAATGTCCATGTCATGGCTATTTGAAAATTTGTAAATGGATTGACATCATGTTGAATGGATTTGTGGTTTTGGATTCATTTTTTAACACTTTTTTATTTTAATTATGTTCTTCAAAATTGTCGATATTTTTCATGTTTTTTTCCAGAACCTGATCACCAAAATTACTCTCGTGAGGATAAATTTTATGAGAACAATAAAATAAAATAATTGGTTTATTATTTTATTTTTATCTATGAAAAGAAAATTGATTTTAAGCTTTTTAATGTGTTCTTTTATTTTTGTTAAAGTCTTTTACACTATAATTTTTTACAAGTGGTGGTGTGTTTTTTCAAAAAACAAAACATAAAAAATAGATACAAGGAATACCTTGGGTCTTCATCGCTAGCCAACCTTGGTGAGGAACCTCTCTCCTCTCTACTCTCGGTCGACCCACGACGCCCCCGTCCGGCAAAATTGGTTATAAGGGTTTTTTATTTTTTTAATTTAAAGGGTTTACTTTTTTATTTATTTAAGTAAATGAGTTTGTTGAGCGCCAATTCAACTGGCGCTCTCACGAATAACCTACAGTGCCAATTGAATTGGCACAAAACCCCTTTTTTTCTAAATCCCCACACCACCCTTCCCCAACTTCCTTATATATATATATATAATTATAATTATAATAAATATAATCACTAAAATAAATATAATAAAGTTATTATTATATTTATTATATCTATAACTATTTTATAATTATAATAGATATATAATAATAATAATAAATACAATTATTGTTATTATATAAATAATATAATTATATAATTACATTAATTATATATTTATAAATACAATAATTTTATAATTATAAATATAATAATAATAATAAATATATAATTATAATAAATATATAATTATAAATATAATAATTATATAATTATAATAAATATCCAATTATAATTACAATAATTATATAATGATAAATATAATAAATATATAAATATAATAATTAGATAATTATAATAAATATACAATTACCATAAATATATAACTATTATAATTATATAATAACATTCAATTATAAATGTAATTAAAATTATAAATATAATAAATATATAATTATATATTTATTATATTTATATTTATTATAATAAATATACAATTATAAATATAATAAATATATAATTGTATATTATTATAACTATATAATTCTTATAATTATATATTTATTTTATTTATAATTATATTTCTATTTATTATAATTATAATAAATATGTAATTATTATAATTATTATAATTATAATAATTATATATTTATATATTTATTCTATTTCCAATAATGAATATAATTATTATAAATAAATAATTATATAATTATACAAATTATACAAATTATATAATTATAATAATTATAATTATTATACATATAATAACTATAATAATTATAATTATTATACATATAATAACTATAATAAATATAATTATTATAAATATAATAAATATAATAACTATAATTATAAATATTATATAATTATTATAATTATAAATATTATATAATTATTATAATTATATATTTATTATATTTATAATTATATATTTATTATATTTATAATTATATATTTATTATATTTATAATTATATATTTATTATAAGTGTAATTAAATTTTTATTATCGTTATATAATTATTGTAATTGTAAATTTATTAGAATTAAATAATTATTATATCTGTAATAATATATTTATTATAATTGAATAATTATTATAATTATATATTTATTATATTCATAATTATATAATTATTGTAATTACAACTATACTTTAATTATAATTATATACTTATTATATTTATGATTATAATTGTAAATATAATTATTATAATTATTATAATTATATAATTATATAATTATAACAATTATAATAAATATATAATTATAATTATTATAATTATAATTAAAATAACTATATAATTATAATAATTATAATCATGATAGTTATATATTTATTATAGTTATCAAAAATATAATTATTATATCTATTATAATTAAAATAAATATATAATTACAATTATTATAATTATTATAAATATAATAAATATTCAATTATTATAAATATAATAAATATATAATTCTATAATTATTATATTTATTAGAATTATAATTATATTATATATTTATTATAATTGTATATTTTTCATGTTTAAAATTATATATTTATTATAAATATACAATTATTATAAGTATATATTTATTATAATTGTATATTTATAATATTTATAATTACATATTTATTATATTTATAATTATATATTTATTATAGTAATATATTTAGGGTAATTGTATATTTATTATTATTATATAATTATTATATTTATAAATATATATTTTTTTATAATTATTTAATTGTTATAATTATGTATTTCTTATATTTATCATTAAATAATTATTTTAATTATAATTTTATATTGATTATAATTATATAATTATAATTTTTATAATTATATATTGGTTATAATTATATATTGATTATAATTATGTATTTATTATATTTATTTTAGTATTTATATTAATTATATTTATTATTACATAATTATTGTAATTATAATTGTATATTTATTATATTTATTTAATTATAATATTTATCATTATGTATTTATTATAATTATAAATTTATTATAATTATATATTAATTATAATTATAAATATATAATTACTATAATTATAATTATATATTTATTATATTTATAATTATATACTTACTTTATTATATTTATGTAATTATTATATTTATAATTAATTATTTATTATAATTATATAATTTTTATAATTATATATTTATTATATTTAAAATTATATAATTATTGTAATTATACATTTATTATAATTATATAATAAATACACTTATAAATTTATTATATTTAGTTTAGTAGTTATATTTATTGTAATGTATATATTTATTATAAATATATTTGTTGTATTTATTAAATTTATAATTATAATAATATAAATATATATAAGATATATGTATATAAGGTGGGAGAGGGGTAGCATGGGGATATTGAAAAAATTAATCACCCAGCGCCAAATCAATTGGTGTTGTGAGTATTATGTCAAAGGGCCAATTGATTTGGTGCTCCGAAAACCCATACCCCAAAAAAACCTTATACCCCTTAAATTAAAAAAATTTAACACCCATATAGCCAATTTTTCCCCCCCCGTCCTATCTTCTCTCACCAGAGGTGCACCACAGAGCAGACCAGGGACTGCCGTCGTGCCCCTGTCCAGGCCGCCTCGGTCCTCCCTCCCTTTGCACTTTGACGGAACCGCATGACCCCATCATCCCGTCTCTCTAGCTCACCGCTAGGCCTACCTGGTGCGCCTTCCCGCCATCTCTGCCGCAAGGCGCCGCCCCTTCTCCGGGGGAGTTCTCCACTGCCGCCCCATCCAGGCCACATCGCCGCCCTCAACCCAGGGTACCGCCTCCACTATTGGATCTCGTTGTCGGAGCCATAGGTTGTCGTCACCTCTTTCCTGTTGGTTGTGCCTCGCTGGAGTCGCACTACAGGGCCACCGATTTTATGGTGTCCGGCACCCAGATCCGGTTCCTGGAACCTTGCTGGCATGCTGGTACCAGACCTCCTTTTCGGTGAGCACCTCCACGATGTGATGCTGGACTGGCTGCGGATGCCACGGTAATGCCACAGTCATGCCGTGATCAAGCCGCAGTCACCCCCACGGTCATGCGGCCTAGCTCCGGTAATTCATCTCTGGGGCAGTTTGCAGTTCAACCGGAGTCTTTCCCAAGCTGGACTCCTTCTCCAACCATAGGTAAACCACATAAATTGATTTAATGAATTTATGTGTTTTAAAAATAAAATAATCCAAATTATTAATTTATTTTGGGGTTGTTTTATTGCGTATTATTTATACTAACTGGTCTTGTGGTAGTGACCAACCAATGCATGACTGATTTTATTTATTTTATTATTTATTCAATGCATGTGATGATTGTAATGATAATTAAGTAATTTACGGTCTGTGAATCATCTTTTAATTCAAATATTTATAAAGGTACGTGCGTCCAATGCACATGTTGTATTTTTTACCCCTAGACTGTCTCTCCAGCGTGCGAGTATATTTGTTTAAAGTTTATCAAATTCCATGATGTGGACCGCACCAAGATGAGGTGGAAATCCATATGGGAGCCGAGCATATTGTACTAGGGATAACTGTGATAAGAGTCAGGTTTCAGCTCATTTATAGAAGCCAAAATGTCAAAATTGATTTATTATGGATTGATCATAGTATAACGCTTAAGAATAGTCAGATTGCACGATTTAACATTAGGCATTGTTTATTGTTTTGTGCGAGTTCATGATTATTACCAGATCATATAGAATAGTAAACAAGATAAAAATGCATAAAGGTGTGATTAATATATTTCTATTTCATGCTCATTTGTGTGTGTGACAATCTAGTTTGATCATATTAAATAGAAATAGAATATATTCACCAATAAAAAATTTCTCAAATACATATCTTGTATTAATTCCTTCCATTATTCAAATTTGAGAAAACCCGGCTATTCGGAGTGCTCGTCAGCCAAAGTTGAGAGTGCTCCTTACTACTAGGGAGTTCCTATTAGAATGACAGGTCAACGTGACTAAATCTCGGAGCAAATAAGTAGCCAAATCAAGCTTGTTATCACTTTAGAGGCAAGAAGTTGAGGGAATCATGTTCGGATTCCAAAAGCTAGGACTTTACTCCACAGTACACGGAACCACGAGCTAATGCGGTTGGCTAGAATAGTTCCTACCTAGAAACTCTCCAAATAGTGGCATAACTAATGCTTGTAGACTATGAGGAGTTGCTTCATAGATCCTTACCACTAGAATACTCAAGTGACCGACTATTTCAAATCCAATAGTGAGAGCTATTATGGTTCACTAAAATAGTGGGAGGCATTAAAATGATATAACAATTAATTAACCATAAATGTCAAATAGTAATTGAGATAAAGTAATAGCTTAAAATATTAATCTATTTTAGATTTAAAATGAAAATCACCAACACCACAAGTACATGATCACTGAGATCAATTATAGAAAAAGAAAATATACTGACTTGCAATAACTTCAAGGAGTGGTACAGGTGCTTTCGCTAAGTACTACGCTGGGAAAGGAATTTATATGTGATGGAATCTTCAGTTTCTACTAATCCACCTCATAGAGAATGTAACTAAGAAAAAGATAAATGAAAAAAACATGTAGAGGATGCACTTGATGTTCAGTGCATCATGTTTTCAGTTTAGTGCATCATTTTTTCATCCATGTCCATCCAATTGCAGAAAATAAAAGAGGAAGAAGATGCCTACAAGATGATTTCACATCTCCAAGAATTATATTAGGATAGGGCCAAGAAGGAAAGGTATGAAATCTCAGGTTACTTTTATAAGTGTAGGGTACCAGAAGGGAACAAAGGTGGTCCCCATTTACTCAAGATGACTACATTGAGAGGATTGAACCCATTGGGTTCAAATTAAACCATGAACTAGTAGTTTATCTCATCCATTCCTCTTTACCACCATGATTTTCAACTTTCATTGTCGTTTATAACATGAATGATATAAAAATGTCACTCCCTAACCTTTTGGATTTATTTCTCCAAGTTGACAAGTATATGAAAAACACAAATTCATTTGTCCTTATGGTGAACAAATGAAATAATGGAAAGGAAAAAGGTTCCAAGGCCAAGTTAACTCAAAAGACTCCAATGCACTATCCTTCAAAGAAGCCAATGATTCAGAGGAAGAGTAATGAGAATGTGGCTTTCTACTTTGGATGTGGCAAGAAATGCCATTAGAAGAAGAATTGCAGAACTGGGAAGAAGAAACAAACTAATGCTTCTACATTAGGGATTTGTTTCATTGAATGCAATCTTTTCTTATGTACAAGTTGGGTATTGGATACCCCATGTGGCTCACACGTTTGTATTCATATACATGATCGAATTTTGTTCAAGAAGATTGAAAAAGGTAAGTGGAACTTTGAACGGCAAATGTTGCAAGTTTGACCGCCTTCTCAGTAGGAGACTATCACTTAACCTTTCCATGTGGTTTAGTTATAGTTTTAAATAATTGTTATTATGTACCTTTTTTAATAAGAACATAATCTATGGGTCGAGTTTAGACACTATGGGTATTTATTTCATGTTTGGAAATAAATTTTGTCTCTTCTATAGGGGAAAATTTTGTTATGGTATGACACATCGTAATAAAGGTTTATATACACATGAACTCAGGAACCCCATAATGGTAATCAATGAGAAAACAGGCCAACATAACTCATATATCACCCGTCTATGGAACGCCAGGCTAGGTCGTGTAAATGAGAAGTGATTATCAATATTACATCAAGAAGGGTATTTAGACTCGGTACAGTTAGAACCCTTGGATGTATGTCATGATTGTTTCCAAGGCAAATTGACCAAATCACCTTTCTTAGGGAATGGAGAAATATCTAATGCAGTACTATAATTAATTAATACTGATATATGTGGCCCATTTCTCGTCAAGTCAAGGGGTGGTTTTTCATACTTCATTACTTTTATCGATGATTGTAGTAGGTATGGATATATCTACATAATGCGGTATAAGTCTGATTCCTTTTCGATATTTAAGGAATACCAACATGAAGTAGAAAACCAACATGGTAAGAAGATAAAATCACTCTGCCCAGAAAGAGGTGAAGAGTATCTTAACCAAGATTTCATTGATAGCTTGAAGGAGTGTGTGATAGTATCCCAAATCACTCATCCTCATACACTCCAATGGAATAGTGTCAGTGAAAGGAGGAATAGGACCTTGCTTGACATGGTCTGATCAATGATGATTCAAACATCTCTTACATTATCCTTCTAGGGATACACCATGAATACAACGACATAAATACTTAGTAGAGTACCAAATAAATCTACACATTGGATTCCATATGAGTTATGGCGTGGAAAGGAACCCAATCTATCACACTTACCTGTATGGGGATGAGAGGCATTTGTGAAGACTTTACCAAGTGACAAATAAGCTTCCAATAGGATGAATTGCATCATTATTGGTTATCCTAAGGAAAACAGAGGATATTGCCTATATAACCCTTCAGATAGAAAGGTTTATGTTGCAAGAGACACCATATTTATAGAAAGGGAACAAATTTATATTGGAAATAGTGGTAAAAAGATTGACATTGATGAAGTTAATGCTCCAAATGTACAAGAGTTGGTATGAGAACAATCTCTACAAGAGAAAGTGGAAGAAGATAATTTCCCCAAGACACAAATACTATATAGGTCTACTCGAGTGGTTAGAGAACTAGAGTGTTTTGGTTTTCTTGTCAATGAGTCAGGTGGCACATTACTCTTTGTGGATGATGAACCTCTAACCTACAGGGAATCCATATAATGAAAAGAAGATGATAAATGGAAATAATCCATGCATTCATATACGGAGTCCATGTACAAAATTCATGTTTAGATTTTTTTTGACCCTACAGTTGATGTAAATCCCATTGGGTGAAAATAGGTATTCAAGAAGAAGCTGGACATGAATGGTAAGGTTAATACTTTTAAATAAAGGCTGGTTGCAAAGGGGTTCAGGTAACGTCAAGGCATTGACTATTATGAAACCTTCTCATCTGTAGCAATTCTTAAATCCATCAGAATATTTCTTGAAATAGTAACATTTCATGATTATGAGATTTGGGAAATGGATTTCAAGACTTCTTTTCTAAATTGTATGTTATTTGAAGATGTCTATAAGACTAAACCCAAAGGGTTCAACAAGTCATAGAACACCAATAAGGTATGAAAGATTTTAAGATCCATTTATGGGTTGAAGTAGGCATCCGATCATGGAATTTTAATTTTAATGAGGCCATAAGAGAATTTGACTTTTTCAAAAACAAAAGTGTGACTTGTGTCTATAAAAATGATATAGGGAATGCCATAATTTTACTAGTGTTATACATTGAGGAAAAATTAATTACGGGAAATGAAGTGCAAGTATTACAGTCAGTTAAGACTTGGTTAAATAAATTCTTCTCCATGAATGAATTAGGTCAAACAGCCTACATTATAGGGATCAAGATCTACCGAGATAAAACATAAAGGATTATTGGGATAAGTCAAATTACATATATTGATAAGGTACCCAAAAGGTACAATATGGAACAATCCAAGGGAGGGTTGTTTCCTATGTCACATGGTATTAATCTCTCCATGAAAATGTGTCCACAAACATAGGAGGAGATTTCTAGAATGATTAGAAACCCTTATGCCTCGACAGTGGGTTTTATCATGTATCCCATGCTACGTACTAGGTTTGATGTCTCCTTTTCGTTAAGAATGGTGGGTAAGTATCCATCCAATCTTAGAGTGATGCACTGGGAAGCTGTTAATACTATCCTACAGTACTTGTGGCATACAAAAGATATGTTCCTTGTGTATGGAGGAGATGATGAACTAGTAGTGAGAGGATACACTGATTCTAGTTTCCAGATAGATCATGATGATCTAAAATCACATTAAGGCTACATCTTTTACCTGAAGAGTGGTGTAGTAATATAGAGAAGCTAGAAGTAAGTTGTGGTTACTGATTCTACAACATAATCCGAATATATTGCATCTTATGATATAGTAAAGGAAGAAGTCTGGATATGCAGCTTTATCTCAAACATTGGTGTTGTGCCAAGCTGTGTAGGTAATGTCCCAGTTTATTGTGATAATACTGCTGTAGTGGTACTTTCCAAGGAGCCCTGGTCTCACCAGAGGACAAAACATATTCTTCAGAAGTATCATCTCTTGTGGGATTTTACTCAAAGAGGTGAAGTCACAATTTGTAGAGTATCCATAGAGGACAATGTGGAAGACCCGATGACTAAATCCATTTCTTAGTAGAAGCATGATTCTCATGTGAGATCTAAAAGATTGAAACTAGTTAGTAGTTGGCTCTAGTGCAAGTGGGAGTGTTGAAAGTGGGTGCCCTAGACCCAACTTGTGTTATACATTGATTACAACTCCAGGTATGCAGGTTGTTATATATACTTGTGTTTATCTTTCCATAATAGTGTAGATACTTCGGAATACAAATTGTTTACAGAAATTTCCTTAGATTACATGTCACATCAAAGGGTTATAGCAGATCCCATGATATAATTAGAACCTAGAGATGTTATGACAATAATATTAAAGTAATATCCTATGGTCCAGTTACATAATTCTGAAAGGACACAGACGATGTGTGACTATAAGGTGTTGGGGGATCATAAGAATTGAGACGTCTTCTCATGATGTTCTCACATGATGATCTCTAGTAGTTGAGATCATGAGAATTGACCCACACAATAGGAACACCACATGTTTAATGTGTCATTGTTCCTTCCTATCTATGAACATGGGTAATGGTCTCTAGATTTGTGATCATTATCAATTTTTTTCATTTAATTGCAAACTTTAATGTAAGTAAACCCCCATGGAAATGAAGTCGTGATGCGGTATTTTGTTTTGGGTATGTCATTGGTGACATGACATTTATTTAATTATCATGATATGATTTCTCACTTCCAAGTTGAGGGAGAGATATCTCAGGCCTGGTTGATTAGAGTTGTAGCACATTTATTAAATCCATGGCCATGGTAGTCGAAGATAAGACCATCTGGACATATCAACAAATAAAATAAAGAAAGATTAAGGATTATGACAGTAGTGTGCATTCTGATTTATTGAGATATTGATGATAAATGTATTATATTACACAAACTGGGTTCGTTGGGAGGCATTCATTGCTTTGAATTTTTTCCTTATCTTTATATGGTCCTCGATGGGTTGGTATATCTCACTATTGGTCGGTGAATATTATTCACTACTTTTGGGATAAGGGCATAGAGGATCACACACTATAGCACTTTGAGAATCGATGCTATTCTTTTGAATAGAAATATAGAACTTGGTGCATCCCACCACGGGGTCCGGGTATTATCTAAATTTTATGGATCACAAAGTAATAAATAAATTATTTAATATTTCATATTTGGGACAATTTGTTGAATTTATTTATAACATGTATTTTCAAGTGATTAAGTAAATACGAGGATAATATATGATTCAGACAAATTTAAATATCATGGGTACATTTAATATTATCAGGAGACGTGATCTGATCTAAAGACTTAATTTTATCATGTAATATAATATATATATATATTGCAATTAGTGATAAAATTATAAATATTATTTATTGAATAATTTAATTTTTCAGAAATAAATATTTGTAATACTTATAATGTAAATATTTATTACACGGGGGTCAGGAACCCATACCGTGTATTTTAGATATTCACTAAATAAGCATAGAGAGTCTCTTCTCTTTTTAATTATTCATTTGTTGGAATTGAGAGCCTCTCACTTCTCCAGAATCCTAGAATGAGACTCTTTAAAACAAGAAATATCATCAAGTTCTACATTCTCACATCGAAGACACTTGCTTATGATTATCATCACTGCGTCTAAGTGGTTGTTGGTGTACAACACTAGCACCCGGATTCTGACAAACAATGTGTGAGAAGATTCACGAGGAATGTGTGGAAGATCTAGAGGGTTTTGGTATCGGAGTATTTGAGCAACATTCACCAGCATCTTGCAAAAGGCTTGCACACGTCAGATCTGAACTAGGTACATGTTTGGTTTATTTTGGTACTCTGTTTGAAACACACATGGTCCATGGAATTTATTGAGTTAAGATCACTAGAGTTGATGATGTTACGTTGCTCTGGTGACGTAAACAATTTTAATTTCCCTCCCCATAGGCTTTCGCTGCCCATCCTGGTACATAACAGTACCTGGAAGACGATGTTGTTCAAGGGTAGTGTAAAATTGTAATGCTTCATACTTTCCTCATCTATGAATGTGGATTCTTGATGTATCTTAGAATATCAGCTGCCAAAGCATCATGATGCAATGGTGGAAAGCATGTTGCAGATTTGTGCTGTGTTATTCTAATTTTGGGTCACGTGCTAAGGAGATAGCATCTAGGTCGAGTTAGAAACGAAGTATCCTAATTTTATGAAGGCAACACATTCACCATAGATAAGGGAGATATCAATTCTTCAATCATTGGTGAGTATCCCACACATTATGGCGTAGATAAGGAATGCACTCCTTTTCTAGCTTGTCTGAGATCTCATGACTGGAATTAGTGAGAGGCCAGAACCTGATGTGGAGGTTGTTTATGGATAACTCTATCCATATATCAATTTAGGCCTCTTACTTGTTAACTTACATTCCTCTATTCGATCAGACCATAGAATATGGTTGTGACGGTCACCTACTGGAGGAAATGGAGTGTTGTTGGAAGTTTATGAGGAACCATATACAGTTGACCTTGGCGTTTCGAGAACCTCTATGAATGAAGGTGTCAGGGATTGGTTAACTTCTTCATATAGAGGTGTATGGAAAAAGGGAGGATTTCCTAACCCATGGGAGAGATCATTGTGAGGAGGTTGACCATGGTGGATTTCTGGAGTAAAGTCCCAACGATCTATCTCCACACTACCACAAGGAAGGCTGTAATCCTAATGAACTCCTTATACTTCTTCTTTGATAGAAGAGATGATAGACCCCTGTAGCATTGAGAATGTGTTTCACACATCCTCAAGGACACTAGCATTGAGAAGATTTGGGATGTGATCCATGTTCTACATCATGGTTGGAATATGTCAGCCTTGGAATATGAATGTGGTCTTTATTGGAAGGATTGTGAGCCTACCCTGAGGCACATGACCCTCTCACCTAGTGAGCACTGGTTGCAATGGGAGTATGGTCCAAGTATGAACATGTATTCCCTGTCAGAATATATTGACGGACCCCTTGAATGGGAGAAGGGATATGAGCCTCCTCATGTATTTCCTTGGAATAATGCTGGTGCAGTGGTTCATTACCAGAAGTAGGAATATGTGGATTGCTTCTTTCATCTTCCAGAGTATACCCAGAAGATTCTATGAAATGAATATTAGCCTATCCCATGGATTCTTCCACTCTCCCATGGTTATCCTCAATTAAAACGGGGATAAATTCCTGATCCTAGTCCTTTGGAGTATACTAATGAGAATTTTCAATAGGCATGTTCCCCTGCCCTTATGAATGTGATTCTCTTACCTGGTTAGCCCCAATTGTAATGGGAGTATGGGTTGAGTTAGATTCCTCAACCTTCATCAAGAATATAACAATAATCCTCTAGGGAGAGAGATAGAATGTGTTCTCTCTTCAGTACAATCAATTGATCATGATGATAAGATTGTTGAGTTGTCCTTGTTGTAGGGATATGAGTATTTTCTTGTCCCTTTATCTTTAACGGTGATGGAACAAACTGACAGATATCATTATCTGTTTCTAAATTAAATTGGCATTTTAGGAAAGTGTGTGTGGGGATATAAGCATGCATTTTTTCTTCCGACATTATCAGTTTATAGATATCTTTGATTGAAGTAGGTATATTCACCCACCTCTTCCCTCCTTATGCCATTGGTGTATGTTGATGGACTTTATGAATAAGGGTAGGAGTATGAACCTCCCCTATTATTGTTATGGGAATATGCCCACATGCTTATTCTGAGAGAGAAGTTGTATGAGACTACTTGTTGGTCCCTACCAGAGTATTCCAGTAGAAATCATCGAGAGGAGTGGGTATATGTGCCCTCTCCTAGATTGATGCATGAATATGACTATAGACTTGTCCTAAGTTATAAATAATATGAGTCTTATTACTGTTTTCTATCAGTGTTTTCTGAAATGCATCGTTGATAGGAGCAGGATCATGATCCATCTTCTAAATTTCTAATGCCCCTCCTCTGATGAGTCCACCTTAGAGCCCAATTATGGGAATCAGAGGCAGCTTTATGTCAGATTGTATCCACAAAAAGAGACTGATGGGTACCTATAGGATGATAATGACGCCATCGTCTAGTAGGTTCCCTCCTTGGTAGCCCTTGAACCAGAAGGGAGCCATATTGAGCTTCCTGGTCCACCTTCATCAGGTATGGAATGTGGTTGTTGTTGTGCTCTAGAGATTTTCTCCCGAAGTGGTTGATGTAGTGATGCAGGATACTGGATTAGTAGCAGCCTTTTCCAGGTGATGTAGGCTCTCCAGTTGTCATGCTTGAAGGATCTCATGGGAATCTTCCATGATAAGGATCATACAACATTGGTGGAATCCTCAGATCATCGTATTCTCTACCTATTGTTGATGCTCTCTGACATATAATATTTCATTTATGACCTACAGTGGTCGCAACAACGAATGAGGTACCAGAAAAATCGCTGGAAGATGGATACATTCACTTGATTTGGGATACTGCAATAATGCATACAATAAGGAATAATGTTACCTATCAGCGCTATATCTTAGGCATAAAAATGATCAATCAGATTTTCATGGTTAACACAATTGTCATGTATTCCCATTCTGGTCATCTTACTCATGTGGACTTGTCAGTGTGATAATGGACTTATAATAATCCCAGTTTATAATATTATTACTACTTTTATTGTATAAGTGTTTTTTAAAACAGATTGGCCTAATAGATTCTTGTCAATCTAGTTGGTGTTGCTTGTATATATATTAGTAAAGAAACATGGCTGGATAGATTATAACACGATCGTTTTTTATTAGAGAGATTCATGCTATGTTCACTATTTTGTTTCGTCGGGTTTTGGATGGGGAACATGGAATGAGATCTCCCTTTATGGTTTGATTGGAGGTTTTTGTATGGCCTCACTCAATTATGTGCATCATGTAATCAATTTTTCATGTATTCCCTGAAAACTCAGAATGGTTTACTTATCCATAGATGGGTACCTACCTTATTTCCAAATTCCAGATGTTATTTGAATTTCCAGGTCCAGTTACACTCGAGGACTCACATTGGCCGAGAGGATAGGTGGTCAGGCTCACCACATCCTTTTGGAGAGAATTGATTCCTACTCCATGAATCTCTTACAGATTTAAGAAATTCTCGTGAATCTCTTCATAATTATGATACAGGACTGGTTACCCAAATTAATCAACTACATGTTAATTCTCTTTTATATGTAAAATATTGGGATCTCATGGGTGAGTGCATCTGTATGTATCAGAGGTTCTTCAACATTATTTGGTAACATGTGGTCTGTTATAGACTGAAGTCATATAACCAAGTGTTTAGGGATACACCTCCATATGAGGAGGCGGTTAATATTCTGAGGATGGATTACCCCAGTTTGGGACATCAAATATATCTTGGTTGTTGGAGGAACCAAAACCCACATAGTCCATTTAACCTATGTAGATTAACATCAGACGAAGGACTTATATGGGTTCACTAGTACACCTTCAAGCTTAGGTCGTAGATGGACATCCTACATATCCAAAATATCGAGTGAATTAGATTTTTCATATTTCATTCCTTTAGGAATTGTATATTGGGGTTTATCATTCCATTATAGAGACTTCTGGTGTATATTACATGATTTCCACAACTCCCTATGATCACTTGAACCATGCTCAGTGTGAGAAACAAGGGATAGAAATTTACTAATGTTATTGATTTGAGTAAGGGACATAAATACTAGGATGGCCTTGAAAGATCAATATGGAACTCTCACTTCAGTGATAGGTTTCATACTTATCCTGAGTATGGTAGGAATCAAAGTTATCATAGTTTCCATAATTTTGGGGCTGAGACACTAAGGTTTCCCTGGATGGTGGAGATTCATGATGCTGGTGAGGTGTTGTATGCATATCCCTAAGCCCACGTGATCCAAACTCAGGGTCAGAAATAAGGGGGGGGGGGATTGATCAGCCTCATAGAATATGGATACAGGACCTATGAATTGGGACATTCCTTGGGGTTTTTGGCATAGAGAGCAGGCATTAGGAAGGAGTCCTACATCTCCCGTTTATGGAAAGAATCAGAGGTCTCATTGTTTATTTATGTCATGGATTACACAATTAGGTTTCCATATTGAACAAGGAATAAACATCGAGGAAATACAATATTTCCCAGTCCTTGGATGCCTTGGTGATCTACTCTTCTTGTTTGGACTGTGTCGCATGACCTAGTTGGGGGGAAACGATAATTTCCCAGTCCTTGGAAATACAATATTTCCCAGTCTGAGGGAGAGTCGTGTGTCTCATCATGGTCTGTTTGGAGTATTTCATGTGTCCCATGTGGCATGACAAAGTAGTGTCTCTAGATCCGGGCGACGTGTCCTGGTGCTTTCGTGTCTTTTGATGAAACACTATATATGCATGGGGGGAAACAATAATTTCTTTCTCTTAAGCCACCCCCTTTGATCTTGGTTCTCACCCTTGTATAGTGAATACCTTGGTTTTTTTATGTTTCAATTATCTTGAATCTCACATGATCCAATGGACATGGGAGATATCGTTCACATAACCCACCAAAGACCCTTCGTCTGATCTATAAATGATCATGTAGAGTTATTTACGCCTAACACATGATGACTCTGGATAACCACCAGTATATTAACTCATGGAAATCTAGTCAGTCACGTGATCTCTCTAAGAATTTAGTTATAGTTTAGAGTTGAATACGATAGATTCTGGGCATC
Source organism: Viscum album (assembly GCA_963277665.1). Taxonomy (NCBI): domain Eukaryota; kingdom Viridiplantae; phylum Streptophyta; class Magnoliopsida; order Santalales; family Viscaceae; genus Viscum; species Viscum album. The sequence continues at coordinate 108,645 of CAUJRU010000571.1, forward strand.
AAAAATCCAACGTGCATAGTAGTCCTGCATTTTTTATGCTGGGGTGGGGGATTTATAGGCCTCTCCACCCCGAATACTCATTGGTTTCTGTGGAATATCTGACGTGAATCCATGATGGAGCTAACAGAGGGGCCCGGTGCCACACATATTCACTATTCTCTTCTGTGGACTTTTTCGGGTTGTGACCTGATTTTTAGTGATCACAAGTAATTTCCATTATCATATTATTGTTGATTATTAGGGACTTTATTGATCATTTGGACGTGTCGAAAGAATTTCATGTTGTCTTGTAGAAATTTTTTAGGGCATTCACAAGATTCCAGTTCCGATGAGAAGACACTCACGAAACCATGGGTGACTGGTCTTGGGGTATCATGGGATAGTGTTTTGGGTTCACGGGGCGTGTTTCATTACTTTTAGTGCTTGTGAGTACCTCTCTTCTCCCTTTTGATCCCCTTTGTTTTATGTACCAAATTTTGAGAGTCATGATAGATTTCATGTGTATTCTTAATGGTATTTATTCTATTTTTCAAACATGTTTTGCGTGACCAATATGGATCACATGGGGGTGTCCATGCATTCTATGTGATACAGATAAGGATAACAAAACATATGGATTCCACAATACAAGGCATTCACGTTGTCAAGGGCTCATGGTGCCTTACTAGCCATCCAAGACGCATCACATGACTTTCAGTGACCGAAAATCCCTTACACCTCCTCCATTTTTATTTTCATTGTTTTATTTTACAATGTTCAAGTATTATGCGAGTTGGCACGAGTAATATCTATGATTTTTTACCCAATTTTTGGATGAAATCTTTCTTGAACAATATGGGTCATGTGGATAATCCACAAGAATGTAGTGGAAATGTCTATATGTATGTCCTTAGAGCACCACGAAGATTCCTGGACACTTCTGATGATCTCCGTGCAGTGAGGCTGATGAGTTGGAGTGATTCTGGGAGGTTTCATGATGTCTTGTGGATCAAATGGGGTTTCATCACATGTATTTTAGTGACCATGAACCCCTCTCAACTCCTCCTATCAATCTTATTCATTTTATGCGATGGCTTGGAGGTCATTAGAAATTTCCTAGATATCACAAATGGATTTTATTCTTCCCAATAATGATTTCGCACATGATCTTAATGAACACATGGGGTTTCTTTCTTTATAATATCATCCCTCTTTATTTTGGAATTATTTTGGATGGGTTTCAGGAACATTCCAATGAAAAACCATGCGGACTGGGGGTGCTCATTCGGTTTTCTAGGGGGGCTTCACAAGAGAATGTTTTTTTGTTGAAGAGGGCTATATGGGACTAGCTGCAGAAGATGCAAGATGTGCGGGGCCATCGCGTGACCATGAAATGGTAAGACAATTAAAAGTCTCTCAAAGGATTCAAGAATATTGGACTATCCTCTTCTTCTCGGCTTTTGTGGGGAAAATAATACTCATATTCAGATATTTCTTCCTTTGTGATTTTCCAATACTTTTTTGGCGAACATAAATACCGATATTCAAGGTATTAAGGGAAATATAATGCTTAATATTTTCCTAATATTGAGATAATGATTTTTGGATAAATATATATTGGATATTAATAATTAAATAGGTTCATTACTAATTACCTTGGAACTAATTAATGACTTGCTGACAAGTGGTTATGCTATCATTGAGGTAGTTCTCAACATTTTTGGATTTAAATAATAGATACAATATACCTTAGATTAAAATAAACAATCATGTTTAATACCCCTCATAGATATTCCCATCATATAATAATTCTTCATAACCTAGGGAAAGGAAATATGAGAGTGGGAAATATCAGATGCTCAGTAAGGGCGAAAAAGGGTGACATCAATAGAAGAGCATATGAAAGGGTAAGACAAACATATGGGCATGAGATCAAGACCATATCTTACAAAGTTTTTATATAATCTATAAATGATCATGAACTTGAGCCATTGAATAATGAATTATCATTTCAAAATATATGAATATTAGGTGTGAAAAATCATATTAAAACAATCATGAACCATAATTTCATGTCAGAAATGTGTTTAACCATGATAATTATAAAATGTATTTCATATGTCATGGTTCACTACCAATACCATAAAATCATAGTTCATCAGGAATCCCTACGTATTTCCAAAATCATATTAGATAAGTAATCACCACATTCATTACATAGTGGATCAAGTATATCAGATTGTTTCCCATCATGGATTAAGAACATCATCTTATTTCCTATATTGGATCAAGAACATTGACTAGAATCCAATTATTGTATCATGAGATATAATAATTCACCCAATACATTAGAGGTATATGGAATTCTCTGCCAAACCATCACATAATTAAAACAATCCATATGAGTTTCCTAATATCATTAATAATATCATCATATTATATCCTATTTAATGAAAATGTTTTTCAGAATAATTTCATCAATCCATCATAGCATATCCCATTTAAAATAATGGTTTCATAAAAATATCATTGTTTTCATTATAAAACATCCAAAGAAAGAATATTGATGAAACCATTGGATCATATCCCTAGCTAAACATAAGAAACAATAATTTTGTTTCTCTTTGATCAATAAAAATACCATTAAATTATCACTAAAAATATTATTGAGGAAAATAACCATTGAATTTGAAAATAAATTCTTGAAATTATAAAACCTTATAAACTAATATTGAAAAAAAAATTCTTGTAAATTATATTTTTAAACATGTAAAGTATTTTTCAAATCATTTATCATTAATGATATCAATAAATTTTATTCCTGTCATATATGTTGAATAAAAATATTCATTTCACATTTTTTAAGAGTTAAAAAATAACATATTTGGAAAACATTAAGAATATTAAGTTTAAAACAATTCTTAAAAATTCCATCAAAGTTAAAATTTACTTAAAATAATATTTGTAATAATGTAAAAACATTCATTAAAACATTTTTTGGAAAATATGGACATGGAAGAGAATGAATCATGATAGAATTGTAAAACATAGCCTATTTTCATTAAAAACATTCATTTAGTCTCTTGTGTCCATAAATTGAGGAAAATAAAAGAAACAAAAAATTATTATAAAGAAATAAACAGACTTCAATGATAATGAAAATGATTTATCAGATATTGATAAAATAAATTTCTAAAGGGAAATACAAGCATAAACAATACTAATTAAGAATAGGAATGAAACATAAATCCTATACCACTTTGGTAACATTTGAATCACAAGACTCGTGAAATAAAAAAACATAGATGGATTTTTAAATGCCCATAATTTTCATAATAATAATAATAATATAATATCAAGTTTAGAATTTATACTTCAAAAAAGAAACAAGTGGTGAATATGTTATGTGTCTCACGGAAATTACAGCGATATGAAAATCCTTTTCCTTGAGTGTCACTTACATTGAATATAGTACAACCTACTGTATAATATTAAATGTAATATACATATATATCCAGATAATATATATAATTATAAAATTATATATTATCAACTTAGAATATTTAAACATCTATTTATTAAAAATACCTTATTAATTTTTTTCATCTGTTTACCATTTAATTTTTCATAAGAATTTTGGTACTTGTACATTGGTAATGTTTAAATTATGTTCATAGTATTTAAAATTATATAAATATAAAATATATTCACTATATATATATGTTAATCTGTAAAGGATAAAGACAAAGAAATGAGTTACACCATTCAGAGAGTCGGTATGTTTTATGTATGCAAGAAATTTGTTTTCACTAATTCAATTTTATATAATACTTATTAAATAATATATATCATATATATTTATTAATTATATCCTTATTACCATCTATATAAATCATAAATGAAAAGAAAATAACATTTCTTCTTGGAGGATGTAGTCCAGAAATACGCATGAGCGACGTTATCGTTTTCCATCATATTGGAGAGTAATAACATAGATGTGATTGTATAATTATATAAGTATAATTATGTAATCATTTTAATATATATAAATTAAATAAATCATTTTTTCCAACTATGAGATGTGGTGATGGAAAATGAATTACCTAGATTCATGAGGTGGTGGTCTGCAATACACATGATTGAAGATTTTGTATCCCATTTGATGGAAGAAGAGATAGATATAGGTTACTCTATTAACATAATAAAAAATAAGTATATTTAAGATAATGGTTTTTTTCATAAAATTTTATCACATTTTTTAGGTTATAAAAGATATAATTAAACAAAAAACTCAATGTTAAGAACTGCACCTCTTCTTCGGAAGACCTCATTAGATTTATACCTAAATATTTCCAAGGTTGATTTTATGATAAAAAATGGACTCAAGGACCTAAGAAATGATTTATTAATGAGATTTGGGAAGGTATTATATGAACCAAAAGTCTCTTGATGTTTTTAGAGAAGAGGAGAATAAGTTTCCTTTTATAATTGAGGTGGGAGGAACACTTGTAATTATTCAATGATTCTAAATAATGTTATCTTTCTTACACGAAAACAAGCATCCAAAACGGCTCATTTGTTTAGGTGATAATATTATGGTGCAAATAAAACAATTAAATGGTGTTTCATAATGGTTTAGGTCATTTTATCCCTTATTTGTTTAGTTTAACCCATGGTAACTTGTTTTAACATTAATCATAGAAATAGATTTTTACCTTTTTTACTATTAATTATGAACAAAAATTATGTCAACCATATTAACTATTATTAATTATAAATATTGAAAATATTTGTTCTTTTTCATCGAATTCAATTCATCAAATTCGAATAATTTAGTTTAAAATTAAAAAAAAATACGTGATGAAAAGTGATTTTCCAAAGAAGAAGACTCCTTATGTATTTAAGTTTTTATATCAAAACTCAACATAAAGTTGATTAAAAAAACCTATATTTGATTAATAAAAATATAATTAAACTAATTTTACTTTTAAGATATTTTTTAAAATTGAATATCTTTATATTCTTTAAATATATAGTCAATTTTAAGAATAATAATTATTTTCCATTAATCAAAAAATTAATCTTTTTAGAAAAATATCAAAAATTACATGTGTGATAAATATTATATGTTGTTTTCAAAAAATGATTATTATTTTTCAAATAAATTTTCTAAAAGTGAAAAACTTTAATTCTAAAATAATTTCACAAAATGTGATGAAATCCCTTTTAAGAAAAAAAATACATTTTAATCATAAGAATGGATTTACACTTATCACATGCCTAGAAAAAATAATAAATGAATGATAAAATATTTGATTGAATATATCATATATAAATTACATTAAAATCATTCATCTATAGTAAATAATTTTATTTATTAAGATAAAAACACATTATGCACATGGAAACAAGTTTTCATAAAAATATTTCTTTTACATTAAAATATTTTTTATTTTAATTTATAATCAATTTATTATAATTGAGTTTATTTTATAAATGTGAAATCCATACATTTCTCAGAATTCAGTTAGTCTTATTCAAAACCGCAAACCTAATGACTAGTTAATAACTATCACATTAAAAATAATAATTAAAAAGTATATTTCAATTAATTAAAACCTTATTTTTTTAATGAAAAAAAATCAATGAAATTTAACATATTTGAAAAAATATGTTTCATAAAATAATGAGCTGTTAAATTCCCTCTCATTACAGGGAATTGATTGAAACAAGTTCTTATGTATCTCACTTGGATGGTGATTTCCTCAGACCCATTGGCCTATATAACTTTGATATGTTTGGTAATACCAATAAATATTCTTGATTCATAACAATGTTACTAAATGATTTCATTCACTCTTCCTATGAAACTTTATTTCCCACATGCCTTGTTTTTACCCCTTTATTTACATCCAAATCCACTTTAATGATAAACTAGGCTTCCAAAAGGTGATAAAACCACACTCAAAAGTCCCACCTCTAATACAAGGTACACAACCAAAGGAAAACATCATAAACATACCTGATTAGCCTCCTTTAAGTTAATGGATCATCTCTCTAATTACACACCCATTTTCCAAGGTACACATACCAAAGGAGACATCTATAATAGTATATTAGTGGACCCCATGTTTTTAATGAGGTCAAAGGTCATCATGAACATACCTACCTCCACTATCTATCAATCCAACACTTAGAGACACAATTTACCATTATCTATACTCCCTTTACTCATTTAGTATTAAAAAACCCTATGTGTTATTCCCTCATGTATCCAACACAATGATAGGGAACCAAACCCTTAAAATTTCACAAAACCGTTTCCCCATCTTCAAAGGCCTCTAATCATCAGTGACATGAAATTATGATCTATACCCATCTTATCCCTTCCTAGAACATTAATTTAGTTGAATGATATTATTTTTTCCATTATTTCCTACAATGATCATGAATCATGTGGGACTATACAATTTCTTAGATGATTGTTTCCTAATGAGATTGAGATGAATAATTCAACCTTGTAAATTTTCGAAATTTTTATTTTTTATTTCATGTAAAAAATATATATTGGGTTCTTCTACACAAATGAGTCTCTCACTTACTAACAAAATGAACATTTCCTCCTATGGTTCAACCCATTTGATAGATTTTTCGTTCAAGAAATGGATTTATTATATTAATTTGATGACTTTCTACCATATATCTTATATCACTAGTTACTCTTCTCCCTATGGGAAAGACTCATATATCCCTAAAATATGCCTACATTTCATATATTCATACTATAATAAATGGGAATCAAATTGATCCACCTTTCCCGACCCATCACTGTATGATCCTCATGGATGAAAATAAACACTTCACTACAATAAATGACCACCCATTCCAATCATGATTTCTCCTCATATAAAAAATCATTTAATATTTTGAAATGGAATTTATATATTTAGAGATGTTATTTTTTTACTATCAACTTCTTCTATATATACACTAGATCCCCCAAAAATTCCCAAGCCCACGCACAGAGCACACATTAGTCAAAACAACCAGTCTCTATGTTCACCACTGAGTGGTGAAGAGATTCCATCTGTACAACAAAATATCCCAGTGACATGTGAGTGATGATGTTTGGGATTCTACCCATCACCCTATGATGACTTTTATGGTTCTCCTATTCCACATACACACTTATTCACATATTTATTCTATGGTGGGGTTATAATTTTAGAATGTTGTAAGTAATTTAGTGGAAGATTTTTTTTGGAATCCTTTCTAAGGGGTTGGAAGCTTTGTTGATTGGAGGAATCAATTGACCAAACACCCCATTAGTAGAATCCTCATTCTTCATAACCTCCACCAAGGTGAGGCTCTACTAGCCATTTTATTCCATCCTTTAGTGTGAATTACTACATCTTTGAGGCCAAAACCACTTTCTATTTAGCATGTAGAACATCTGAGCATATCCCTATCACCAATGTAGTGAATGGTGAAATGTTAACGATGTTAATTTATTCTAATTTTATCTCTACCCCTACATCCTCCAGAGTTATATCACATGCCTCTACTCCATTTTCCATATCTTTTTCCTCCTCTTTTGGAGGGGGAAACCATCATATAATGTCATAGAAAATCAATGTTTTTCCTAATACATTATAGTTTCAATTCTAAAAACATGCGAATGAGTATAGAATCTCAATTATTTAATACCTTCTCTATCTCTCTTTCTATCATATGCATCATCCCTATGAATATCACACATTAGTCATCTACCACATCTATAATAGGTTATAGGATTTGGTACTTGGAGTAGGATCTACCACTAGAGACCCATATATATATATATATATATATGTCTCCACCATAGTATCTAATAAAATGATCTATGGGTTTATGTATAAAAACCATTTATAGAAATAATTCAAGACATTAGGTGAAAATGTAAAGAAATAATTTATTTATAAAAGGAACCATAGATGGGAGGTTCAAAATTTAACTCTGGTAGTCAACAAGAATGATGATATTTATCCACACTGGGAAGTGTGGACTTTCAGTAGATAGCATAAAAAAGGTATTGCATGTCATAGTTCCCATTGATTATTAGGAGGATTATAATATTAAGTGATTTTTTCTCCACATTCTCCATAACCTATCCTGCAAAATTTCTCCTGAGGAGTTTTGAAGGCCTCCCACTCCTCACCTCAAGATGAGTATTCCTATACTTTTTTTTAATTTCTGTATTGATTAGAGAAGGATAAATAAAATAGTATAATGACTGACTATGATGTTATTCTCATAATATATTGATGTACCCAACTGAATATGAGTTTGATAGAGCTTATCTCTGGTACAATTTCCCCACTTTTATCAATAAAGTTTCCTTTATCAATATCACTACCACAATAATTCTAATCCCTAAAATCCATCATCTCTACATCACAATCTGAATCCTATGCAATTGAAACCTCTATTGATGGTTACTTCCAATGCATCCCACCAAGCATTGAATAAATCCGATCAGTGTATGTTTCATCCTTGCCTCATTATGTATCCAAGGCTTCCATCTTAGTGATTATATACAATATATACTAAAATAATTTTCTAATGCTGAGTTAAGAATGTAAAACCTCTAACATATCCGCATATTCTTCCATGAGATTTTCTAATATTTTCTTTACAATAAGGGTCATATATATCTAGTTACACTCTTCCCAAATCCCCGTAAATATTTTTTTCTTTTCCTACTACAATCTATAATCATATATGTTTCCTCGGAGCTATTCCAAACATAGTCATGGTGGCCTGAGTCCCTTCACCATTATCCCGTACTCACTTCTATTAGATCCATTCACCATCATGTGTGTGGGAAGTTGGATCTATACCTTGATATTTATAGGGGACCTTTAATATACTTAATGAGTTTTGTATCCCCCCATGTGAGCCCTTATTCCTACCAAATAAGCTCTATGAATTTTTCCCCACCTTTTGATGAGGTGTACTCAGACCTCCTCTTACAGATCAACTTAAAACACATATTTTCATAGTTCATTCATATGACACACCACCATAATGATATTAATATAGTCCAAGATGAGACCAACTAGAAAACCAATAATTAGAAATATAAAAATCTATCCATGGACTTCATGGGAAAAAATAATATACAGTTTTCATAGAATGAAAATGTGACAATATGAATGAACTCTAGTGTATGCCTACAGTGTGGGATGATGAAGAAAGTGAACCTTCTAGGGAAACCTATGTGGGGTTTAAAACTCATACTATGTATTTATTGATGGAGTTGGTGTCCTATAACCTACTACTTTGTACTTTATACATTAAATAAAGACCTTATCACATCTTGATTGTTGTTCTGTGTGACAATGCATGTGATAATATCCTAAGGATAGCTGTTGTATTAAAGGGTCATAGAGGATCCCTGCTATTATGAGAACCCAGAACTTCCATAACACTGTTCTTGAATATATGTTCTATGGCCGGATGATGTTATTTAAGGGAAACAAATAATACAGGCCATTAAGGGTGAGGACTCATAAAACATTGAGGCATCTTCTCATGGTGGGTTCCCTTGGTAATATCCAAGAGGATATTATGAGAACAAGACCCGCCAGTAGGAAATCCACATATCATTGTGTCATTGGATGTTCCTATATGCGGACGTGTGTATTGGTCCTTGGACATTAATATTATTATTAGTGGGTATTAAAACTCGCGCACTTAGATGTATTGACAAAAATTGTGATGACACGCTGTTTGTGGCGAGGTAGGATATGTTGGGTGCGTCATGAGTAATAATACATTAATAGATAATGCGTAAAAGGATTTTTCTCTTCAATTCCATAAAAGATATAGATATATCAGAAACTTTGATGGAATTAATATAGCCTAAATAAATCCATGGACATGGTAAGGAATGAGCGAGTTCAATTCCAGAATGTCAGAGAAAGAATAAATCGTGCACATGGGTTGATGACACTAGCATGAAACCAACATGATTCAAGATATCATGACAATGAGATTATATTACACGTTAAGTGTTTGTATGAGGTGACATTTCATTGTGGAATAAACTTTTTTCTCTATGGGTGCCTTGGCATCTTGCTAGATGCTAACTTTGGACTTTAGGCAGGCTCTGCCTAATACCACTGAGAAAGAGGCCTAGAGGGTCATACACTATGTGTGTCCCTGTATCCCAGTTAAATATTAATTTAACAAGTTAAATTAAGATTACTCCTGACTGTGGTTTAATAATTATTTAAGGATGCCATATCGCTATTATTTCGACACTAGTTATTCGAGAGAATATATTGTGGGAGAAATAATATATATTTATTAGCAAGTAATGCAGTTACATTTATTTAAGAAATAAATTGCCATTACTCAAGGTCTAATAAATGTGGTGGAGGAAATAAAGAAAAATGAAAACAAGATATACACGTTATGTACATTGAATGTACACACCGTGTTGTTTTCATGAAAATTGAGTACATGTCATGTATTAAGGATTACACGCTGTATAGTTTTTCCAGTCAGGATTTTGAGGAAATAATATCGTTTTATTAAATGATATTTATTATAATCAGTGTGGACGCATGTCAAGGAATTAATCATTTGACATGGGGGTTTTCAATTAGATTTAATGAAAAAAATAAAACACGTAACACTTTTATTTATTGTCATAACTCTATAACCTCAAACCCAATTATAAATATCCTCACAACCTCAACACATTTCCAGAGAGAATCATTGTGAACAACAATTTTGGAGAATTCTCTCAAGGCCGAAAGAACTCCTTCCTCCAAGAACACTTTCAAGACTGAGAGATATCCTCCTCCATTGGATCAAGGTCATCTAATGTAGACAACGCAAGCAAAGGCTTATCCATGCTAGCACCTGGAGATTCCTTCGACGATGTCTAGTGATATGTGGTGCATGTGTGGATCACCGCTAGAGGAAGTCTACACTTGGTTTTAGTGATGCAATGATGAATCACATCAGATTGTGACTAGAGACATCAACAATGAAATAACTCCATCAAGGTAATTCTTTTCAATCAATTAAATTAATTATAACCAACATATGATGATCTTGTCTTTATGATTCTGGGACTCCCTATTTCTTTTTCTTTCTTTGTTCTATTCTGAAGATCCATATTTTTATCATCATGACAAATCTCGAATTGATCATTGTAAGTACTGAAATTAAAGTTGGGAAACCACACCATCATGTTCCACTGCACCCGGAACCTACAAGTGGTATCAGAGGGGTCATATCATTGATTATAATTATTTAGTTTTTCAATGGTGATTTTCGCATTTAATAATATAGTTTTTTCAATTCAGGTTAATCGTTCTTTAAAATCTGAAATTTGAGATATGTTCGACCTCTCTCATTTCTTGTTCACCTTACAGAAACGAATTTTTCTTTTAATATTGATTAAAATTAAATAGAGGATCTCATCCGGAGGTTCCAAACATTCAAAGCCGTACAACACCAGAATACACAGCATGTATTCGGAAGTACACGCCGTGTAGTGCATTGGATTGGTCCCCAAAATCATCTCGTGTAATGGATCCTATTTTAGTCTTTTATGACTCCATGTGTGGACCAGGAACAGGTGGCACACAGTTTCTAGATTACACGCCGTGTGGTCCATTGAACACGGCATGTAGTCCCTTCGTGTTAGGGTTAGACTGTATACTCCATACACGACTTGCCCGGCTGGAAACCGTGTAATGCAGACACTACATGGCATGTGTCCCACTGAACAAACCATGTACTCTAAAAACATCAAATTTCCATCAACATGCCATGTCTCCAGGCATGTACTTCAGATCGACGGTGAACAAAAGTACACATCGTGTAGTTGAAACTACACGCCGAGTACTCATCCAAATTAAGAATATTTATTAAAATTTTATATTATATTATACAAACCCTTGAGACGTGTACCATAGTGTTGGCATAAAGCTGAGGCACAACACGTGATGTGTGTTTTATATATATGTGGTTAATTTAACAATCTGTGTAATGTTCATTTTACTCATTGCATAGTTATGAATGGAAATTTATCGGGTTGCCTCTAAGGTACAAGTTACGTACAAAGATAATTTAAATTTATTTAAAATTATTATGGATGAGAATATCAAGGAAATTCAGAAAAGGGTTTAAGGTAAAAGGATTGATTAAATAAGAATGATGATCATTTCATGTAAGGATGATCATGAGCTAGACCAAGACCTTTTTATGTGAATGGTTTCTTTTAATTTATTTATTTAAATTAAATTTTCTACCCTACGTGTCTTCTCCACAGTAATAAGTAGGGCATGCACGCCCAAGGTTTCTTTTATGTAAAAAACCAATGTTTACCCCTCACCTGCATGTGAGATAAATGAATATGTAATGGATGGATCTCCCAAGCTAGTGGAGGCAGCTCAAGTTAGAAGCCAAGGTGAAACCAATCCAAAGAGATATGAAGGTGGACAGGTGGAAAGCTGTACACATGAACCCGAAAGGTTCAAGGTGTTTTCTCCCCTAGGTATTGGGTTAGTTTATCATCCACTAGATAAACAAGCCAATAGAAAAAGCTCATAATCATACCATTTAATTTATTTCTGTCAGTTTCATGGTTTATTCATTGTGGGTGTGTTGTCACGATCACACGATTAATGAATTAAACAAGCATGCAATATATAACTAAACTAATACCAGCTTAGGTGTAAATATTATCTTAAACATGGTTAATCACTTACGTATATCCCAACTAATATTAAAAAGAACGTTATTAAAGATAATAAAATAGAAATTTAATGATATGGATAAAATCCCTCAAATAAATATTAATTCGGTATAGCCTTCCATAATCTTGGTTAGAATAAAACCATAGTTCAAAGTGCTTAATCAAACCTAGTTTGGGTACATTCAATTATCGGGGAATTATAATTAATGGTTTTGGGTTGACCTGACGTGCTATTCATGAAGGGTTGACTGGCACAAAAATACTTGGTGTGACCAAGAGGCAAAGGTTGAATAAATCCAAAATAAAAGGATTTATGGATTGGGGAGTCCACTCAACGGATCATGGAGCTGCGAGTTAATGTAGTTGTCATTTGAAATGCCTATGTAAAACCCTTCAGGTTGATTGACCAACCCTATTTGGGGTAATGCGAAGGAAAATATGGATCCTTTCCACTAGAATATCCAGAAAACATAATATTCTGAAGTCAATGGTGACCGCTATTGGATTTCAATAAAATAGTGGGAGACTAATAAGTATTAATTTATTTATTTATCTCAGTTTTTTAATAATTTACTAAACCTTTTCTCATCTTAATTGGTAGAAACGACAAGAAAAATTACTTTAACCATATCATTGAGAACCATTCTCAAGAAAGAAACCCTTCTCACTAACACCAATTTCCAAGAGTGGAAGAGGCGTTTACACGTCATCCTTCACCATAGAAGGAAATTGTATGTGCTAGAAGAGCCTATTCTAGTTGCACCTGGAAAAGAGGCCAGTGATGAGGAAATATATCTCTATGTGAAACATATGGATGATGCCACATATTTTCAATGTTTCATGCTATCGGCCATGTATAATGAGCTCTTGAAGCAACATGAAAACATGGACGCGTATACCATGAGGTCTCACCTTAAGGATCTCTACCAAGAGAAGGTGAGACAAGAGAGATATGAGATCTCCAATGCGTTGTTTACAACTATGCTTGGATAGTATATGCCATATGGGCATCATGTAATCATTCTTATTGGCTACATCGAATGCCTGTACATCTTAGGGATTAAATTCCCAGATGAGTTACGTACAAATCTCATCCTATCATCACTTCCCATGACCTTCTCAAGATTTTTTGTCAACTACAACATGAGCAATAATTAGAAGAGTCTATCAGAACTTCTGACATTGATTCTCCAGGTAGATAAGGACATGGGGCATGACAAACCCGCAGTCCTTATGGTGAATATGAAAAGGAAGGACAAGTCAAAGGGTCCAAAGTCTTATAAATGCTCTAAAGCCCTCGAGCGTTGTCCTTCCAAGAAGGGGAAGATCGAGAGGCAGGGCAAGGAACAGAAGGCGGTACATTTCCCATGTGGAAAGCAAGGCCACTGTAAGAGGAACATCACCCAGAAGCATGGGGACGCTAAAGGTGTGTTCGTTATCGAGTGTAATATTTCCATTTCTACACTTTGGGTTTTAGATATAGCTTGGGGGTTCACATATGTATTCAAATATAGGAACCAAGTAGATTTAGAATGATTTCTAGAGGATAGGTGGATCTTTGAGCTGCCAATGGCGTGAGGATGGCTGCATTGGCCCTTGGCGATTACCACCTTTCATTGCCGAATTGGATGATTTTTGGTTTTACATAACAATTATTATGTGCCTAGTGTTACCAAAAACATATTTAATGTATCTTTTTTGGATATAGAAGGATTTATTTTCATGTTTGGAAATAAGGGTTGTCTCTCTTATATGAACAACGTATGTTATGGTATGGTACATTTAAATAATGGTTTGTATGTATTAAATTATGAATACCAAGTGTTGGAAATCGATAACGAAAAAAACTCACATGAATCATACATCACCCAATTGTGGCATCACTATCTCAGTCATGTAAACACGAAACACTTGAAAAATCTCTTCCAAGATGGATATTTAGACTCTACTGAGCTAACACCACTTCATAGAAGTCACACTTGTTTACAAGGTAAACTGACCAAGCTGCCTTTTGATGGACAAGGTGAAAGGGCCACAGAGCTTCTAGGATTGGTGCACACGGATGTGTATGGACCACTTCTAGTAGAAGCTAGAGGTGGATATTCTTACCTAATTACTTTTACTGATGATTTGAGAAGATAAGGCTATGTCTACATAATGAGGTATAAGTCAGAAGCCTTAGATAAATTTAAAGAATTCAAGAATGAATTATAGAATCAGTTTTGTAAGAAGATAAAGAAACTTCAATCGGGTCGAGGTGGAAAATATCTGAACCAAGCGTTCATCGATCTTCTACGGTAGTCTGGGATTCTATCTCAGCTCACTCTTCCTTATACACCATAGTAGAATGGTGTTAGTGAAAGGAGGAACCGCACCTTCTTGGACATGGTGAGGTCAATGATGAGCCTTGTAGATCTTCCATTATACTTTTAGGGATATGCATTACAAACTTCAACATACACATTAAACCGTGTACCAACTAATGCGGCAAATGGAATTCCATCTGAGTTATGGAATGGAAAGAAACCCGTTTTGTCACACACACGTGTATGGGGATGCGAGGAGTTATTTAAGGCCTTCTCAAGAAACAAACTAACACCCCATGGAACGATTTTGTGTCTTTATAGGATATCCCAAGGAAATGAAAGGATATTACCCATATAACCCTTCAGAAAAGAAAGTGATTGTCACCAGAAAAGCCATCTTTCTTGAGAGGGAGAACATCCTCAAAAATGATAGTGTGAGCAAGATTGACTTTGACAAAGTTGATGATCAAGATACACAAGAGTTGGTAAAGGAACAAGTTCCACAGGTCCCCATGGAAGAGGATCCAGAAACACAAGTACTGAATAGGATCTCAAGAGAGGTAAGGAAACCAGAGAGATTTCGTTTCCTATTCCCTGAGGATTGTGACTCATTATTGTTGGACAATGATGATCCTCTCTCCTACAAGGAAGCAGTAGAAAGGTCATAAGCTGCAAGATGGCTGGAAGCAATGAATTCTGATATGGATTCCATGTATCAGAACCATGTCAGGGTTCTGGTTGATGAGCCAATTGATGTAAAGCATGTTGGATGAAAATGGGTATTCAAGAGAAAACTTGAAATAGAAGGTCAAGTTAGCACCTATAAAGCATGGCTAGTGGACAAAGGATTCAGACAATGTCAAGTAATGGAATATGATGAATTTTTTTTTTCCAGTTTCCATGTTTAAATTCATAATAATCATACATTCCATAGCAGCTTACCATGCCTACGAGATTCGACAGATGGATTTCAAAATGGAATTCCTTAACGGGAACCATTAGAACAATGTCTATATGACACAACCAGAAGGGTTTCTAACACCAGGTGAATCCAAACGGGTTTTCAAGTTGCATAAATCCATTAATGGATTAATTCAAGCATCTAGGTCATGAAACATTCGATTTGATAAGGCCATAAAAGAATTTGGTTTCATTAAGAATGAATGTGATCCATGTATTTATAACTATTTTAATGGGAATGTGATCGTTATCCTAGTAGTATATGTTGACGAAATATTTCTTATTGGAAATGATGTACCAGTCTTACAGTCAGTTAAGGACTGGTTGAACAAGTGTTTATCTATAAAGGACTTGGGTGAAGCATCTGACATTCTAGGGATCAAGATCATTCATGATAGATCCAAGAGGATACTTGGACTAAGAGATGGTACATACATTGACCAGATACTAAAGAGATTTAGTATGGAACAATCCACGAGGGGATTAGTTCCAGTGTCAAATGGACTACATCTTTCTAAGAAAATGTGTCCACAAATAGAAGAGAAGAAAGATAGAATGAGTAAGATTACATACGCTTTGCCTATAGGGTCTATCATATATTCCATGTTATGTACCAGGCTTGATGTTGCCTATGCACTGAGCATGGTAGGCAGATATCAAGAAGATCTAGGAGAACAACATTGGAATTTTGTTAAGACTATCCTTAAGTATCTGAGAAGAACTAAGGATATGCTCCTCGTGTATGGAAGAGACGAGGAGCTTTTCATCATAGGGTATGTTGATGATGGGTTTTAGATAGATTAGAATGATCTAAATTCGCAATCTGGATATGTTTTCTATCTCAATGGAGGAGCTGTGAGCTGGAAGAGTTCAAAGCAGCCTGTTGTCACCAATTCTACGACAAATTCTAAATATATTGCAGCTTCTGATGTAGCCAAGGAAGCCATATGGATTCAGAAATTTTTCTAGGATCTTGATGTGGTGCCTAGCAGTAAAGATCCTATCACATAGTATTGTGATAATACTACAGTGGTGGATCTTTCAAAACAACCATGGTCACATCAATGGAAAAAGTACATACTCCAAAAGTATCACCTATTGTGGGATTTCTATCAAAGGGCTGAAGTTTCAGAAAGAAGATTTTCCACAGAAGAGAACGTGGAGGACCACATGACTAAAGACCTATCTCATTAGAAGCATGAATATCTTGTGAGAGCTTGCGGGATAAAAGTTGTTAGCAGTTGTCTCTAGTCCCAGTGGGAGTCTTTTGGAGTTGGTGGCCTAGAACCATCTACATTTTAATTTTTTAATTAAAAAAACACCTTATCACATCTTAATTGTTCTTCTGCGTGACAATGCATGTGATAATGTCCCAAGGATATCTGTTGCATTAAAGGATCATATCTGATCACTGCTTTGATGATAACACAGAAGTGGCATAACACTATTATTGAATATATATTCTATGGCTAGATGATGTTATTTCAGGGAAAAAATAATATATGCCATTAGAGGTGAGGACTCATAAAACAGTGAGTCACCTTCTCGTGGTGTGCGACCATGGTAATATATATGAGGATATTATGAGAACAAGACCCGCTAGTAGGAAATCCACATTTCATTGTGTGATTGGATGTTTCTATCTGAGGACATGTGTATTTTCCTTGGACTTTAGGATTATTATTAATAGGTTTTACAACTCACACACTTATATGTATTGATGAAAACTATGATGACACACTGTTCACAGTGAGGTAGGATACATTGGGTGCGTCACAAGTAATACTACATTAATAGATAATGTGAGAAATTATTTTTCTCTTCTGTTCCATAATAGAATTAGATATATGAATCCCTTTGATGGAGTTGATATAGCCTAAATAAATCCATGGCCATGGTAACGAATGGACAAGTTTAATTCAGGAAATTAAAAGAAAGCATAAATCAAGCACATGGGTTGATGGCACTAGCATGAAACCCGCTTGATTCGAGATATCGTGAAAAAGGATTATATTACATGTTAAGAATTCATATGAGATGGAAAATCACTGAGATGTTAACTTATTTATCTATTGGTTCCTTGGCATGATTATAGACACTAACCTTGGACTTTAGGTAGGCTCCTCCTAATGCCACTAGGAAAGAGGCCTAAACGGTCACACACTAAGTGTGTCAATGTATCTCTATTAAATGTTAATTTAATAAGTTAAATAATGATTATTCCCGACTATGGTTTAATAATTATTTAAGTATTACTGATCGATTTTATTTCGACACTAGTTATTCGTGATAATATATTGTGGGAGAAAGAATATATATTTATTAGCGAGTAATGTAGATACATTTATTTAAGAAATAAATAGCCATTACTCATGGTCTAATAAATGTGGTAGAGGAAATAAAGAAAAATGAAAACAAGATAAACAAGGTGTGTACATTGAATGTACACGCCCTGTTGTTTTCCTGGAAAAAAGAGTACATTCCCTGTATTAATGATTACACGCGGTGTATTTTTTCAGTCAGGATTTTGAGAGAATAATATGATTTTAATAAATGATATTTATTATAATCTATGTGGGTGCATGTGAAGGAGTTAATCATTCATCAAGGGGGTTTTCAATAAGAGTTAATGAAATAAATAAAACACGTAACACGTTTATTTATTGTCATAAATCTATAACCTCAAACTCAATTATAAATATCCTCACAACCCCAACACTTTTCTAGAGAGAATCATTGTTCACAAAAAATTTGGAGAATTCTCTCAAGGCGGAAAGAACTCCTTCCTCCAAGAATGCTCTCAAGACCGAGAGAGATCCTCCTCCATCAAATCAAGGCGATCTCAGGTGGACAATGAAAGAAAAGGATTCTATATGATAGCACCTAGAGATTCCTTCGGCGACATCCAGAGATACGTGGTGCATGTGTGGATCACCGCTATAGGAAGTCTATTCTCGGCTTCTATGACACAATTCTGAATCAAATCAGATTGTGACAAGAGACATAAAAAAGAAAGAATTCCATCAAGGTAATTCTTGTCAATTAATTAAATTAATTATAACTAACATATGCTGATCCTGTATTTATGGTTCTGGGACTCTCTCTTTCTTTTTCGTTCTTCTTTCTATTCTGATGATCCGTCATTTTATTATCATGATAGATCCCTGATTGATCGTTGTTAACGCTAAAATTAATCTTGGTCAAACCCGCCAACGCACTTCCGTTGTGCCCAGAACCAACATTTATATCTATGAATTCTACTAAAACCCCACCATGTAATTACATTGGATATGACCTATGATCCATGCTTCCCAATTGGTTAGCGACAATCACCCTAGTAGGATTTGAAAATACTTGAATGTTGAGGTTGTCTAAAGAACATTTTGTAACTCTAAATTCCACCACATTGATTGAAAATGATATAACCCTATTCAAATTTATTAGGGATGGATTGAAAATGATCTATAGTGGGTAAATTAGGTCTGTTAAATCATTCCCATCACATGTGTATGGTGATCTATCCATGTATGATTTGGGATGGGCTGCACTAAGGCATGGGAATGTCTCCCCAAATGATGTATCCCAAAAAATAAAAAATAATTGAAAACAATTCATATAAAATGTTATATTATTCTCTACAACCAATTTTGACACTATGAGGAAGGTAAAAATCTATATTCCCACATGTGTATCCATCGTAGGATGAAATCATCCACTCTAGGACAATAATAGAAAAACATTAAATATGGCTACTAGGATCAAGTTCCCCAAACTCTATCTCCATTTATGATATTAACTATACTTTACAAATAGATATTATAACATGGTATTTAATTTTTAATTATTCTTCATTTTGTTCTTTATAATCCCAATCATTCAATAAATGGACTCGATGAGAAAAAATTCAATTATTTTTTGATAGGTATTTCTAGGTGAACATTGGGAGCCTGGATAGAACTCTGATTATTTTATCCAATGGAACTATCTCTAACATCAAGTCCTAAATCATGTTACCCATGTAATTTACATAAAAATTTAACTCATCATACATGAAACTTTTAATTTATATCCATGCAATGAAATAAAGACCACAAAATCTGATTCTTAACTCCCCATGATAATGGTTGAAGGTGTTTATTTCTTGAGATATTCTACATTGGAGGTATGGAATCTAGTCTAGGTTGTGATATTAGTAGAAGTAGGAGTTCAACTATAGCTTAAATATAAATTTTTTTATACCAAATCCCTAAACATGTCAGAAGTTTGGCACACTCAGTGCCCATTTTGACACTAAAAAACACGTGGTATGGGATATGTTGAGGAATACATGAATTATTCCTTGAAACTTCAGGCAAAAATTGATACAAAATACAATTAAGGGACTTTATTGGTGAATTTAATAACCTTTTTATACCATAATGTATGTGTGAATATCGTTCAGGCAATTCGAATTCACCTCACGCAAAATACGATTACCTTCATGCAATGTATGTCTCGGTGTGAAAGGTTACTATCCCAGTCCCCACCTTAGTAAAATGTCTCTACGAGGCATTAAATTTTTAAAATAGTATCTCTCCACCTAATTATACCTATAAATACCTCCCTCTATCTGAATATTTAAGGTATGAAATTATGGGCTTCCAAAAATTATCTAAATTCACAAAACTCTATCCTTCTGAGGAAAATAAGAGATAGATTCCTAGAGGTACCCATATTTAATTAAATATCCCACAATGGGTTTTTGAGAATCTCAAACCATGGTAGAAATGGGATTCATTAAGGTCAATGGTCTTCATTTTAGATGAAATCACTTTGCACTTATTAGGGTTTTGTGAGATAATTATCCTTTGGGAAACAAAACTGATGGGAAGAATGAATTTACTATGAGGTCAATCCATCCAGTTTTGCAAAAGATACACCATCATGTCACCCTTGGACTTCATGAACCCCACAAACTTCATGAATATAAAACCTTCATGAAACCCCTTCATCGGGTCCCTCTATGTATCCTCATTTCAGCAAAAACATCTTTTGGAAATATTGAGTTTCTATGGACCATGCACCCATCCAAAATGAGTTTATCCACACCCCAAATAGTTGCTTGACTAGTATCATCCACCTTTGTGTTTGTCCCCATTTCTTCATGTGTGTCCTAGACCATTACCTATCTATTTTTTCTCATAATAATTTTCACCCTATATACGTCTTTCCAACGAATTGGAACCCTGACATTAGGAACCCTATTTTTCACTTTACCTTGTAAATGATTACACCATGAACCACCCATAGGTAAATGTGCAGTAGATATATAATCCCAGAACATGGAGTCATCCTGAGAAACTTCCCTTGATTCCTTTTTATGTGAGATAGTGCCTTATACTTCTCTCATACCTTGAAATGGTCCCCTTGGTTGTAGGACTATCCCACATTCTAGATGAATGAAATAACACTACCTATCTAGACACACTAGTTATATGAAATTAAACTACATGAAAATATCCGCATCACATTACATTAATCAATGACACTACCCTATTTGATGAATATATGATTCCCCGTATATGAGTGGATGGGGATAACCCCACACCTTCTATGGTATGTGATGAACCTGGGATACCTCATGTTTGCCCATCATTGGATGAAACCTACTTCCCCACCATGGTATGAGACACCTTCCATTGTCTGCCTCCATTAATAAGTCCCACACCATACTTCCCCACCCTGAGATGAACCTCATACAGTATGAAGCTTGGATGAATAATACACACATATTTATAGTATGAAACTATACACCTAGGATGAAAATATACACCTGAGATGGATCCAAAAAATAACTAGGTAGTCCTATAAGTAATCCCAATATGATACCTTGTTGTACTTTGTTATGTGATGTGAGCTTCCTTACTGAACGACTATAAGTTGGAAGGACTGGTCAAATTACATGACCTTAAATTGTGGAGTCAAACTACCTAGTTTTTTTATCCTCTAACAAGTTTTATAAGATGCCTCTTTGAGGTTAAATCGAAAAATCTTGATCCAACTAGGATAGCTTCATGGATATCAATCCTGGAACCCCAACATTTCCATTAAATGTGAATGTTTTCCCATGGAAAGATACAACACTAAAGTGTGATAAAATTCCCCATGAGAAAAAACTCAACCCCACTCAAATATACCCACAAGATGATAAACATGTAACTTAACTTTTTCTGGAATAGTTTATATATGTGACCTATTTATCCCCATAATAAATTAAACATGTGACCTATTTTCCCCACAAGTCATTAAACCTACGACCTACCATTCCCCATAATACATTAAACTTGCGACCTACTTTCCCACACAAGGCATTAATCCTCTGACCTATAAATACCCACAAGAGGTTAACCCAATGACCCACATGCCTCCATAAGTCATTAAACTATTTACCTAATCCAAAATTTAAACCACATACAATAATCATGGGATTCAATAGGTAAAAATAATCCCGAGTCTTATTCCCCTTTGGTGACAACTATCCCATGGATGATGTCGGATGCCTTCGGTCCTACAACTATGATGAATCACACATGAGATTATATCAACATAAATAGAGGAAGACTTTATAGATTCAAAACAAACCTATTTGCTAAAAATGTGAAAAAAATTCCAACAATACCATCTCCTCTGGCCGCAAGTTACTTCCATGTCTTGAGAGAAGCTATATAATTTTCTAGCATCTACCTCAAGATGGAATCAAAAATCATTTTCATAAACATATCTCAAATCTATGAGGGAGACCCTGAATAAGAAAATAGATACGAATATGAATCCATGAAAGGAGGAACCTACAACCCTTCATCGCATTTAAATCTAAGATACAAAATCACCAAACATGGTGGTGTAGGTATCCCACCATAGTAAAGGGGGAACATTGGGAGAGATAGAGCATTGTTAGAATTTACCAAGGTCGAAAGAATCTCATGAAAAAATGGTGATCACGATGTAAAATTATTCTCCTTAGATTGAGATTATATTAGTAATGTTGGGAACCATTATATTTGAGAGTGAATGGATCAATATATTTATCATCAAATCCCAACTAAATAGATGTTGGGCTTAGTGCAAAACCATTCTCCAACAACTAAGGGAATGTGCAGGATGTTGGGAATCCCCAATCTGAGGCATCATCGAAATGGATCCTCCCTCAACCTTTGGAATGGACTAATTATTTTTGGGATAGTTCGGATTCAAATTAATGGTGTGTTTACTGATAGTTGGATCCATATATTCATAGGACTCAAGACATATGGAATAAATGATGACCCATCTCTAACAGGCATAAAGGTAGATGGTCTAACAGTGCGATAATCCCACACTATTGCACTACCTCTATAAAAAAACATATTTCTTGGCTATTGGAATCCCTCACACTATCTCCACTCCTAATCATATACAGTTATGGTTCATCAATTCTATTATCCATTATTAAGATCAAGAAGGGTTCTTCCAAAGTAGGGTTATGGCCCAAAATGTTTTAGAGGCCAACGAACCATGCCCGAAAAACCACCCATATAGGATACACCAAGGGAAATCCCCCATAAAAACTATGAACCATTTTGGTTTTCGTTCTATAGAAAATTTCAATAAATTCATCTCATAAACCAAGAATATGGAAGACGGATAGGTCACACTGATATCGATCTCCCCCCTATGATTCAACTAAGAGGGCCCCCACCCAGACGTGTTGATGATACCAGCTAACTCTATAGGTCACAAAGTAGGTCTATCCCACCCCAATCCACTAGAATTTTTCTTGAAAAACTATTATTGATGAAGAGGGAATCATATAAACTATTACCATCATGAGGTCTCTTCTACAACTCTAGTATCCCCATCCACCACTGACACATCTCATCTTACCCCCATAACCAATGTATGAGACCCCATCTTTTCTCGCATGGGATCAAGATCCCAAAAAACTCTTAGTTATGTTGGGTTGACTCTCCCAATAATTATAACCACTAGAAACCATCACGAGTCATCCAATTATGAAAACATTCACCGTCGAGGTCCACCCCATGCTGAATAAATTCCCTGACCAATGATCCATCCTTTTATAGGAGTAAAAACAAACAATAAGGGGGCCATTCCCATGACACTGGCCAAAACTCATGAGAAATGAATCTAAGTGATTTCCATATTACCACACTCAGTGAGATTCCCCAAAATCAGAGATAGGGTCATGGGAAAATTCACATCACCATTGATCTATCAGACTTAGAATTAGTGGATGACTCTATGAAGGAATCTTTACCTCCACTGCCAGAGTTGGGAAAAATCCATCAATTGTTTTCAATAAACCCTAAATATGAATTTGATAAAATCACCAAATTATCCCAAAAATATATACAAATAGAGGATTATTTGGCCTCCTTTTGAGGGATTATAGTGGAACCATCTCTTCCACCATTTACTTCCCTCCTCTAAACCAACATAATGGATGTTGGATTGTTGTATGGGTCTTTTTGACAGCCTGAGATGATGGTGAACACTTTGCTGAGCTCTAAAACAATTTCAATTGTCATTACCTTTGATAGGTTTAGAATAACCCTTTCTACATTGACCTAGTTTGGAAGATGGTCCTACATCCAAAAGGAATTCCAATATTTAGGGGACGATTGACCCTTTTTGTTCACCATATTCTAGAATATTAGTAGGAAATCAATCCTACATTAGTTCCACTGCTAACTTCGCAGTCCACATCATTTGGGACTTGGCATGATAAGAAGAATTGTGACTCTTAGATTAATGAAAAAGAGGACATATGGAATATCCTAGCCACATCAAATCTACTATTCATGGTATGGATACCCACCACCATGAATTTCAAAATCCTAGAATCTCAAACTATGGATTGGGTGGAATTCAAACACGATAATATATGGGGGATTCTCAATAACCATGAGGATCACCTATTAGTTTACCTTGGAAGCTATGACATCAATGATTCCATCAATCAATAGTGTAATAGGATTCCACTTACATTTATCTCTGTATCATAACACCTTGATGCATATAGATACTGCTATAAATTTCAACAAACCTATGTTTAGAGCCTCACTATGATTTATTTATTCATGGTAGAGGTATCCCAACATGTTAATATTAGAGGCTAGATGATCTATTCCACCATCCACATTAGGCCCTTCCGAAGGAAATGATTAGATCCTCAGTCTAACTCACCCTTTGATGGTGAAAGTCTATTTTTAACCATCACTAATGTGATTGTCATCAATATTGTACCTTTGGATGATATAAGAAACTAGACCACCAACATATGACATAATAGGTATAATACACCCCAAAGAGAGGAACAAAACTAAGTGATTCCCCTAACAGGTTTCTTAACTCTTCAAAAAATATTGGCACTATGTTTCAATTTTGATCCAAGGGGCCTACACATTTTATCCATGTAGAAGATGATGCATATGGAAAATGACCAATATACAAGTCATCAAATCCTCATGAGTAGTGTGAACACCCACCCTGAGATCCATGATGATCCACCTTAGAAGTTGATGAGTTCGTCAAATAATTGGTGACCACTAACCCTCACCAAGATGACATGATCACTTATATCCTTTCTCATATGGAGGATTTACAAACGCGACTGGTTTCAATACCACTTGAGGGGAAGTCGTAGATTGCATGGGTGGATCACCTCAATCTATTCTTGGAAATCAAAAATTCAATATTTACTCTATTTAATGGGATGGGTTATCCAATATAATATCTAACCTAATTCACTTCATGGTATAAGCCAAAGTTAGCGAACCCATAGCAGAAAGAGGCCACCAAGATTTGCTGTTTCATTTGGAACCTATAAGGACATGTATTTTTTGGTACATTTAGCTAGAAATATGATCTATTTTTGGATGGGATGGTCTCTATAGAGAGTTCCTCTACTAGTTCATCTCCACCATGCACAAGACTAGTATCATGAACATATCAATGTGCATGTAGAGGGATGATGAGGGTATTGCTTAATTCATCACCTAATGTAAAGGGATCACATATATTCAAATTATATAGCTTTCCCATGATAATCTATTGAAAACATGTATGGGGAATGTCAAAGAAGATTAGGTCCATACCCTTATCTCCTTGAATTATCTAGGAGGAATTTAAGAAATCACAAAAAAAAAATCAAATGGTTTGTAAAATCCTTACTAGAGACAATGTAATGGTCATGCCCATTACCCCTTCCATTTCATATGAAAAGGAATATGGAAACAAAACAGCCATTACTTTTCATGAATTGGCTCCCAATATTGTTCACTTATAAGCCTTTTTATCTAATAAACCTTTTCAAGTACAACCTCTCCCATTAGAACCACTTCCTGAACAACCTCTCTATAAGAATGTTTCTCCAACCCCCGTCAGTGCTAGGAACCCAAGATACCTTTAACATAAATGAATAGTAATACCTAATCCTACAAGGATACATAGGTCCCTAGGTACATCATTTATGCCATTTAAATGGGATTCTAATGCTTCTATAGTGAAAGAAAACGTAAGAGGCCAAACTTATCAACTATTCCAATCACTTCATGTACTATTGGATCCTAGGATATACCATCAAAGAATGATACATTTTAAATGATTGGATATATAACCAAGTAAATTGTGGAATTTTCATGTAAGGATACATCCCAGTATATGTAGCCCATGTCCCCTCAAACCCTGATTTAATAACAGAGATCTGAGTGATTGAAAATTTGTATTTGGTTCTGATATAAAAAATTGGAATGAATTATTGGAAAAAAAGATAATTTCTCACTCCCATGGTATTATTCATTACAATATTTGGAAACTAGAACCACCCATTATTTCCATATCTATGTCATAGTTTTCAATGTTTTAGGAGATCCATCACAGGAAGCGAAAAGGTGACTAGAAACCCCATCTGTGCCAAAATCCCCTACATACATTGAGATTTCAGGCCTCTTGAGTTGGGATAGGTCCATATAACTCTCCATATGATAGAATTTTCCACTAATAGAGAATATTAATATAATATTGTTAATGTTTTCAGGTTGGTGGATCCTGTTTTATCACTTAACAATGAGTAAAGACATGTGCCCCATCTGATTCTTATAGATGATGTAATTGATGGATAGGTAGGGGTTGCAACAACAAGAAAAATATCCAGTTCAATATGTCAGGAGAGGATTTTCATGTGATTAAAATTATACAACAAGATTTGTATAAGGCTCGGTAAGAATTACCCTCCAAGGAAACTTCATGAGGCATGCCTCCACAAAAAAAAAGTTTTAACCAACCACATGAATCATCTCTAACAATGCAATGATTATCCGCTATCATCAAGGGTCCACCCTTAGCTATCTATTTCTCAAACATCAATAGTTTTGACTAGACTATCTAACCAATATTATAGGATGGATAGAACATGTCAAGCCCCATGTCCTCAACCTGTTCCACCATCTACACTATTTATCAAATATTTAACATTAGAAGGTAGAAATATGACAATCACATGAAAATATTATGTGTTGAAACACCATGGCAGCATACCGGCAAGGAATGCAATCCCTGATGTGATATTCCTTTAAATGGATATGAGTAATTCCATTATCAAATTCTTTATGTTCCCCCTTTAGTTTTAGATTGAGGTATCTGTCGTCGTGTTATGTTTCATAGAAGAAGTTCAGTGATAGGATGTATTTCCATCATTTAATTTTCTAAAGAACATTAGGGAATTAATATTTAGGGGCACATATTCCCACTAAATACCATCATATAGATCAATAGAGTATAGATACACCATTTCCAAGTGGATATTATCTCTAAGGTTATACTCATCCTTACATAAACAACAAACATGTTGATTATTTTGGAAACAAATCTTTCTCCCTCCAACCTATTGATTTTGCGTAACGAACATAACTGAAGAATTCATGTGGAAAGATTCATCTAAATATCCAATTTAGTAACCTAGTAAGAAGAAAAAACATATTACAGTCTCATAGGATATACCCTATAACACCCCATTAGAAATGACCTATCTTCATTTTCATTTAATAGTCCCCTCTTCAAACTATAAATGCCTCAAGAAAACCTTCAAAGGTCGATTAGCGGTACTCTTGGGAGAAGCCTCTCCCTTGGACTCTTATGGGGATTCTACATAGATCCAATAAAAAAGAAGGAAAAACTCTAGAATGATGGGATCGATATTATTAACACCATAAATGACCTGATATCTATTGTTGTAGATCCATGGCCAGAAATTAGAGACAACTTCGTTCAACTAATACATCAGCTGGAACCGACAACCATGGGCTTGGGGATCTATTTCATATTTTCCAAGGAGTTCTCAAATTATACTCATACTTTTATACTAAAAATGCCTAACCAATACCATAAAAAATAACCCCTAAGAAGTATCATAAGGTTTTTACGTGTACATTGATCCACGACATTCATTCATGTTCCTCAAAGTAGGGATGACTCAACGGATGTTGACCCATCATCAATTATATGATATCAATTGTGGTTCTTATAGTCAGAAACTACATGGGATTGGTTATTCTTCCTTCATCTCTATGGTCTCCATGGAGTAGGATCCCCTCATCCAGGATTATATAGACACTTTAGAAGAATACAATACAATTATGAGATACATAGTTCAAAAAACAAATTACCTTGTACATCTGATATTCATACCTCATATGATAAAGAATATTTGGATGACCTCCATCCTTCCTCGAATGAGGGTGTCTCCACCACTATTAAAGAGTTGACTCAAGTAAATATCGGCAACAAAGATGATATAATACTGACACTGATGAGCATAGTTATGTAACTGATGAATAATAGTAATATATGGATTTACTGATTACCACTGAGATGTGTTCTCTAATAGTTATAATGAAATTTTGGGTCTCACTCTCCAAGTTATTGTCCATTGACGTAGCCTCTCATTTGGTCACTGTGGGTTCAAATAAACTCCCAAAAAGATTAAACCATCGAATGTTACCATGGTTAAAGATAAATTTGATATTCTTACTATGTACAACTATTTCAGAGAGGTCCACTACCCCATGTTTTTGGCCCACATAGAACTAGTTAGGAAGAAGAATGGCTAGTTCAAATACTGCATCGACTTTTGAGAAATCAATTTTCCATTTTCTAATTGATTAAATTACCATTCCTATGAAAAAGATGTTAATAAATTATATGACTAGTTTCTAGTACCTTTCTTTTATGGAAGGATAATTCTGGTATAATCAGATCTATATGTCCCCCAAGGAAGTGGAATCCACTACCTCTAGTGAACCCCATGGGATATTTTTATACCAGATGTTTCCTTTTTTCATCTTGAAGAATGATGGATCTATTTACTAGTTTTCCCAGAACTATATCTTCAACCCACTCCTATGGAAATTGGTTGAGTGTTATGTGGATGATTTGTTTATGAATTTTTTCAAATTCTAGGACCATCTTAAATACCTTGATATATTATATGACTTTCTTCACTCCTATTACATGATAGTGAACCTCTTGATGTGTGAATTCAAGGTTCCCTTTGTAAATTTTCTCAATTCATCATAAAATATAGAGGCACTAATATCAATATTGAGAAAATAAATTATAAAAATCTAATACTTTCTCCACACAACCTCTAGGAGTTATGAGGCCTATAAGGCCACTTATCCTATATTATATGATTTATAGAAATTATGGCTCAAAAGTGTAATCCATTTTAGAGGATCATGAACGGTGGTTCCACTTACCAGTGGGATAAGGAATTCTAGAACTCTTTTGAGTTCATTAGGTAGTATCCAATTTTCCTCTTATCCCAACGCCACATATCCCAAGAAATACTCTACTCCTTTATGTTACCACCCTATAATGGTCACTAAGCCCAATTCATTCCCTAAAAAAAACTGATAGAAGATAGAACATCCAATATTATCTCATATAAAAAATCCTTGAAATGACAATGATATAATCCCCCATCTTGAAGAGTTTCCTCACACTGGTATTTTATATGAAGATGTTATGACATTACATGGAGAAGCATGGGATAAATATAGTGTCCTAGGTTGACCTAATAAGATATATTATCAACAACCCAATGTTAACAGGGTGACTAAAACATTGTGTTGTAATCATATAGCAGTTCAACATCATGTTTTTATCCATGAAATCTATTAATGGCCAAGGCTAGTATATTCCTTGGAAGCACACTCTAACCTTGAAGATATTCCATTATATGGTGTTTTTCCTAGATTAATACATCATCTTAATGTATTTTATTACTCCTCATTGGTAGATACAATTTGAAAATTCTTCCCAAACCATGGCTAATTAAAAGATAAATAACTATAAACTAAAAACGGTAGGCCTAGGTATTATCTTCATCAATCCTGCATAGACCATCCTACAATACTCAAGGATGTTTTCATAAGGATTCACTAACAATGAAGATGAATATAAATCAATTTCTACTAGTATTTATTTGACCCACTACATTTATTTCCCATATTTTCAAATTAAGGAGACTCAAAATTGGTCACTAAGTATATAAAATTTGACTACATCACTAGGAAGCCTGAACTTGTCCCCCTACTGGAATGGACTCATCCTCTAGTGTCCCAATTCCCTTACCAACCCAAGGATACTTATATTCATAGAGAAAAGAATAGTTGAGTCAATTATTTGGTTGGATTATCCAGTTATCTGTTGGAGGATGGTCATAGAGACTTTGTCATTCATGAGGAAAATCATTGTATTTTTTACATTCAACATATGAAGGTGATTCCTAACAAGTAAATCAGATGGATATTGGTATTTCTACACCATAGAACTAAAATTCCCTCATAGTCTAGGAAATTTATGACTGAATGAATCCCTTTACTGAGTATCTCTGGTATGAAACTACGTTGCTTGGATGAGCTGATTATGATAAAATTCACTAGTAAAGAGCCTATCTCAACTTCCAAAATGGACCAAACCATAATCATACTCTATATAAGAAAATGTTCAATGTAATTATTCTTTTATTCATTAATGGGTTTGAAATACCTCAGGTTACATAAGATTTCCATGATGGATCTTGTGGATCACATCCGTAAGGATTGATGCTCTCCCACTAAATTTGATGGTTGGGTTACTTCTGGGCCACAATTGTTCAAGACTGCATTGAGTTCACCAAAAGGTGTCTTGTAAGAAAGATCCAGGCCAACATTATATAGAAACCACCAGGGATTATCCACACCACCAAATATTATATTCCCTTTATAGTTTAGGGACTCGATTTTGTTGGTCCCTTTTCCCCATCGACAACTTGATTATGCAGATTCATTCTAACCACGATAAAATTCTTATCAAAATGGGTAGAAGTGATTTCCCTCAAAGTAGTTTTAACCAGGCCCAAGACTGTGTTCATGAAATCCAAAATCATTCATCAGTTTGGGATTCCTCACACTATTCTTAGGTATAATGTAATTATCTTCCAGGCTTCCAATCTAATGAAGTTATATTCCAAATACAACATCTAGTCTAACAATTGTTCCCACTAACATGAATAAGTGAATGTCACTACTATAGATTCACCCTTTTAAAGCACTAGGAATTATTAGCTATATCTAAAATTGCTGATAAAGTCCCCATTTAGCTTCTCTAGGAAAACACTGATAAAGTTGGCCTATCTCAGTGATAAAAACACTGAGAAAGGGGGGTCTCTATCAGAACTAAAAAATCATTAATAAAGTACCCATTTCAGTGCTATTGAAAAGGAATGGGTAAAGGGGTTCCCTTTATCAGATCTATTAAAAAAAGCACTGCTAATGGGTGGCCCTTTATCAACACTTTTTTTCTAGTACTGACACAGGGTATATTCCATAAAAAATGATATTTCACTAAAAATAATATAATAATATAAAAATATATTAATATTGATATAGATATAATATATATTTTTTTAAATATGTTTTAGCTAAGCCTAAATATGAATTTACACATAATATATACAATATTTAGTGAAAATGGATTATAAAATAATTTTAAGAAATTATCAATTAATAAATTTCTTATTATTTTTTGAGTAATAGTCATTTAATAATAGTTATTTGACATAAAAATTAAATGAATTAATTAATGATCTATGGTAAGTTGAAAACATTAATTGAACTTGAAACAACGTTAACATTAGATCCGGGAGTCCGTTTGGGCTCTACCACATATCAAATATATTCCTACAATGAGCGCTACTACCTAATGACTTGGGGTAGCTATTGGTAACATTTTTTGAGGAAAACAAATATAAAAATGCCTCAATAAATGAGTTTTTAGTAAGGATATCCAATTTTTTTTAAAATTTGGTAGAATTTTAACCTCATTTAAGAGGGAATTATTGTTTTTTTAGTTGGGGAATTAATTTATTCCAAAGGCTTTCAATCATATAGATATTATGGTTTTTGATTTTTTTTCATTTTCCACAATGTATTTTTATTTAAAATTAAATATATGAATATTTTTTAATATTTTCTTATAACAAGTCTCCTTTTTTAAATACATATATCAAAATATTTAAATAATAATGTATTTTTAAAAATATAAACCAAATGGTAATAAATAATTATTATTCATTTTAATTATAGAAATAAAAAATCCATTTTATGTACATTTTAAAAATGCAGTAATATCTATATATAATGTTTATATATACGTATATGTGCATATTAATAAAAATTTATATATTTATATTCATATTATATTATATATAAATGAATATTAATATATAATATATTTAAATAAAAATAATTATATATATATATATATCACACATTTTTAAATATATACAAATAAAAAGAAAGGTCATAAAATATAAAAAAACATGTATGGTAGAGTGGTAAAGAGTATACAACAGTATAACAGAGGTCCTTAGATAAAATACAGGTATGCACATGTATTTGGAGGAGCCTTATATAACATAATAAGGGGGTATGGGATGAAGGTAGGGGAGTGGGATGTTCTAAAAAAGGGGGGCTATAATCACTAGGAAAGGGTATTATTGGGTTTGTGTGAAACCATTATTTTTTTAAAAAACGAATTAACAATACTAAAGAAAGCGATGATAAAGGATTGATTTATCAAGTATTTCTAGAATTGTAAATGTTAACCATTATTGGAAATAAAAAATATTCTCTATGGGGACCCTTTATCTGAACTAAAAAGCAATTATAAGACCACCCTTTATCAGCACTAAGAAACATTGATAAGGGAACCTGTTATCAGTTCCTTTTTTAGCACTAATAAAGGGAACTTTTATCAACACTTAAAGGTCCTATTTTAACATCACATGCCATATCAGAGCTTTTTAAGTGATAATAAAACCCTTTTAGTACAAATATTAAAGCCTATATTTAGAGTAGTTTGTGTTGACTTAGACATTCAACAAAACCCTCTCTAACATCCTATAAATGACTGTCAACTCGAATTAGAAGAGTTTTCCCGATAAACTCTCCAATGACCTACGGTAATATCAACACATAACTCAAAATTACACTAAGGTGGCCCCATATTCCAAATATTATGGAACTAAGGTGTTTTTAGATATAGAATTTTATCTACCATTTCTTAAGATGATTGTTTATGGTCAACAAATTCATGATAGGGTATTGGAGATCCATATATCTAAGATGGAAGCCCATGAGGGAAATAGGTTCCATGGGTTGCATAACATGGAGAGGCACCAAAACTAGGTAGTATGAGTATTCAACAAAAAAGTCTTCCATCACTCCATCCATTATGGTAATATGGTACTGGAACTCAGAACACTGATGATACCAAAAAAACATTATTGATCCTAGAACCCAAATAAGAATATCCTTATATCTTCCATGAGGTTTTTGATAATGGTGCATGCTCATTAGTCACTATGTATGGGGAGTGTATCCCACCCCCTAAAAATGCCATGTTTCTCAAGTGGTTCATCGTGTGAGTCACAGACCTAGTTGAAGTTGTATAACATAAAATAAAAAGAATACAATCCTCAACACATGGAGTTAAAATGTACCCTCACACTTCATGAAAAATGTTGGATGCTCAAAAAAATATGAGATGACCAAAACCAAAATCCTCAGCACCTCACGTCCAACCATAACATTACCATTTGTGAAAAAAATGGGTTTCCTCGTAAGAAAATTCTGAGACTAACAAAAATAATTTCCTCTACCCATGATGTGAAACTATATCCTTACCCTATGTGATAAACATGTGATTCTTAATATTATAATTTTGAGATGAAAAAAAACAAACATCTTAAATAATTGGTGTTAAACTAGATCTATACCATGTGTAATTAAAATAGGATGCCTCATTCCATAAAGTTGTGATAACTTCACATATTCATCACATGAAATGAAACTCAATGATGTTATGGGCCATGAAAATATAGTATACCACTCACCAAAAATTGGTGACCTACCACATAGTGTTCTAGAACTACGAGTGGCTAGATTCCATATCCATTGGAAATATAGTGACACCTAGACCTCTTGTCTTCAGACTCGACCAAATGTTTCTTCTCCAAATGTGAGATTATTTTTTACATTAATCTCATCATGACATATAAATTATTTTGATAAAAGATTCCATGGGCCTACTCAATAGGTGTAATCACTAATAATATTCATCAACCCATCAGCAGATTGAGATTCAATCATGACCTGACATGAGGAAGATAGAATGGGTAGACCAATGAATTCTCCACACACACAACATCCTAGAACAAGACGTTAAATGGTTACAATAACCTATGAAATGGAAATTGGATTCCCCAAGTAATAAATATAATATTACTCATGTGAAGAGACATGATACCTCAAGAAAAACATGATTTGGTTTCCATATCATTCCAAAGGAAAAGATATGTCCTAATCATATAATTATAAAAATGTTCTTCCAACATCCTTAAAACAAGATGTTAAACAATATGGACTATGTACACAACACATGTTGTGAAGCAACATTATACCTTGATCCCTCATCTGAGAGGGTACCACCCACTTTTCATTAGTATCCTAACATGCCATGTTTCTAAACTATGAGTATCATGACTCCTGATTCCATGGGATACATAGTGATCCTTATACCATATATCAAGGATCCATCCCCACTAACAACTCACTCCAGGTAATTTATCCCAAGGATTGTGCTTAATCCTTTCAAACTGATGTGATCATCCACCATGTTTTAGTATATATTGGAAGAAACCCAGAGTATTTAACTCCCCAGTAAAATTCATGACTTCTATTTTTACATTCCTCTTATTTCAATTTGGATTATCATCATCCTCCAAACCATAACACCTCAAAAACAATAAGGGTGAATGGAAACACTGGATCTCCTATCATCCTAGGAACAAGCCACAAAGGATCTTCAATGTCATATTGTGCCTCCTGTGTTTCAAATATGTGTAGTGGTTTATCCTTGGTATGCTCAGCCCATCAATGACTATTATGGTTGTGGGAGCAGTGTTTTGAACTTAGTCAACAATTTTTCTCATCCATCAGTCACCCACCCTTTCACTGTCTACTCTCTAAATACAAGATTTATCCATTATCCCATATATACATGTTATAAATTAATTTCTAATACCTATTTTATTTTCCTCATATTCATTTGTACATGAGTACTAATTAGTTAGTGTCATCGTGGATTTCCTAAGTTGGCTTCCTTTTTCCCCTATCTCTTCCTCGCTCGATGAAAAGGTACCTTTCTACGACTTCTTTTTTCACACATGGAGCATAGCACATGTGGGATTAGTACTATTCCTTAAATATGATTGAGATGTTTAGGAATTTCTAAAAAGAGTTCCCCTTATAGTCCAGGCATCGGTAATTTAATCTATGTAAAATTGCCCACCTCGAGGCCCTAATTGGATTTTGGTTTCCCTCATCTATAGTGTTTAGTAAAAATAATTACCCTCTCGTATTATGTATATTTTTTAGGGGATTTTCTCCCACATGGAATTGGTCTCCTACCACTTCATGCTTCAGGACAACATGTGACTTGATTCCAAATCCCTAGGATACACAATGATTCCTGGACCATTATCTCAAGCCTAGTCACAAATGCCCCATTAGGATCATCCATATTCACTAGAATAAAACTAAAAAATGGTCTTATGAATTATTCGTATGATTCAAGGCCTCCCTATATCTCTCTTTACATCAGGTTTCAACCCTCTCACAGTACCCAAACATCCCTAGCACCACCCTAGGATTGTTCCAAGCATTACAACCTTAATCTATTTTCATCTTCTTGGACCCAACATCATAAACATAAAATAATAATATTGGTCCTAATTTGATAACCACTAGTATCATAATTAAATAGGAATATATTTCTATTATATTGAAATCCAATTGGGGTATTCTAAAAAAATATAATACTTTCACCCGCTAAGTCGCCCATGTGTTTTGGGAGAAATGAGTGAATGAATGAAAAAGGTACAAAGATAGTGGGCCTCAATGTGAGACCAAAATATCCTAATTATTCTTTCTAAATTCATTGGTTTAGGTAAAATTCTGGGATAATCATATTTTTTAATCTATTTATATACTTCAAATGTATTTTCCACAAGATATTAAACTATTCTACAAGTTTTCTAACCAAGTGATGTTAAAATACGTGGAATCATGGTTAAGAATATATAACCCTAAATTGTCGAAATCATGTCCTCATTGTATGATATTAAACCATGTGTTCAAAATTATTATAGAAATACTATAAACTATACACCCTTTATCAACATTATATGACATAAAACTCAAAAACATCTTAGGCCACTACCTAAGAATTCCTTTTTTCCCTTCATTTTCTATCCCCTAAAACACTGCATGAGTTATTCAACCATCATTTCAAAACCATGATGATTATCCCAATGGAAGGATACTATGGATTTTTTTTGAACTACATGACCATATAAGTTTCTCATATCCACAATGGTGTAATCCCATGAGTGTTGATCTTCATCTGAATATTCTCTCAATTCATCCAACACTTCGTGTCACCCATGATTTGGATACCCACTACTCTCCAAGTATAAATGGGATCCCCCTAATAGAAATGGTTATTGGTTATATTGTTTCACCTTATATCCTTTTCACATTCTAAAGAGGATCTTACATGATACTAGATAGTTCATTGTGTATCGATCATGGTCAATGATCAACCCTTAGTTTTTCTTCCCCATCCTTAGTAGTGTGAGGATCCTAAATTTTAAATGTGGTCATAAGTCATTCACATTCACCAATATCAATCCTTGTTTTAAAAATATCAAACATCTCAATTCATATCTCCCATATTCTGATTTAATGGGTAGAATACAATGCCCCAAGTATTACACCAATCAAACCCCCATGCATGCTAGGATTCCATGTCAGTTCTATGTAGTCATACTCTTCATATATGTTTTTTATGTCCCATAATTATCAATGGTGAATGGATATATAAATATTTTAAGGTTTATTCCCAATTTGTTAAACACATATATGTCATAAATCTCATGTTTGTCCCTTTTTTCAACAACTAGGTTGACTCACATGGGCTTATGGATTTGTTGTTGCTTGTGTCATTAATATGATTGAGATATAGAAAAGAAAATATATGAATTTAGAGTATTAACTCAAAAAAATCCAAAATTTCAGGGAGGTTCATCCACTCATTTGGGAATCTCCTTTATTCCAAGAAAAGTAAATATCCATAAGGATTGGAATCGAAAATTGAGCAATACAAATTGATCAATATCTGTCGAGTGGCCTCTAGTGCCTGCTGATACTCATCTAGCTACAAAACTTTTCCCTTGGTGATAGTTTGAAACTCATTAGTCCAAATCTACATCTATCCCTATTTAGTATTGTGATCCAATCCCATGGAGGATTCCTCCATTGCCTTATCCATGACCACTGATAGCTGCGCCCTAAGATGGTTGATCATCTCTCCCCTAGCAGTGATGATGGCCTAATATTGATTATCATATCCCTACATATGGGCAAGATCATCCCCAACTACCTGGAGAACCTTGGTCTCATTAGACATCTCCTAATATCAGTCCACATCAAGATCATTCCACTCTACCGAGACTCGTTTGGGAAGAAAGACTCGGGCTAGAACATAAAGATAGTGGGAGTCTAAACCACCAGTCCCTAGGATCATGAGCCAATGGAACATGGACACCATCTGGATTGTATGATAATACCATTGCATTCCAGTAATGAAGTAACAAAATATTTTTTATTCATTGGGGTATATTATCCTTTTCTCCTTATCTATTTCATAACAAGAGTCCTTGATGAATTCAGGTGGCACAAGCTCATATTCAAGGATGGCTGCCGATAGATCTTCTATATGGACTTCCAAAAGACTTTTCTCTAGTGGCCTACTCTCCACATCTATAAATAAATGTACTGTATCAGGCCCTACTCCAACAACATTTTACACAACCCTTTCAGGCATATCTGTGGAAGGATTGCCCATCACATCCCCCCCATCCTCCCCCACTTCAGGCATCTATGTGGCAGGTTTGGCCATCATATCCCCCTTACCTTCCTCCTTCCAAGATATATTTCTACCAAACATATCCATTGGTTACAATAGAATTGAAAGAACTACTACATGCTCTTAAACCACCACAACCAAGGTAAAAACCTTGGTCACACCCATTGAGGACAAAACATTGAACATCAATACCTTGAATGAAGGACAATCCAGCTCAAGCATCACCATCCGTAGATGACCTCCATGAATGGTTTATACTTCCATCTAAGTTATAATTTTATCCAATTGTATCTTGTTAGGGGGAAGGTGGAAAGTGAAGATAACATAAAATAATTATAAATATACTGGATAAAACATTGGTGAGGTTCACTGAAATCCCATTCATTAATAGTGTTTCCATCGGAACTGATGCCTTAGATACTAGGGGATTATCCTTGGCCATATGTATTGGATAAATTTTACAAAAACAACCAATTAGACACAAGAATCATAATGAAAATCTTCCAACCAATGATGAAAAGGGATATTTACAATATAATAAATGATTTTTTTGATCCATCACCCGAGTTACAGGTGAAACCTCAATTAAAATTGATTAGTTTTCTCTGATATAAAATTCATAGAGAGGATTCATGATATCCCCCTAATGGGTTGGGACTCAATTTACCTCCTCCATAGGTCCATCAGAAACCTCCACTTCCTCAGTTCTTGATAATATTTTCAATAGTGGATAAAATATTTAGAAAAACCCTCAATGGTTTAATAGCTAGTCAAGGATGAAAAACTAGGAAATAAAAATAATTGATGGTAGGATATCCTTCCCCATGAGAGCCCATGAAGGAATCAGTACCTTAGAATTTCTCTTTAGAATACCCCACATAGAAATCAGAAAGTGTGGTGATTGAACCCTTACAAGGTCTGTAGGAGAAGAAATATTCATTAGTATCATCTCTTAGCCTCTCAAGGGTGGTTAAATCTCATGATAGTAGACTAGGTCTTTCATATCCACAATATATTACATTGTCTCTATCTGAAGAGCATGGATTCCTTGCCTTTCACAAACCAGTATAGGAAGGTTTATCCTCTCAAGATTAAGACCCAGATGCAACCCAAATAGAGTATTTAGTTGTCTATAGATCCCCTAATTCTCGTAGACATCATTGAATATAACATCTACAGAAATATATAGGCGATGTAACCATTTCAACAGAGCCTTAGAATATTCCATTGGAACTAACGCAGAGGGTAAATCTTCTTCCCATGGACATTTTCCCAGAATCTGTCGGTCTGGTATTGCTCCTACAACTAGTGGTAAAGGAAGTACTTCCAATACAGTACCCATCATACTAGTTATTCCTCCAAAGAATTCATTATATAGAGCCACATTCCCCCTTCCCTAGGGTCTTGGGGATCCTTCTTCAGACACCACTAAATTCACTAGTATCCTCAACATAACCTCAAGGTACACACTTTCCTAGATCAACACATACTCACAAAAAGGATCATATATAGAACTGTATGATGATGGATCATTCTTTCCTATACCATCATCCTCACAAAAATTCTACAGATATGTCATATAACTGAGGGAGTAACTAGATGTGTAACTTGGATTACAACTTTGGATTATTCCTTTCGATACTCTATAATTTCTTGTAAAACCAATGTTGACTGTAGGGTTTGTAAACCACCATGAAATCCACCCTATCCATTAGAACCCAACTTCTAAATTCCATGAGGTAAGACCATTTATCCACTATCCCCACATCATCATTTTTATCCATCCATTTTAGAATGGGGGATATGTGAAAGATAAAGCAGTATGCTAGCCTGATCCTCACTAATACACCAATTTGATCCAGCTTAAGAGGCTGAATCCTAGAGACGTTGAGCATTTAAAGATAGTTGTTAGTTACAAAGGATATAGTATTTAGGTATTTGTATCCCCCATATCTATGTAAACCTGTCCATAAAATAATTGGAAGGGAACACATAGATGAAAATTGAGATTATTTTGGATTATGTGGTGAAAAATATTGTATATATTCACAAACATCGGTATGTCCATACTGATCTATTTCACCATTTCCGTCATTTACACCATGATGAAAATGCTTGCATACACCACCGTGTGATAATCCTAAACTGGTATCACCCATACATATATATTTTCACGACAAACCCTACCATTATAACCATGGGTCCCTCAATCTTAGCATTGTATCCCCACATGTGACATTGGAACAACTCTATAATTCTCTTGTAAAAGTGATCTTTTTCTAATTGAGATTCCTTTGTAATATTTTGTGGGTTTTCTAGTTACATTCCTATGGAATTATTTATAAAATATCCAAACCACTACTTTAATGAAATTTACTTCATCCATGGATAATACTCACTCTACCCATATTCTAAATGATGCATAACCCTTAGAATATATGGTACCTGCTTTAGGTCCTCTATTATATCCTTTATGAGAGGGAACACATTATACATATTCCTATAAATAGGGATCCTCAAAATATGATAGAGGTCTCATATCATAATTCAAAAATCACCATTATACAGAGGAAATGTGTCAGTCCATGGGGACCACAAAATCATAATCTCCAACATAATGTTCGAGTAGCGGAAGACATGGAAAAGTAAAGTCTACACCAACTCATATAACCCCACTATTTTCATATCCTCCTAGAATTCATTATTGTACTTTAATAGAAAGTATTCCTTGACCAACCCATCCATAAATTGTTTACTATGGAGAATATCCCCCTCCTCATTCAAGCCTTGAAGATGATCCTAAAAAACTACATTGAGTGTATTATCATGTTGCATGTGGGATTAATCTTAATTTGTAACCTCCCCATTGATGTTATTTAGAGTTTTACATTGTTATTTTTTGGTTATCAATGTGTGGTCCTTCATAATGTGACCTATCTAGCTCTGTACCACTAATACAGCTCGACCGAGCTTTTGAACCACTAAACAAGTGTTTCATGGTCCCCGTTGAGGGTGAACTCATCACCTAAATCCAATGATGTATATCATTAGACTCTATTAAAATATATATCCCTAATTATCCTCCATATTAATTTTAGTGAGGGGATCATAATCTGATTTCATTATTAGTATACCTCAAATAATAAGGTTTCCATCCATCTCCATTCATTAAGTAGCAGCAATAGTGTCACACCCCCAATATCCATCCTCAATGTATTTTTAAGTTTACATCAATTGGTTCACAAAGTTTGGGAAATTATTCTATTGATAGTGAAGGTTCACTATCTTATGAATTTCTATTCATGAATGAATATTTCGCAGATGGGGGAAGGTATCATGAGTGATCAAGATAAATATCACATAACACTCATGGAGGGATTGGTTATTGAAAAATAGATAAAGGGACAGTATTACATGAAAATATCATGGCCCCCGTATTACCCACACCCTTATTTGTAGGCATGGTTCTTGATTGATTTTCATCAATAGGGAACATAGATCCCCAGTTTTGAGTGGTTTAATTTTATTATTTCACCCTCCTCTTCCACGAAAGCTCCCATTCAGAGGGGGGGGGGGATTTATAGACAACAAAAAAGTTTATTAGGAGAGATAGTGCGTTATCCACCTTTCATAACATTAAGGTGAATCTAGGAAAAAATGGTTAAAACATCATTTAACCATCAGGATTCACAAATT
Source organism: Viscum album (assembly GCA_963277665.1). Lineage (NCBI taxonomy): Eukaryota > Viridiplantae > Streptophyta > Magnoliopsida > Santalales > Viscaceae > Viscum > Viscum album. The sequence continues at coordinate 150,915 of CAUJRU010000571.1, forward strand.
TCATAAACTTATCAAATCATATGGGCCACATAATGACCACATTGGGACCAAAAAAGTGCCTCACATGAAATATTCTAACATTTTCACAATGTATATTCGGGTGTGAAATGTCACAATCTAACCCCCACCTCTGATAAATGTTTATAATAGGTGAAAAAAATTATGAAACATATCTACACACCTCCAAGGCACCTATAATTACCTCACTCTAACTGAATTTCAAATGGATTTGACCTTTTCACTTTTTTGTGAAAATATGGCCATTATATGTAAAAATGATATGAATTCCCATACGTACACATATTTAATGAAACAACCTCCCATGGGTTCTTGAGAAACTGAAACCAAGGTAGATATTCCTTCATTCATGGTTAGTGGCCTTCGTGTTAGAATAATTACCTTTATGTCTATTAGGGTTTTGGGATATAATTATCCTTCACAAAAAACTACTTCATGGGAAACTAAACATTACTCTAAGGTAGGGTCACCTTGTTTTCTAAAAGATACACCTTCACAAGACCCCTTCTAATTGCGAAACCCTATACCTTCCTGAACCTCCAAACTTTATGTAACCCATACACCAATCCTCCTTATGTTGCCACCTTTCAGGGAATACACTTTTATGAATTTTGAGTTCACCAGGAACCTCTACCTTTCCATAATTGTTAATATGTACCCAAACCCACCATGCGACAATTATCATCAACCCTTATGTCCAGAATCATAGCTTCAAACATGCCTCAAAACATTACCTAACTTTTACCTCCTAAGCATAGCCACCATAATGAATTTTTCTTCTTATCATAGGACCCCGAACATCAAGATCTTGATTTTACACTTCATTATGATAGTGTTTAAGACATGAACCACCTAGAGGATGAGGTGCAAGAAATGTGTAATCACGGATTAAGGAATCATCAAGGGAAACTTCCCACATTTATTTATTAGGAGATATAGTCCATTATCCTTATATCCTACCTATAAATGGTCTCCATGGGTGTATTACCATCCAATATCTGGATTGAACAATGTAGATCTACATAACCCAAATACATAGTCATAAAAATTAATCTACATGATAATTTCCTTAGAGCATGATGTCAAACATTATCCCTATCTTATGAGATGAATATATGATGCCCTGTGTATGACTGGAATGCAACTAATCAACACCTAATACCAGTTGAGATGAATATGGGATGCCTCATGAATGAACATCATGGGGTGACACCTCCTTCCCACCCATTAGATTAGATACCTTCTAGTTTTCACCTCTATGTGTAAACCACTCACTATCCTTCCCTACCATGGGATGAATAACAAAATCCAAGCAACCCACATGCATAGGCCCCAAAACAACATAGGATGAAACTCCACACCTAGGATGAAACTCCACACCTGAGAAGGCTTCCTTAAGCAACAAGAATGTTCTATACATAATCCAAATACAATACCTTGTTGTCACTCCTTCTATGACACGAGGATCCATACTGAATTGAAGTAAATTTCATTGACTAGTCTTGTCACTCTACCATAAATTGTGGCATCAAACTACATAGGTTTTGATCTCTATCCCCTAATAGGGTAAAAAGGATGCCTCTAGGAGTTGTAATCCCAAAACAACTAGATACCTCTATGAGGTTCAATCCCTACACCCCAAAATTCCCATTAAATATGAATTTCTTCCCATGGAAGGATACAACCCTAAATTGTGATCCTCATCATCATGCGAACACACTAAAATACTAACATATTTCACTATAATACACTTAAATTGTGAACTACCTATCCCCATAAGTTTCTAAAATGTTCACCTATCTATCCCCACAAGATGTTTAACATGTGACCTATCTATCCCCATAAGATGTTAAACCATTGACCTACTATTCCTCATAAGGTGTAAAATAAGTGTCCTATTAGACCCAACAAGATGTTAGACATGTTAACTAATTATACCAATAATAAATTAAACCTATGACCCACCTGTCTCCAAAGGTAATTAATCATGTGACCTAATACAAAATCAATAACTCATACAAAAAACATGGGATTCCTGAGGTAAAACAATCAATTCTTATGAACCTGTAGTTTTAACTACCCTATGGACGAAACATGATGACTTGGGTTCCAGGAATAACATATCTCACACATGAGATTCCGTTGACTTTAAAAGAGGAAGACTGTATATGTTTCCAACAAACCCATATCCAAAAATTCATAAATATTTCCATTGTTACCATTGTCATGAAATGTCCCCCAGGGAACATTACGTTACTACCCCAGACCCACCTCCGATAGGCTAGGGGGTTGTGACTAGCACTGATTAGACATATCCCTCAAATGGGAGACATTAGCCTAAGTAGCTCCACACACGCACAAAACTCCAAAACAAAGATGCTGGTAAGTAAAAAATATAATGAATCTATGAATGCAGACCACTAAGTAAAACACAACCAGAGTGCAAGAGAAAGTAAAGTATAGGGTCAAAAATAGGCCCAGTATACAATCCCACCAAAAGAAAGATAGGAAACAAGTTAAACCCAAAGTCTCTAAAGATCATCCACCAAGAACCAAACCTGAAGCGTAGGTGAATGGTATCTTCCTGAAGCCATAGGAGTACTACTCATCAAACTAATCTCACTGAGAACTACCATGTACTGGACCTCACTGGACTCTGTCAAAGCATTGAACATCTGAACGAGACATGACATGTGCAGGAAAAGCCTATATAGTGGTGAGTAAAACAATACTCAGTAGGTGACCCCGAAAACTACAAAGTGAAAGACTACAAATGAAACACCACCAAGAAGATATAGTCAACTAAATACAAGTATATTCCAATAAATATACCAATAACATTCATATATACTCATTTTAGACACTAATAATGATAAGGTTCCTACCACATGTCCAACAATATGATTCTCATCATTGGTTCGAAAGGAAACACATAAAACCCGGAGAAACAGGCTCCACGAGCTCAGCCATATGAGATGGAACCCATCCGTTTGGTACACACCAAAGGAAATAACTCTACCATTCCTAACTGTATGTCTAAGAAAACATGGTCCATCGGGAACATCCTACCAGGACCATCTCCAGTGCCCCGCATCGGAGGTTCAGTCATCATTATCTTGCACCCAACGCAAGATTAAGGAAACTGAAGTGGAGAGGCCCACCCTCACCACTATACATAGATGAGGGATCCCTTCTCCTAAACATCTCAAAAAAAATTTATCACTCCTATAAAGAGTTTCCTACACCTCAATCCGCCGAGGTAGCACTAGCTCCTATTTAGGTGTTGATTTCATCAAGTGGATGGGACCCTCCTCGATACTATGGATGACAGCCGAGGGAGCTCCAAATCCAATCGAGGGCCCACACCCCACCCGATAGAGGAGTACAACTCAGTGACTATAGGACCCACCTCCTAGTATGATAGGGGAGTATTGACTCTGTCAGTTCACGTGGAGGACCCGCACCTTGGTTGGACAGGGGAATATCAACTCCTATCATAGTGGAATCACACCATACCTGGCAGGGGATTACAGACTCAATTTGATCATGTTTAGAGGACCCATGACAAAAAACAGCAGGGTATTTCCAATTCCTATCATAAAGGATCCATACCCTGCCTATTACGGGATTACCGACTCTATGTATGTTAGATGGGGCGGACTCGCACCCTAGTCATGTAGGGGAGTACCGACTCCATGGGTAGAGGTGTCGATCCCTAGTACCATAGGGGAGTACCTACTCTACCTTCATGAACATATCTAGGAACCCACACCCTAGTACATCAGGGTAGTGAAACCCCCAGAAGAATCTACCCAAATTAAGTGAACCCACTCCCCACGACATGGGGGTTTCTACCTTTATGAATCATGATGATTCCTGCTCAAGAGTGCTTGTAATAGAATGACATACTGCATAAAACATTATTTAATCTTCCAAAATTAAAAAAAACTCACTTAAAGTATCTAAAAATTTTCATCACATCTCAAGGGTCCCAACGCCGCAAACGGATCATCAAACGGACACACCGTTTGAGAGTTACGAGAATTTGAGTGAAAAGGGGGCTAGTGGCCTGTGGAACGACCATGGAAGTCAACCAGGGCTAAGCTCCCATGGATGTGCGACATCTCCATCGACTGTGGCTCATGGTCGACCACGGCTCGGTCTGGATTTTCGGGTCTGACCCAACCCACTGGACCCGGCCCGCTACCGGCCTGGCTCGTCTCGACTGGGCTCGGCCCAACATCTTCAGCTTGGACTACTCTGAGCGGGATGGCTCATTTGCCCTGAATACGATGGGTTTATGCTTTTTATCTAGGCTACGTGGTGCACGGGGCACTACCCCCTCATCCAATAGGTCTTCTCATGGGGACTGGAAATCCCACACACGGTCCATTGACCGGATTCCACCGACTCGATGAGGCGTTATCGCATCACCGGCCTACTCTACCACGACCCCCTGACACAACCCATGACCGAGCCACTACAGCTTCCTCCATTCTCCATCGGCCCTAGCATGCCAGTGGGTTGTTTTGTGGGCCACCAGACATGATCTGGTGGTCTTTTATCCGATCTAGAAGATGTTATGAAAACCATGGCGGCATTCTTCATCGCCTAGGGTTCAAATCCTCATTACAACACATTTAAAGTGTGAAGCCATTGGCATGAGATATCTCCCACACATCCTCAATATGATCTCCACCATCGTCGTCGCACCTCTTTCATGTAGTTTATATTTTGTATCCATGTTTTTAGATCATTGTTCCAAGAACAGTTGGGAAACGATCGACTGTTCTTCAATCTGCGTAGAATGTGAAGAATACCTCTCAAATGGAAGGGGTAAAACCAAACAAAAATCCGAGGATCGAACCTCCACTGTCATTCGTCACAGTGTTAATCATCTCTCATTAGAAGGGTTTATCTAAAAAATCAAAAAAAAATTATTTACCCAAACCATCCCCCAATCATGAACCTTCCACAAAAAAGATCTAACCATGGGTCAACCTGTTCATGGGTTGATCCGCATTCGTCATCTAAAACCAATAACGAGAAATAACATAATCAAATAAAATCCCTACCTTGAGTTAGATCTCTTGAAGATGTTGATTGAGTTCATGTCTCCACGTCGATCCTTGTTCGGATGACATTCATCAATTCGTCGTCGGTTGATCGAATATTGACCTCTGGTTCGTCATCGCCGGTGAGGGGGTCGCCTCCTTTTCATAGGTAAACTCCAGAGAATAATCTTCAGTGTTATAAATTTTAACACTGGACATTGTCACCGATTAATGGAGGGAAACATGTTAGCATGTTTACATGTTTCAGAATTACTGTTTCGCATTGAAACTATGTCCCCACACTTCTTTATTTTTGAAAGGATAACTGGTTTCTCCATCATTGGATCGCAGCATTGCCACGGTTTGAAACATAAAAGGAGAATAAAATAATCTTCCTTAAATTTACTTTATTCTCCTTTAAAATTTCCAAAATTAACTTTTACCCTTGACTCGCACTGGTATAAGTAATGTAGTTCTTAAGAAGAACATCTCAATATGAACTCAACAACAGCCTCATATTTTTAATCGGAGTTAATGTTTGTGAGTTATGAGGATTCAAAAATTAAAATAGTTTTTATTAATTTATTTTATTTACGGTTAACCCCAACACCAACTTTCACACATGCTCTCACCGACTGAAAGAGTGCTGTCGTGGGTGCCCTCAAATGATTAGTGTGATTTTGGGGTACTTAGGTGCAGCAGAGTGGCTGACCATTGTCGTCTCTCAAAGGAGGAAGTATATTAAAACAACTTCTTAAACGAATTATAAAAATAAAATATAAGAGAATAAAAACACTACTTGAAAGGATGGGGTTGGATATAGTTTATAAATCTAGATGAATTTTTCTGGAAGAAGAATTTATTTTTTTTGTTTTTATTTTTGAAATTAATTTCGATTAAAATGACACAACAAGAATATGTTTTTTAGACAATATTTAAAAGATGAAATCGATATAACTATACCTATTAAATCAATTATTTATCATTCTCATTCAAATTAAAATCCACTTAATTCTGATCCCTTAACATGTTAACCCCCAAACCCTACGAGAATTAACCTTACCACAAAGATGAAGTGAATTTAACCTTAGGCTAACTTCGGAACATGAAATCGTAACACCCTGCTTTGATCGATGTTCTAAGATCAGATTATGGTCAGTGGTAAATTAAGGCACATTTCTACTCTTTAAATTATAATTAATTGATTTTAGGAATTATATTTTGAAAACTACAAATTGATCCTGTATGGTTTTGTATAACCGATTAAGTTCGTACTCTCACAATTTACAAAAAAATATCGTCCTCACGTGTTTTTGTGTTAATTGTTAAATTGCTTTCTTAGTTTCAATTAAATTAAAAACTCAATTAATTGATCATATTATGTGAATTAAATTATAAAATTGATTCAAAATAACTTAATGTAGATGTTAAGAGATAGATCTATTACTAAAAGACTACTCTTCCATGGGTGACGTAATCATCGTAGAAGCGAATTGAATTTGCAACGGTTTATAATGGGTACAACCCAATAACGCTTCTACTCAATAATTACAACCCAAAGAGGAATATTAAGAGAAGAAGAAATTTTAATATAACATAATAAAAAATAATAAATAAATTAAGAATAATGAAGTTTAATACACAAATGAAAATATTACAACATGAAGAAGTGAAGGAGGCTTTGATGAGGGGATCCTTGCTTCAAGATCTCTACCCCTCTTACAATGTTTGGAGAATTTGGGTGAAACCAATTTTCCTATTCCTACAATATCCTAATTCACGTACCAACCCTTAAAAATGATAAAAATTATAATTTATATAGGGGTGGGGAGGAGTGGTTACAAGTGGTTTCAAGTGTGAATGTGGAAATTTGGCCAAATATTTTAATCCCACTTTCACCGCCACTTTGACCACAGAAATGCCTGAATCAGCTCTTCTTCCAGCAGGATCATATGTGAGGATATGGGTCCTCTATCTCTACTAAAATGTTGGGCTCCATCAAAGTCAATATGAAGGCGTTATGGCCAAAATACATAAGCTTTTCCATTCTGGCATGTCCAGCCCACCTTTGACTTTATGACCCAATTACTCCATCACAATGCATTATGGTGAACTAGTGTCATGAATAAAGGTTGTAGCCCGTGAAGTAAGAAAAAAATTTAAAATATATTATTTTCAAATAATTCAAATGAAAATATTTATGATTGATATACTACAGTGACTTTGAAAGGGTAAAACTATAATTTTCATCAAATATTAAATTGAATGATCTAATCCCAAATAATTTCCAATTGAACATATTTAACACAATGTGAGGAAATATTATCAATTATTATCAATTAAATATTCAATGAAATAGTGTTTTATCAACTCCCCCACACTTACCCTTTTTCACTCCTGGGCAAAACCTCATATCAAGTAAACATCAATATCAAATCAAAACCAATTTTAAAACCCATATCCTTGAGATAAAACAATTACACACCAAGAAACAAAAGATATCATGCCTCATGAAAAACCTTATTTCATGTTCTCCATTTATATCATTCAATATATTTCCACTTCATTTATCCTCCCATGCACAAAACTCTTACCTCGCTTGAATTTTCTCTCATCACACAAATATCAATTTTTTGCAATGTCTTTCTCATACAAACTCATAAAAGGGTCACCATAGTCTTGATGAATTCCTACATCACCACCTGATGTGAGTCAAGGACATATGTTTATCATGAGGACTTTTCAGGGTTGTTCTATGGATTTTGGTTGGTAGGATTTAGATGTGAAAAACTCAAAGGATGAATGAGGAGGGCTTGACTCTTTTTGAAGAAAAATTGCATTAATCTAATTTTCACTTAAATTTGGTCTCCTCATTAATCCACATAATATCAATTCAGATCCATCATCATGAAAAGTCATTTAAAGTTTAGACATTTCGTCATTCAACAACTAAAATGTCATTCTTCTTAAACATGATTTTCTTGAAATCTCCAGATAAGCACAACTTTCTACCTCAATTAGAAGCTCCAGAAAAGGCACAACTTCACTTATCATGAAAGATCCAGAAAGGGAACAGCTTTAAATAAAATGATTTTCATCAGCAGTAAACACATCTATTCAGAATTTAATTTTCCACACAATGTATCACAAAATTTCGTAGTACAACACATCATAGCTTCCCCCCACACTTAAGTTCAACTAGATTTTTCAATTTCACTTCAAGAGTTGGTTGGATAGGGAAAATTGTCTTGTAATGTGGCTAACCTAACAGGATGTGCAAGACTTGTAAGGGATAAAAGGATTAAATGTTCAAGTTTGGACATTGTAAAATAGGATTCATTTAAATAGTGTCTTTAATACCAAACAAATGCCTCAATCATTTAAACATAAGTACATCAAACCCTCAAGTTTTGACAGAAATAGATCAAATTATGGTTAAACCAAGCATGGTTTGGTTCTATCAAGAAGTGAGGTGAATGTAAATAATTTGAAAATAATGATTCATTAGCCTAACAGGAATGTGATTTCAAATATAAATGCAGCGATATGTGGCATGAGATTCAAGATTCAGTGTTATTTTCCTGAAATTACAAAATATTTGAACTTGAAACAAATTCATTTCAGCATTCATTTAAGATCAGTTTCATAGAAAAAACTGGTTTACTCATTGACACAAGTTTCAAAAACGGAAATGATAATCATTTCAGCTCAATTTTTTTTTTAAAAAAACACACATAAAAAAATGATAATGAATCACAAACAATTTTTGAAAACACACAATTGTTTTCAAACAAAAAACAAATGAAAATACAAAACTATAAAGGATCCCTCCCCCACACTTAAGATATTTCATTGTCCTCAATGTGAACCCATGAGATGATATGTGAACATGAAATGAATAATTTTATTTAGGACAAGTAATATAAAAGTGAAAGGGTTAAGAACAACCTGATATTCTCAAGTGACGATGGGGTCATGCAGTTTGATGAAATCAACTACATCGGTAGGAAGTCCCTTGATGTATTTTTTCAAATGTTGCACATTGACTATAATGATCCTTCCAGTGTCTGCTTGTGTGATCTCCACTACACCATAAGGAAAAAAATTAGACACAACATAAGGACCAAACCATCTAGAATGCAACTTACCAAGCATCAACTTCAGTCGTGAACAGTAGAGTAGGACTTTCTCTCCAACATGAAACTCCCTTTTCTGGACCATTTTATCATGAAATGAATTTGATATTTCATTGTAGATCCTTGAATTCTCATATAATGATAGTTGAATCTCCTCAAGCTCTTGAATTTTCAACGTCCTTTGAATTCCAACTTGGGCCAAATCCATGTTGCATTTCTTTATAGCCCAATATGCCTGACGATCGACTTCCACTAGGAGATGACATGCCTTCCCAAAAACATTCCAAAATGGGGACATACCAATGGGGGTCTTGTATGTTGTCCTATAAGCCCAGAACGCATCATCCAAGCACTTTCTCTAATCCTTCCTATTCGGCTGCACAGTTTTCTCCAAGATTTGTTTCAACTCATGATTTGAAACCTCAGCCTGGCCATTTGTTTGGGGGTGGTATGGTTTTGATGTTTTGTGTGTCACCCCATACTTTCGAAAGAGGGAAGAAAAATTATTATTGCAAAACTGTGTCCCTGGTCACTGATTATGGCCTTTGGTACTCCAAACCTGCAGAAAATTTGATCCTTAAAAAAATACACTAAAACATGAGAATCAGAAGTCCTGGTGGCCTTGGTCTCCACCCATTTACTCAAATAATCAACAGAAACAAGGATATATAAGAAATAAAATGAACTAGGAAGAGGACCCATAAAAATAATTCCCCAAACATAAAAAATCTCATAGAATAAAATTGGTTGTTGGGGCATCTCGTGTCTCCTTGAAATGTTTCCTGTGTGTTGGCAACGAGGGCATGACTTACAGAACACATGGGAAGCATGGAATAATCTAGGCCAATATAATCCAGAGTCTAAGAGTTTTCTAGCAGTACTTTGGGGTCCAATGTGTCCACCACAAGCAATTGTATGAAAGAATTGCAAAATAGACTCAAACTCCTGATCGAGAACACACCTCTTAATGACTTGGTCACTACACATGCGCCAGAGGTAAGGATCATCCCACACATAAAACCTAGACTCACTTTTTAATTTTTGGAATTGATGCTTCTTCAAATTTACTATGATTTCAGAGGCAATAATGTAATTAACTAAATCATCATACCAAGGATGTGTACCTAAGATGGTATAGAGATGCTCATCGGGGAAAGTGTCCTGAAGTGGTACCTGATCAAAGGTGTCACCCTCTAGTGTGTGAGTAAGCCTACTAATGTGGTCTCCCACCAAATTCTCTGACCCCTTCTTTTCCTTTATCTCAATGTAAAACTCTTGAAGAAGGAACATCCAACGGATAAGTCGTGGATTTACACCAAGATTTTATAGGAGGTAACTCAAAGCTGCATGGTCAGAAAAAACAACTACTTTAGATCCCAATAAATATGAACGAAATTTATCTAATGAAAAAATAACAGCAAGAAACTCATTTTCTGTTTTGGTGTAGTTTTATTGGCCATAATCCAATGTCCTTGATGCATAAGAAATCACATGTGAACGTCCCTCCGCCCTCTGAGATAAGACAACTCCAACCGCGAAGTTGGACGCATCACACATAAGCTCAAATGGAAGGTCCCACCACAGGCGTTGTATGATCAGTGGAGTGGTCAAACACATATTTATCACATCAAAGGAATTCCTAAAAGAATAATCAAAAACAAAAACAGAATCCCTTTGAAGTAATGGCGACATAGGAAGAGAAATGTTACTAAATTCTTTGATGAAGCGCCAAAAACAATCTTGCATTCCATAGGAAAGATCATACATCACGCACACATGAAGGATATGGTAAGGATGAAATAATATCTACATTATATGTATGAACCTCTATCCCATGTTTTTACACTACATTCCATAATAAAATTCCATGCTCTACCATAAAATGACACTTTTCAAAGTTCAGGACTAGAGTATTCTTAATACAACGATTGAACACCTTTCCCAAACTACTTAGACATTCATCAAATGCAGACCCATACACTGTAAAATAATCCATAAATACCTCCATGCAAGTATCAATAAAATCAAAAAAAAACTCACCATGCATCGCTGGAAGGTACCTGGGGCATTGTAAAGTCCAAATGGCATCCTTCTGCAGGAAAATGTACCAAAAGGACATGTTAATGTTTTCTTCTCCTGATCCTCCATAGCAATATGAACCTGAAAATATCCAGAAAATCCATCCAAGAAACAATAATGTGTTTTTCTAGTAAGTCTCTCAGGCATGTAATCAATAAATGGGAGGGGAAATGGTTCTTGTGAGTAGATTGATTTAGTTTCCTATAATCAATAAAAACATGCCAACTGTTTTGCACCCTCATTGGAACTAACTCATATTTATCATTTTTAACAACAATAACACCACTTTTCTTAGGCAAAACTTGAGTAGGACCTACCCATTGAGAATCTGAAATGGGATATATTATACCTGCCTCAATAAATTTTGCAACCACTTTTTTAACAACATCTAGAAGGGTTGGATTGATTCTCTTTTGTGGTTGCTTCACTGGTTGAGACCCATCCTCCAAAAGAATTCTATGCATGCAAATGGAGGGACTAATACCTCATATGTTAGCCAAGGCCCATCTGATTTCCCTGATGTTCTCCCTAAAATGATTCAAAAAAATTTCTTCATGTTCAAAAAGGGAGATTGTTAGGAATGATAATAGGTAATTTCTCACCACTTGACATGTATGAGTATTTAAGATTTGGTGGAAATGGTTTGAGTTCCATTGTAGGGGTGTGGTGTATGGATGAGATCATTGAAGTAAATGAAATATGTGCACAAAGAGCATCAGTATCAGAATATACATCCTCAAAATCAGAGAATAAAGCATCAAATCCATCAGCATACTCAACAACCATGTCATAATTAGAGTTAACATGATCAAAATCAGAATATGATTCCATTTCAAAATAAAATCTAAGAGAGTATTGTTCATTAGAAATAGGTGTGGAAGTACTCTTAGACATCAAACTATAACCAATACTCATAATCTAACTAAGAATATGACAATCAAATTCCATGGGGTTTTTACTTGGTTGTTCAATGTGGGAGATAAAAAATGCAGAATGATCCTCTGAGGGGTACTTCATGGAATCCATAACATTAAATATCACAACTTCATCTCCGAATTCCATGGAAAGTGTACCCTCACTGACATTTATGATAGTTTTTTCAGTTTCTAGGAAGGGTCTACCTAAGATAATGGGGGCATGAGAACATACTTGATCATCCTCTATGTTAAGCACGTAGAAATCTACTGGAAATATCATGTCTCTTACGTGGAAACGTACATCATCAAGGACTCCTACTGGATATTCCGCATCTCTATTCCCCAATTGAACCACTACTCTCTTTGGCTTCAACTCACCAACCTGTAAATAAGAGAATACAGAGTAAGGCATCACATTTATTGAAACTCCTAAATCACAAAAAGAATCAAAGAAGTAAGACTCACCTATGGTACATGGGATAGTGAATGTCCTGGGATCCTTGTACTTTTTTGGCATTGCTAGAGTTGGTGTAATGAGTGTTGAGACATTCCTTCCAAGGTTGATCCTCTCATTTCCCTTGATCCCTCTTCGATTGGTGAAGAGTTCTTTTATGAATTTGGAATACCTTGGGATTTGTTTGATGGCTTCAAGTAGAGGGATATTGATCTCAACACGCTTCAATGTGTCCAAAACCTCTTTTTGCATCACCTCTTCAGCCATATTCTTGGTTTGAACAAACCTATTTGGAAATGGAAGAGGTTTAGGATGAACATCATCAATTAATTTCTTACCTTTATCTTTCTCTTTGGGTTTCTCATAAGTTGGTATGGAATGAGGATTCTCCGGAGTTGAGGTGAATCCCAGTGGAATGATAGGTGGAGAAGCATCAGTTGTTTGCATCCCTCTTCTCAATGTAATGGATCTGACATTCCCCTTTGGATTGGGACTAGGTTGAGAAGGAAGATTTCCAGAATTTTTACTTACCAGTTCATGGAGGGCAGTGGAATTCTGGATCATTTGAGTCTTCAACTCCCTCAACTCTGAACCTTGACTCTTCAAGACATTCTGTTGATTAAGAACAATTTGTTTCAAAATATCATCATCGTGAGAGTCTACCTTGTGTTGGAGATTCCCTTGTTTCAGACTTGATTATGTTTGAGCTTCGAATCTCTTTTGGGGTTGTTGGAAACCCTGTTGGTAAGGTGGAGGATGCTGGAAGTTTGGTTGAAAAGGGGGCCTTTGTTGTTGCCCAGAGCCATAACTCATGTCTGATTGATACTTGAACCCTTTTTTTTAATGTTGGTGTAAAGGAGTCATACTTCTTTTGGGGATGTGGTTGTTGTTGTTACCGATATGGTCTCTGAGGGAGTACTACTGCACAATCTTCTGTTTCTTGTAGTTGGGGGAAACAGTCAGTTGGGTGGATTGTCTCAGTGTAAATGCCACAAGGCCTTGAAGGAGTGGGTTGGGATGTATTTTGATCCAAAGAAATCTGCCTCACCATAGTGGTTAATTCTTCCAAGTTGGTATCAATCAAATTACTTTCAAGAGAAGAAGGACTTACCTGATGTACTCCCCTGACATGTGGTGTACCTCTATCGCCAAATTGATTGGAGTTTTGGGCCATCATGCCGATCAATGCACGTGCGGCTAATGGTGTCTTGTCCACCAATTTCCCTCCCGCTATGGCATCTACCATGCTCCTCTCCATAGGTGTGATTCCTTCATAGAAGTACAGAATGAGGAGTTTCTCCCTTATTTGGTGATGTGGACAGCGTGCACACAACTTCTTGAATCTCTCCCAGTACTCATACATTGACTCCCCTTTTTCTCGCTTGATCCCCAAGATCTCCTTATGAATAGAAGTGGTCCTCTATGCTGGAAAAAATCTCTGCAAGAAAAGAGGATTCAAATTGTTCCAACATGTTACATATTCAGGGTGTAAATAGTACATCCAATCGTTTGCAGCTCCATCAAGTGAAAATGGGATTTCACTTAATTTGATTTGATCTTTAGAGACATTTCTAGGTTTTTGGGTTGAGAAAAACACATTAAATTCTTTCAATTATTTATTGGGATCCTCACCAGAAAGGCCATCAAACTTTGGAAGTTAGTGAATTAACCTAGATTTTAGTTCAAAGTCTGATTCGAGATTTGGGTATGCAATACAATTTGGTTGATAGTTAATATCAGGATCAACCAATTCTCGAATGGTTATATTAAGTTAATTTCCATTATTATTAGCCATTGGTTCTTGTTTTATGGTTAAATTTGAATTGATTCCAATTTCAATGTTCTGAAAGTGGAGTAATTCTCCAACTGGTTGAATATTGAAACATCCCGTAGACTAAGAATGTCTGATTCGATCCCTAAGGCTACGTTAAATCTCAGGGTCAAGATCTAAGAGATCTTCGAGATTAGTTCGTGTCATAAATCAAATAAAAATTAAAAGAAGTAAAGTGGACCATAGTAAAATAAAAATTAGAAGTTTGAGATAATAGTCCAAAAAGAAGTAGAATAAAATAAAAGAAGAATAAAAACAATCAGATTGGGTAAATAAGGATGAAAGAAGATAGGAAGAGAATAAAACATAAAATAAAATAAATACCTATAATTGGTTGAAATAATTACTTGCCTCCCCGAAAATGGCACCAATTTGAAAGAGCACTGTCGTGGGCGCCCTCAAATGATTAGTATGATTTTGGGGTACTCAGATGCAGCAGAGTGGCTGACCAAGGTCGTCTCTCAAAGGAGGAAGTAAATTAAAAAAACTTCATAAAGGTATTGTAAAAATAAAATTGAAGAGAATAAAAACACTACTTGAATGTATGGGGGTTGGTTATGGTTTATAAATCTAGAAGAAGTTTTCTGGAAGAAGATTGTATTTTTTTGGTTTTTAGTTTTGAAATGAATTTTGATTAAAATGACACAACAAGAAGTTGTTTTTAGAAAATATTTAAAAGATGAAATCGATCTAAATATACCTCTTAAATCAATTATTTATCATTATAATTCAAATTAAAATCCACTTAATTATTATTCCTTTACTTTTTAACCCCCGAACCCTACGAGAATTAACCTTACCACAAAGATGAAGTGAATTTAACCATAGGATAACTTCGGAACATGCAATCACACCACCCTGCTTTGATTGATGTTCTAAGATAAGATTATGGTCAGTGGTAAATTAAGGAACATTTCCCCTTTTTAAATTATAATTAATTTAGTTTAGGGATTATATTTGAACACTACATATTTATCTCATATGGTTTTGTGTAATTGATTAAGTTCGCACTCTCACAATTTACACAAAATCTCATCCTCGTGTGTTTTTGTGTTAATTATTAAATTGATTTCTTAGTTTAAATTAAATTAGATACTCAATTAATTGATCATATTATGTGAATTAAAGTATATCATTGATTCAAAATAAATGAATTTAAAAGTTAAGAGATAGATCTATTACTAAAAGACTACTCTTCTATGGGTGACGTAATCATCATAGAAGCGAATTGCATTTGCAATGCTTTATAATGGGTATAACCCAATACCGCTTATAATAAATAATTCCAGCCCATAGAGTAATATTAAGAGAAGATTAAATTTGAATATAACATAAGAAAAGAGAATAAATAAAAGAATAACAATGAAGTTTAATACACAAATGAAAATATTTCAACATGAAGAAGAGAAGGAGGCTTCGATGAGGGGATCCTTGCTTCAAGAGCTACCCCTCTTACAATGGTTGGAGAATTTGGCTGAAACCAATTCTCATATGACTCAAATATCTTAATTCACGTCCCAAACCTTAAAAATGATAAAAAATCTAATTTATAGTGGGGATGGGAGGAGAGGTTACAAGTGGTTTCAACTGTGAATGTGGAAATTCGGACAAATATTTTAATCCAACTTGCACCGCCCATTTCACCACCGAAACGCGTGAATCAGATCTTCTTCCAGAAGGATCATATGTGAGGATATGGGTCCTCTATCGTTTCACCAAAGGTGGGATCAATAAAAGCCCAGATGAAGGATTTAGGGCACAAATATTGAAGCTTTTTCATTCTGGTGTGTCCAGACCACCTTTGACTTTGTGGCCCAATTACTCAATCAAAATTCATTCTTTTGATCTAGTGTCCTAAATTAACGTTGTATCCCATGATGTAAGGAACACAGTTACAAAATATTATGTTCAAATAATTCAAATAAAAATATTTATGATTGAAATACTACAGTGATTTTGAAAGGGTAAAACTGTAATTTTCATCAAATATTCAAATGAATGATATAATCCCAAATACTTTCTAATTGAACATATTTAACACAATTTGAGGAAATTATATCATTTATTATCAATAAAATATTCAATAAAATAATGTTTTACAACGATCTATGTTAGGCTCCACCTAAGGAATGTCTGCCCTCATGAGCTCAATGATGGTCTCAGATTTTCAATCTGAAATAACATTCACGAGTTATAAGGATTTGAAAATAAAATAAATTTATTTAATTATTTTATTTACATCCAAAAACAACATTACACTGTTGGCCGACACCGGCCAATGTTGGTCTCTACCTAAGGAAAGAGTTCCCTCACGAGCTCAATGATGGTATCAGATTTTCAATCCAAGTCCCCATTCGTGAGTTATAAGGATTTGAAAATAAAATAACATTATTTAATTATTTTATTTGAAGTTATTCAATTTTTTATTTCTTTCACTAGAGACCCACACCAACGAAATATAAGTCACAACTAGGGTAAATCCACTACACTGAGCACAATGATGCCCTCAGATTTCTGATTCGGGAACCCATTTAAGTATTATTCCACTTTTTCATGAAAACTACTCACTCGCGATATTTAAAACATAATATTTTTCGATGGACCACTCTGGGCACACCAAGCCTCAGAATCACATGATATCTCAGTGCTTGGTCTCAAAATAATCCAATATAATTAATTTAAAAAATCATTGAATTATAGGACATTAAATTATCCCCACCTTTAGGGATTTACGTCCTCATAAGACAAAACAAGGGATAAATAATAAAATGATGGTACAAGCATGAACTGGAGCCTCCCATTCTCACGTTCTCTTCTTAAGATCCTTGTTTTGTCTCTAGACACACCCCAAGGGATAAGATCATCCATAAAGGATCCCACTTTTTTCTACAAGTCCTATGTGAGAGTCTACCCATCACTTCTTGGGTTTCCCTTTTCACTGACCAAGGAATCCTTGTTCCCTTACAACAGATACATCATATCCTTTTACCTAAAATATTCAATCTAGGAATGAATGATATTAGTCCGTACCAATAAGGATGTTGTAAGGCCTTGATGATACGACTAATAGATCCTAACAGCTAATCTATCTTCTAAGAGTCGGTTCACACTATCAGTCCTAGTGTTTGATCTTCGGGTATCCTCCAACAAGAGTCTCAAATAATGAGGGTCAAATCCATGGTTTGACAGGAACCTATATGTCTCAAAAAAAACATCCAAAAAAAATTAGGAAAACTAGCCCACGTGTCCATTAATACAGCAACAAAAAGAGAAATGACATAGGTTGTACCTTGAATCTCACATTGAGTATCTGGGCCATAAGCCATGAGAACTTGAAGTTGTCCTCACACACGTCCTCCAGCTCCCTGAGCATGGCATGGACCACCTAGTACCCCTCCAGCTCCTCTACCTCACCCTCCATCTTTCAGAACTTGATGCTCAAAGTGTTGTTTCATCCAAGTCATCTCATCAGCCATATCCCTATTAGCAACATGATGGGTTAGAAAATCTCTCTCTCTCGAGAGAGATACCCATGACAATTTCAAGCATAACACCACCTCTCCTATGGTTTAGTTGTTCCTTGGTGCTGCTCCTATGTCACGATCCCATGTGTCAGAGTCTAGGCATGGGAATGCCTCTTACGCCGCGACCCCATCACCTGTCGTCTGCTAGCTCCTGAAGAAGCCTCTGCCTCGTTACCTCTATTTTGGGTCACATCCATCTGTTCCTCAACCAGAAAACTCTCAACCACCAGGGATCACTCCATCACCCCAACATAGGGTGGAATATTCAACAGAACCACTGATTCCCTAATCTATTGTCATAATCCCTACTCGATGGTTTGATCTCTAAAAACTGGTCTCGTACCATGTACAGGGAGTTCCGCGACAAGTCGGTGAACCTTTCCAAAAACTCTCCCACTATCATGCTACCCTGTCGAAGCTTCAGAAGCTACTGTATATGTACTAACTTCAGCATGGATGGGTAAAACTCTAACCTAAATAGTCATTCAATATCCTCCCATGTGAGTGTCACCACATCATGCGACTGTATCAACAAGCACCACCAGTGTCCCATTGATCCCCGAATAAGGATCATAGCTAGGAACACTATTTAATCAGGAGGTTTCCTCACTACGAAGAAAACTCATGTGACTGCCTTGATCAAGTCATCTTCTGTATGGGGGTCTAGATCACCCTAGTATCTCAAAGGCTACTACCTCTAGAACTTTTGTTGCACACTCAGCCTACACACATCCTTCTCCTGAACTACTGGTAAAACCTTATTCTCTGTAGGTGGTGGTTGAACTGGTAGGCCACCCAGAGGCAACACCTAAAATTCTGTGCCTGGAACCGAACCCTCATTACAAGGAATATCATCATTAAGACCACACTATAGAATCCTATCTGGTAGTAATCCTGGAGTCATCCTAAAATGGATCGAGATGGACGATGGTTAATAGAGCATATCTGGAGAGCTAACTCAAGAAGGACATGAAAGACACAAACCATTCCAATATGATGCATGTAAAATTTATTTGTCGGTGACCACTATCCTAATGCACCGAGTCGAAAAGCAGGTTATCATAGTCCCAATGAATGGATATGTGATCCACCACACAAACACTAGAACCTTTGGCTTGAAATCTGAACTCAAAACAACTTAACATCGTCACTGTGCAACCCAAACCAAGCTCACAACACTGCGGTCCTAAGGTAGAATCGACCTCATCTAATACCACTATATCACGAACCATCCCCTCAGGGCACATGCCATGACTACCCCAAGACATCCTCTGATAGGCTAGGGGATAAAAACTAGCGCTGAGTTGGAATATCCCCAAAATGTGAGGCATTAGCCTAAGTACCTGCACACACGCACACAACTCCAAACCAACAAAGATGGGAAGTAAAAATCCAATGAATTTATACTTGTAGACCACTACGTAAAACACAACCAGAGTGCAAAAGAAAGTAAAGTACAGTGTAGAAAATTAGAGATGTATACAAGTCCACTAAAAGAAAGATAGTACATAAGAAAAACCCCATGTCCCTAAAGCTCTTCCGTCGAGAACCCTACCTGAAGGGTAGGTGAATGGTAGCTTCTGGAAGCCATATGAGCATACCTCGTCTGTCTGATATCACTGATAACCACCTGGTTCTATTCCCTTATAAACTCTGCCAAAGTGTCGAATGTCTACACAAGACCTGACACGTCTGAGAAAAGCATGTACAGGGGTGAGTAAAACAATACTCGGTAGGGGACCCCAAAAACCACAAAGTAATGGACCACAAAGGAAACACCACCATGAATATAAAATCATATCAACATAGATATAAGCCCATAAAAATACCAAGAACATCCAGATATACTAATTTCATACACTAAGAATCATATTGTTTGAACCTCATAACCAGTAATAGGAATCTCATAATAGGTTTAAAAGGCAACACAAAAAACCAGGAGAAACACGCTCTATGAGCTTAACCATCTAAGATGGCACCTTCTCGAGAGGTAAAATCCATTAGGAACAACTCTACCATTCAATATGGTACATTGAAGATAACATTCTCCATAAAGAACACCCTATTAGGTCCGGCTCTAGTGCCCATCAACAAATTTTCTGTCATCACTGTCTTGTCCCAATGTGGGACTAATGAAACCCAAGTGGAGAGGACCTCCCTTACCACTGTGCACTAATGAGGGATCTCTGGTCCTAAAAATCTCACGAAACCTCCATTGCTCCAATAATGAGTGGAATGCACCTCAATCCATCGAGGGAGCAC
This sequence comes from Viscum album, assembly GCA_963277665.1. Lineage (NCBI taxonomy): Eukaryota > Viridiplantae > Streptophyta > Magnoliopsida > Santalales > Viscaceae > Viscum > Viscum album. The sequence goes on from CAUJRU010000571.1 coordinate 171,190, forward strand.
TAAATCCTATCTAGGTATCATTTTCATCGAATGGATGTGCCCGCTGCTCACTATCATGTCTCACAGCCGAGCGAGCTCCAACTCCAATTGAGGACCCACACCCTACTCGGTAGGGGAGTACTACTCAGTGACTTGAAGACCCGCCTCCTGGTATGACAGGTGAGTATCGACTCTATCAATTCATGTGCGGAGGACCTGTGCCCTAGTAAAACAGGGGAGTGCTGACTCCCATCATAGAGGACCTGCACCATACCCGGTAGGGGAGTACCGACTCTATTCAATCATGTGTAGAGGAAATGTTCCCTGAAACAGAAGGGGAGTACCAAATCATATCATGATGGACCTGCACCCTACCTAGTAGGAGAGTAATGACTCTATGTATGTTAGATGTGGAGGACTCGTTCCCTAGTCCTATTGGGGAGTACTCACTCCATGGGTAGGGGACCCACTCCCTAGTCCCATAAGGAAGTACCTACTTTACCATCATGAACATATCTTGGAACGTGAACCCTAGTCTATTAGGGGAGTGACAACCTCATTGGAAGCTACACAAAGGAATTTATCCCGCTCTCCATGATGTGGGGGTTACTACCTTTATGAAACACATCGATTCCTACTCAAGTTTTCTTGTACTATAAGGACCTTCTCCTAAAACTATAATTCCATCTGCCAAAATTTTCAAAAACTCACATAATGTATTTCAAAATGACCATCTCATCACAAGGGTACCAACATCGTAGATGACTCATCAAACAGATGATCCATTTGAGAGTTATGATCGTTTGAGAGAAAAGGAGGCCAGTGGCCTATGGACTAACCATGGCGGTCGACTAGAACCGAGCGTCCTCGGCCACACGGTATCTCCCACCACCGGGGCTGAGCTACGTGGCAACTCCCTATACCGTGGCTCACAGTCGACCACTGCGATCGATCGTGGCCCAGTCCTGCTACCCCGGTTTGACCCAAACTACTGAGTATGGCCCGTGACTAGCCTGTCCCGTCCCAACTAGGCTTAGCCCAACGTGTTCACCCTGGTCCTCTCTGAGCAGGACGACTCATTCACCACAAACACAGTAGGTTGTCGCGTCCGATCCACGACACACAGTGCATGGGGCACCACCCACTCGTCTAGTCGGTCTGCTAACACGGACCAAAAAACCTGCACATGGTTTGTTGACCCAGTTGTTGTCCCACTCTTCTATGGTACACCCTAGAGAGAACCCCTTGAAACCACTTGCAGCCGAACCGCCACGGGTTCCTCCAGCTGTCATCGGCACCGGCGCGTGGGTGGGTTCTTCCATGTGCCACTGGACGCAATATGTTGGTCTATTCTTTGATCTGGAAGATGTTCTGGAATCCTCAAGCCGCATTCTACCTCGAATAGGGTTCAAATCCTCATTATGAAACATTTCCAATATGAATCTGTTCACATGCGAAATCTACCACATCGCCTCAATACAATTTCCACCATCATCTTTGCACCTCCTTCATGTTGTGTCTATTCCAGATCCATGATGTTGGATAGTTTCTCCATGAATGGTTGCGCAACGATTGATCATTACTCAATAAATGAAGAACATGTAGAACACATGTCAAATGGAAGGGGTGAAACCAAGAAAAAAATTGACAAGCAAACCTCCTCTATCATTCTTTATGAAGTTAATTAACTCCCAATAGAAGGGTTTAGGAGAACAATAAAACAAAAATTCATTCCCCCAAACCATCCCACTGTCAAGAACCTCTCACAAGAACAATCAAATTTCGGGTCAATATGTCCATGTGATGATATGCATTCATTATCTAAAACCAATATTGGGTAAGAACATAATAAAATAACAATCCCTGCATTGAGTTGGATTGCTTACAAATGTTGATTGAGGTTGCGTCGCCATGTCGATCATTATTTTCCCTATGATCGTAGATTCATCACCGGTTAATCGAATCCCAACCTCCAGTCTATTGTCATTAGTAAGAGGGTCTCCTCCTCTTTAGCTTAGGAAAACTTCAGATCAAAATATCTATTGGTATGAATTTTAACACTGGAATCTATCCTTGAATAATGGAGGGAAATTCATTAACTTGTTTACGCATTTCAACATTATTGTTTTTCATTGAAACTGTGTCACCACACTACATCATTTATGAAAGGAGAACCAATTTGTCCATCAATGTATCGCGGCATTTTCACAGTGTGAAAAGTTAAAAGGGAATAAAATAAACTTCTTTAAATTTAGTTTATTCTCCTTTAAAAATTCAAAACATTAATTTTTAACCTCGACCCGTGCCGATCGAGGTTATGTCCTACATAAGGAGATTATCTAATTACAAACTCAATTGAGTCTTCATATTTTTAATTCAGGTTTCCATTTGTGAGTAATAAGGATTTGAAAAATAAAATATTTTCAATTTATATTATTTTATTTAAAATTACATCCCAAAAACAACTTTTAATGAAAGCTCACACTGGTCGATGTTAGTCACTACCTAAGGAAAGCATACCCTCACGAGCTCAACGGTGGTCTCAAATTTTCAATCAGAATCACCGTTCATGAGTTATAAGGATTAAACAATAAACTAACTTTATTTAATTAGTTTATTTATGGCTATAAACTACTTTCCCCTATTGGCCCGCACCAGCCAATGACAGGCGCTGCCTAAGGAAAAAATTCCCTCATGCGCTCAACGGTGGTCTAATATATTAAATCTGAGTCACCCTTCGTGAGTTATAAGGATTATAAAATAAAATAACTTTATTTGATTATTTTGTTTATGGTAATTCAATTTTCAGGTTCCCTCCCTGGATACCCATAACGACTAAACTAAAGTCATGCCTAGGGTAAACCCACTACATTGAATGCAACAGTGAACTCAGATTTTTTTTTCTAGGAACCCGTTTAATAGTTTTTACACTTTTTCATGAAAACCACTCACATGTGGTATTTATTACTTAACATTTTTTGATAGACAATTCTGGGAACACCGGGCCTCAGAATTGCACGATGTCTCAGCGGCTGGTTTAGAAATAATCCCATATGATTAATTAAAAAATCACAGAATTCTTGGACATTTCAACCAACAACTACAAATGTAGTTTGCTTCCCTATCGAGGTAGAAGAATTATAATTAACTAGAACCCATCATGAGATTGTGTTGGGAATTTGTTTCATGAACACGACTCAAATCTATGAGGGATACATGGAATATAGAATGATCAATAAGGAGGAATCCACTGAAAGAGGAACTTTTATCCTATCATCTTGTTTGGATAAAGGAGCTAACATTGCCAACCACAGTTGTAGAGGCCTCCCACCTTTTGAAAGAGGGAATATTGGGAAAGAAAGAGTTCATCTGGAAAGAACCCCACAGGAAAGCATCTAAAAACAACACTCAAAAAAATTTATAAGTGGAATTTACTAAATATATAGGTATCAACTCTCTGACTGACCCATTATTCTATCTTCAATTATCACTTCAAATATTCTAGAATTATGCACTAGAAAATCATTAGAATATGGGTTCTCATTATCCATATTCCTAGACTACCTTATTAATTTTAATATTTTCATTTGGTTATGGTAACTATTGACACAATTAGAAGCTATATGCTCCACTAATAAACATCATTTAAGCATATAAAATTGTCATTGGGGATAATAAGATCATTTTTTGGTATATTTCCTTCATTTTTATTGTTTAAGGAATACATGTGAATCTAATGGATTAGAAGATATGATCTATTCCCCTCAGTAAGATGATCCAATAGATAACATTTCTATGATTTTTTTTCAATAGTTGATGTGATAATTGGGATCTCAAAAATCAAATTTCTATGCATCAAAACTTTATTATTTTCCTTATTAGAAATATGATGAGTTTAAGATGATTTATAAGTGTATTTCCCTCAATATGGTTGTGATTTACACAACTACTCTCAAATATTACCAATATGAGTATGGTTAATTCTATTTTAAGGGTGTATTCATCTTAAAAACATAATCACATAATGTGAAGTAATGAAAAAGATAAGGATTTGAGTGAAAACAATTACAAATTATAGAGTCCCTGGAACAGTGAGGAAGGATCAATATTGAGTGATTATATTATAGAAAACTATATCCCCCACCCCTATGATAGGCATGAAACAATCAGGTATTTTGTGAACCAATAATTGATTATGAAAATAAATACAAAATTATGGTAAACCTCACATGAGTTTCATGCATTAGGAAGAAATTGATAGATTTTTGTGTTTTCCTTAGGAATTGATCCTCTACATCATTATCAGATCTCATTTTGAGTATGGGAATTTTATGGTTCTATAGATATCCATCAATGGTATTAAAATAATTATCATGAATGAATGTGTGTGAAAATAGTTTTCAAATGGAATTATAGATAAAACATAAGGCTTCCACATAATTCTCTATAGTTCATGAAACAATGAGTTGTGTGAGTCTATACTCGGAGGCACCTTGTATTTCCAAAATCAAAAAAAGTATAAATCCTTCCTTAAAAATTCAATGGCCAGGTACATTTAAACTATGTTTTTGATGAATAAAATTTGTATCACCACTCTAATCCCATGATACATGAGTGGACTAGAGTTTAACATTCCAAAAACATTTCATGAGCTAAATTGGCTATAAGAATCACATCATCCCCCATTTTGGGAATAGTCCTCTTGAATTTAAAGGGACATACTCTCTTATCATACAACCTTCCCTTCCATGAATTTACCCAACCAATGGCTCCCATTATTTCTAATAGGTAAGAAAATTATGAAAATTAAATTAAAAAGTTCCACCAATGTATTTTTTTTGGCTCGAGATGATTTTATTAAAACCATTAATAATTTCTTTTCAAGAGTAAAATTATTCAGAAAACTCTATGTTTAGTGAACCACCATACATCCATGAAACCCCCATCAGAGACATCCATGAAACACATACGATCTTTATCCCATCTCTCCTTGAACTATGTGTTCATGTAACACTAATGTTAAATAATACTCATATTGGGGAACCTAATTTGAAACTAACATATCCCAATTTTTTTTCATGAATGTTTACATCTAATTGGGTCTACATAACCAAATTATAGGATGAATCCTTCCAAACCCATATCCCTAACTGTTATCGTGGACCCTAATTCAAAATAACTCTACACAAAACACTGGTTAAGAAATCCTTTCGTATTTATCTCCTAATAATATGTTTTGTAATTACTATATCCTTATCACAATGTAAGGGCAGTGAAGAATACATTCCCAATCATTCCAAGAAGAGTTCTGGTCGAAAGATATCTACAAAATCTTAACTCATTATTTCTGAATTCATGGAAAATATCATTCCCCCTATATTGGTTAATCTCTGTCCATGGAATCATCATGAGAAACCAATCTTATCCACCTTGTAAGCTATTATCTCCCTTGTCAATAATAATTTTCAAACCTATATTTATCCCTCATTATTTCCTTATTTGCAACATGATCATTCTAGGTATAAGAATTTAAAATGCTTACAACATCCTCAGCATTTGAAATTAAACTATAACACCTTTGTAAGTAAAAATTTTAGACTTCAACCATCATTAAAATTTCAATATGTTAAAAATACATCCATCATTGTCACTCTAAGAAGTAAAATACCATCTTATTATATGTAATAAATAATGAATAACATATGTGATTAGCCCATGATGCCTTCTGTAAAGAGAAATATATTCTTTCTATGATGTGCTTGGGAAAATCCATGTATTCAATGTAGTTTGAAGAATAATCCCCGAACCATCCATTTTTTATCTAATTTTATAACCAAGGAATCCTGATCGTGTGATGTTAAACAACATAATGTTGTCAAATCACATGACCATAAACTAGAAACCTTGAAATATGTGAGTTTTTATCCCTATCATCCAGTATGATACCTAAGATTCCTCTCCATTTCGTAATCCAAAAAATCACCACCATTCAATATTCCACTAGGAATATGGTACCTCTATATCTTGATCATATTTCTACATTATTTCCACCCAATCATTATACACACTCAAATAATTATTATACATTATGTATATGATTGGATTAATTCATGGAATTTGTATATTTGAAGCATCCAAACATTTCCTAAATCTTTTTATTGGATCAGTATATAATGATAGTATATAGAAATAGACCCTATTGGAAATTAAACCAGTAGTCATACCATCATGTAATGAGTGTAAATGAGAATTTTTCTCTATGAAAATCAAATATTTTATTGGTCATGTAGTTAATGATAGTCTATTAAAGGTGTTTGCATTGGACATTGAAACTGTGAACAAATATTTTTAAAGATCCTAAGAGGTCATATTTGATGAGACAAGGATAATGTAACGTGATTATGATAAAACATAGACCATTGTGATCAGTATCAGAAGATAATGTGATAGTTATGAGATCCCGTATTCATTTCCATTTGTGTTGAGACTATGTTATTACCTTAAATTATGAACATGTTATTCCTTATGTGATTAGAATAAAAAGTCTTTATGAAAAGAAACAGAGATCTTAACCATGTCCATATGAGGTGAGTATAAATTCTTACCTTATGTGTTGAGCATGATAATTCTTATGTTACGATTAACATAATACTATATTATTAACATGTTACCTATGTCTTCTCCCAATTTTTTATGAGCCTATGAATCTGACCTTGTTTGAGGTTCACACATTGAATCTTATGAAATTCCATTGATACCATATGCAATGATCCTATGTTTCCATGGATAATGAGCATAGGATACTTCAAGTTATGAGACTGAGTATCCCCAAGTGAATATTTATGGTTACCCTAGACAATAAGATTTGTGTGACTTATGTTATTGAAACCATTTTCATCTAACAAAGAGAAAATTATATATTGGGTTCAATACATAAGACTTTTAATTTGTTAAACATTGTAATCCCCCATGGAATATCCTTAGTAAGATATTTAATGATTCCCTATGTACCTAGAGATGTATAATGAATCCCAAAGACTCGGTATCTTAAAAAAAATTATTCACCCTTCTATGGTCACTAGTGATGTAATTAAACAAATTTACCTCGAACATATTACTAATATTTCGATTTTGAAGCACGAATTTAATCAATGGTGAGGCCCAGACTGAGTATTTTCTCCATAAATTAACCCAAGGATAGAATTATCAACATAAAATCATCCTATTTTGATTAATGATTTGGAAACATAACCCCTAGTAGTTATGTTCTACCACCATTAAAAAGATGAAATGTGGGACAAGAAGCATCAAAATTAGCCAATCTGATTATAAACTGTGTACTGATGGAAGTTTCTAAGAACTATATCAAGATTAGTTTTTATTATTTCATAGAAGATTCTCATTTAATAAATTTATAAATCTATTTTTTTATATGCGTATTCATTGCTAAAGAGCCCCAATTTTTTATTATGTGGATATTGAGTTTGATTCATTGTGATTCCCTTAATTAGTTTCAGAGTTACTCTGAAGACATTTTGGATGGGTATTGAAAATGTATTTAATTAGAGGATAGACTTGGTGATGTTAATAATAACAATCAAAAAGTATTATTGAAAATATAAAAGGGTTTTCTGGATATTATTTGAAAATTTATTATACATGGTACTATATAAATTGAAATGGTATAAACCCTTTCATATTTAGTGGATGTGGGAAATTGATAATGATATTCTCTAAATCCCTTTCCAAGTGATTTAGTTAGCCTAATAATATTTAAAATTAAGGTATACCATAATGAAATGAAATAGATTTCATGATACCTCCTTTATCAATTATATGGTACAATTGGAATATATTTTAATATACTACCAATTGAAGATGTAAGGTATAAATAACTATATCAAAAGTTAAGGCATAGTATTAATTCCACCGTATACAATCATTTTTTGAGGATGGATTTTCACTTTTATATTTTAAAAAAATCTCCTATGTTGGTTAACTTAAATGATACATTTTATAAGATGAAATGAAATAGACTTTAAAACATTCCTCGTTTGTATGAATTCTCCATGGAATTTAATAATGTGTTATAAGGAATGATTAAATAAAATCTACCCACAGAGAATCCTCAAGGGATGTGTCAATGTTTTTAACATTGTGATTTTGTAAGAATAATATTTCATGTGCATTGTATAAAACACCATGACTTTTTATCTCTCTTCTGATACCTCTATAACATCTCGAGGTGATATATTCTAAAGGATGATGGGGGGTCCATCTAGTATAATGAGTGATTCTGAAGCTCATGTATACCTTTAGATGAGAGATATCATTTGGCTACTGATATGTTCATATTGATCCAGAATGGATAAAGATTATGTTTTCTATGATCATCGGTGTAAGGTACACATTCACGATATCCTAATTTACATTTTATGCCTTGTTTTACAAGCTATTATCACTATGGTATACACATTAATTTAATGGGATGGGGTTGAATCAGTGTAGGATGACTTATTACCAAATGAATATTTTGTCAAATTCATGATCGCTAACAATTTTGTGAATGGATCTCTCTATTTCTATTTTTCATCATATGTTTTCAAGTAAGTTCTTTAATAAATGAATGTAAACTTATATGGACATCGTGATTTTTAATGTATTTATCATCTGTGTAGGATGACTAAGTACCAAGTGTCTCATGTTTATTATCCCATTCACACTTCTTCCTTATCATTATCAAAATAACCTTAAGAAAGTGTATATACTTGGACATGTTTGCCAACTTCCAACCTGAAACAAAGAATGAAATGAATTTCTCTAAATTTTCATAAAAAACCACCTATCAATTTATTTAATAAATAACACAATGATTTCTTTAGTACCACATGGACTATATGGATGGATATTCTTACTCAAACTCTAATAATGTGATGGTAATCCTCACACCACATTACACTTATACAACTTATGAATAATGAAGGTGTGTTTCTATAACTCATTATTATAGATATGATTTATAGTTGAAAAACAACGGTATCTTTTCTATTCTAATAATTCTTATTTGGTGTATATAATAGACCATATATATACATCATTTACACCCTTCCATATTTCAACATAGGGCGTGTTTTTAAATATTTTTTTTACAGTTTCTCTTTCTTTTCATTTGCAAAGTGAATTTAATTTCATGGAATATGATCCACTTTCATCATTAAATGGTCACTTTTCTGTAAGGACATATGAATCTATATCACTATATTTTCCCCCCATATCCGATAATATTTTTTCTATTTATATAATAATATAGTGTGAATTGTTAGATTATTATTTCCATAATAAATATGGAAAACCACTTAATTTTAGTAGTATATTATCATTTTCCATTTTTACATAATGTTAGTTATGGTCGTATATTAAACACTCTATATGAATCGTGTTCATATTTCCTCACACATTTTTTGAGTATCACATACTCTTCATCCAAATAATTTTCAACATTTCTTCCATTATATTTTTATTCAATATGTTTCTTCCTCCTTGTAGTTTTGATGTGGAATTGTAGCTTCTAGAATATAATTTATGCTAAATATTTTATCAATAGAATCATGAACCACTTGAGTAAATATTTCTTTTTAATCTTGGAAATTTACTACCATGAATGATCAGGTTTAATTTCTTTCCTCAAAATTATTTATTCTTAAAATATAATATTTTAAAAAATAAAATATTTACAACACAAGAAGAAATATCTTATGTGGTATTAGTACCTTATTATATAAAAATACAACAAATACACGGAATATCAAATACCACTAAGATAAATTGTGTGACATAAATGATCTTATGAAACCTATGTACCTTACATATACAGGTGAAACACTACTGGAAATCCATCCTTTCCCAATGGTTCTGAACCGTTGGGAAAGGCTGCAGAACCGTTGGTATATGTTATACCAATGGTTCTGCCAACCGTGGGGAAGTAAGCCATTGGGAAAGGATTTTCCCAACGGTTTACAAGGAACCATTGGGATAGGTTAGAAAAAATCAACCTACCCCAACGGTTGTGCCAAACCGTTCGGAAAAGCCTTTCCCAACGGTTTGGCCTATTGGGGAATCCCATGAATATTTTCTTTCCCAACGTTTTGAAAACCGTTGGGAAAGGTTTTTACCAACGATTCTACCAACCATTGGTAAAAACACCAATTCCAAAAGCTATCCCAACGGTTTAATGAACCGTTGGTAAAAACAGCTCCATATGGGCTATGCCAACGGTTTGAAACCGTTGGCATAGGCTTTGCTGTGCAAATTGCACAGCAGCCTGCAATTTGCACAGCAGGTCTGTTTTGGGCTCATTTTGGAACAGCAGGTCTATTTTGGGCTCATTTTCAATTCAATTTTCATTTTCAATTCAATTTTCAATCCAATTATTGTAACTGTAACACATATAGAATGCATACATATAGAGAACAAACCAACACATTTAAATAATTCAAACCAACCAACCAACACATATAATGCATCCTGGAAATATACTCATCCATAATTAAATTAGAATTCATAACATAATTATAAACATAAATAATTCATTTAGAATTAAATTTAAAATTTAGATGACAATCATATGTGGAATCCAGAATTCAATTCATAATTTGATTGGTTTTTTGTACACCATATATTTTTACTCGAAATCATATACATTTTAAACAAAATACATACACCTGGAATGAAACCGGTCACACCATGCCTCGGATTGAGGCGAGGTTAACTCGTACACGTCACAAATGACTCATTGATCGTTGTACTAAAGTATCAACATATTCTGAAATCGTTTGGTCAGTTTTCCGTTTGCCAGTTGTGGTTTTCACATAAAATGAAGTGTTTTTTAAATAAAAGAGAGACACTTTGAATGGTGCCGGCCACACCGCGCCTCGGATTGACACGGGGTTGACTCGTACACATAACACATGACCCATTCATTGTTGTTCTAAAATATAAACACAATCAGAATGCTTTTGGTTGGTTTTCTGTATGTATTTAAAATGTAGTCCATTTTAAAGAAAATAGATACACTTAGAGTGGTCTCGGATAAACCGTGACTCGGATTGAGGTGCGGTTGACTCGTACACGTAACATATGACCCATGGATCGTTGTCCTAAAATTTCAACAGATTCCGAATGCGTTTGGTCGGTTTTTCGTATGTTAGTTGTTTATTTCACTTATAATCTTGTCCCTTTTAAACAATAGAGATGCAGTTAGAGTGGGACCGGCCACATCACGTTTCGGATTTAGACGGGGTTGACTCGTACATGTCTCAAATGACCCATGAATATTTTTCCTAAAGTATCAACACAATCCGAATGTGTTTGGTCGGTTTTCTGTATGTTAGGTGAAGTTTTTCACTTAAAATGATGTCCTTTTGAAACAAAAGACATACACTTTGAGTTGTGTCAGCCACACCGCGGCTCTAATTGAGGCGGGGTTGACTCGTACACGTCACATATGACCCATGGATAATTGTGCTAAAGTATCAACACAATCAGAATCCGTTCGGTCGGTTTTTCGTATGTCATTTTTTGTTTTCACTAAAAATGAAGTCCATTTTAAACAAAATAGAGACACTTTGAGTGGTGTCCGCCACACCGCACCTCATATTGAGGTGGCGTTGACTCGTACACGTCACATATGACCCATGGATCGTTCTCCTAAAGTTCCAACAGAAACCGAATGCGTTTGGTTGGTTTTCCGTATGTACTTAAAATACTGCCCATTTTAAACAAAAGAAAGTCACTTAGAGTGGTCCTGACCACACCGTGACTCGGATTGAGCCCGGGTTGGCTCGTACACGTCACATATGACCCATGGATTGTTGTCCTAAAATTTCAACAGATTCTGAATGCGTTTGGTCGGTTTTTAGTCTATCAGTTGTTTATTTCACTTATAATCTTTTCCGTTTTAAACAAAAGAGACACATTTAGAGTGGTACCGGCCACACCACATCTTGGATTTAGGCGGGGTTGACTCGTACACGTCTCAAATGAACCATGAAACATTGTCGTAAAGTATCAACACAATCCGAATGCGTTTGGCTGGTTTTCCGTATGCCAGTTGATGTTTTTCACTTAAAATGGCGTCCTTTTGAAACAAAAGACATACACTTTGAGTTGTGTCGGCCACACCGCGCCTCGGATTGAGGAGGGGTTGACTCGTACATGTCACATATGACCAATGGATCATTTTTCTAAAGTATCAACACAATCAGAATCTGTTCGGTCAGTTTTCCGTATGTCATTTTTTGTTTTTACTAAAAATGAAGTCCATTTTAAACAAAATAGAGAAACTTTGAGTGGTTTCGGCCACACCACGCCTCGGATAGAGGTGGAGTTGACTCGTACACGTCACATATGACCCATGGAACGTTATCCTAAAGTTTCAACAGAAACCGAATGCGTTTGGTCGATTTTCTCTATGTACTTAAAATACTGTCCATTTTAAACAAAAGAAAGTCACTTAGAGTGGTCTCGACCACACCGTGACTCGGATTGAGCCCGGGTTCACTTGTACACGTCACATATGACCCATGGATCTTTGTACTAAAATTTCAACAGATTCTGAATGCGTTTGGTCAGTTTTTCTTCTGCCAGTTGTTTATTTCACTTATAATCTTGTCCGTTTGAAACAAAAGAGACACAATTAGAGTGGTATTGGCCACACCGCGTCTCGTATTTAGGCGGGGTTGACTCGTACACGTCTCAAATGAACCATGGATCATTGTCCTAAAGTATCAACACAATCCGAATGCGTTTGGCCGGTTTTTCGTATGTCACTTTTTGTTTTCACTTAAAATATTATGGAAATTCATAAAGAATATTTTTATATCATATTTAGTATGGATTAGATTTTAGTTGATCGTGCTATGAAACATTTCAGAGCTAATGAAATTAAGGAAGGTGGAGGGGCTGTCCGAGGGGCTGTCCGAGGGGGCTGTCCGGTGGGTGTCCGGGGGGCTGTCCGGGGACCAAGGAAGAGGGTGGGGGGGCTGTGCGGGGTCTGTCCGGGGGGGTGTTTGGGGGTTGTTCAGGGGGTTGTCTGGGGTTGTCCAGGGGGCTGTCCGGGGGTTGTTCAGGGGGTTGTTCAGGGGTTGTTCAGGGGTTGTTCAGGGGGTTGTCTGGGGTTGTTCAGGGGGCTGTCCGGGGGGCTGTCTGGGGGGTGTTTGGGGGGTTGTCTGGGGGGTGTTTGGGGGGTTGTTCGGGGTCTAAGGGGGAGGGTGGGGGGTTGTCCGGGGGGATGTTCGGGGGGCTATCTGGGGTCCAGGGTGGAGGGTGGGGGGCTGTACGGGGGGCTATCTAGGGGGCTGTCCGCGGGGCTGTTCGGGGGGTGTTTGGGGGGGTGTTCGGGGTCCAAGGGGGAGGTGAGGTTGTCCAGGGTCCAAGAATGAGGGGGGGTTGTCCAGGGAGTTCTCGAACACACAACCACTAAAAGACAACAACATCCATAAAAACAGACAATATATAAAAATAACTCAACTCCAATACTATACTACGAGTCTAGATGAAACCAACAACTAGAATAGATTAAACATCAAATCTCAGTAATGTATGTCAAAAATGTAACAGATAAGTATGTCCCACATCAGCATCACCATCAGCATCATCATCATCATCATCACCCTCATCATCTTCCTCCTCATCGTCCTCACCCTCCACAGCGCCCTCCTCCTCGCCTTCGCCCTCCTCCTCGCCCTCCTCATCTCCCTCCTCTTCCGCATCAGACTCCTCACCATCAACATCTTCCAGCTGGAAATCGGCCTGACCACCACTGAAACTACTACCTGGTGCACCATATATAGAATGTATCGACGACATGTATTCATCAATCGCTGGGCTGGCCTCTTCTAGAAGTGTTGGACGTAGAACTTCAATAAATTTCATAAATGCACTATTTGCCCTAGCAGACTGTTCTGCCATCTCTGTGGCCCTTTTCTCAGCCTGTTCTGCCTGTTCCCTAACTTGATGAATCTCGGTGGCACTGCAACTCGTACTTGAGGAAGGCCAATACCTCATCGGGGCTATCCTAGGTTGGCAGCGTACTCTGCCAGAATGATCCTCTCCCAACACCTGATGTAAGTGATCAGATGGCCCAAAATTGTCAACTTCTTGGGTATCGAGGGCCTCTAAAGCATCCTGTTACAAATATAAATATATTATTAATTTAAAAAATAGATATTAAAATATAAAATCAACAGATTAAAACTTACAATCTACTGCTGAGTCACTTCGTTGACAGCACTTCCATCCTTTTTTCGTCTACTCGAGCAAAACAGTTTTGCTCGAGGCACACGTCCTTCAATATTTTATACTTGCCTCTACAATGACATTGAAAACAAAAGTTATATAAAAACTTTAGCAAATGATTAAATAATTGAGTAAACAAAAGAAAATTTAAGTCGTAAAGAAAACTTATAAACAATTGTCATACCTTCTGCCTCTCCTGATCCGGCATCGTTGTGCGTCCTAGTGTATGGAGGTAATTTTTTGCATCAATGTTTTTTTTTATTTTTTTCCAGATGATTCCTAAATAAAATTCGATAATGCAAAGGATAATATTAATGAAAAACTTGAAAGTTATTATTTAAATACCTCAAATGTAATTCATACCTTAAACTGGGTACTCGTCCAATGAGTAATCATCTGACGATACTGCTCTATAGGACAATAATCCACGACTGGTACCGCCTCTAACTCAGTGCCAACTCTAGCATGCCAGCCAATATACAACTCATGCTTGTAGGCTCTCCAAAGCTCTCCTAAATCCTGTAGACGTTCCAGTCGTGCACCCTCACCATCAAGAAAATTAAATCGAAGTTGAAATCAAAATATTAATTCATATAAATACAAAAATAATTCATGGCATTAAATACAACTGATTTTTTTACCCATATCTCTACCCAAGCTCTATCTTTGACCTCATGTGGGAAATGTCTCCATGACATCGGGCTGACGTGAATGATGTCGGAGTATTTGGCAAGCGTCGCCAGAAAACTCCGACATTGCTGCCCTGTTTTCTCAACCATCTGATTGTCTTCATTATATTCCACCATAACCTGTGTGTGACGGTTCCACACCGAACACGTGCGTGTATGGCCCCTCCCCCGCCTCCTATCAGTAGATGTATCTTTCATGAAAGAAAAACAAATATTTTATCAAAACATGTTATAATGAAAATAAATATTACTATAAAAATTTGTTAGGGTTTTATAAATATACTTGCGTTAGTCTGATCAATGAGTGGCGCCGGATCCACAGAACCTGATGGAACACCCTCTGGTGGAACATGAGTCGAAGATGATGGAATATAAAAGCTCGGAGAGACAGAAGTAGAAGGAAAAGAAGATGGAACAGCTGTATGACCTGATGCTGACTGGGGAGTGGGAATCATCATGGGATGTGAAAATGATGGTGCAGAAGATGCAGAAGGTAGCGAAAACATGGGAGGCCTAAATACCCCGTGTGTCCCTAACGACACACCGGGATCAGAATGTGGGAAGGATGAAATGTCAGTGGGAGGGGCAGGGTCTAGTCGGGCACGCACAGCTCTACGTCCACCTCTAGTACGAACCCTCCTCGTACCACCGGCCTGAGTACTAGGACCAGTACTAGGCTCCTCGTCGAATAACTGCCGACGTAACGGTGGATCCTACAAAAAAGTTTACAAAAAAATTAATCACATGACATTATATATTCTGTAAATATATATATATATATATATGAAATAATGTACTCACTGTAGGCACTAATGGTGGAATGCCCAGCTCCTCCATTCGACGATTCATTCTATATGGATGATCCTTTGGCAAAAATCGTCGATCTCCCATAAAACTGAAACTACAACGATGTTTCAGTCTTCTGGATCGTGTATTCTTCATAAAAACTAGACATGACAGTTTTCCCTTTGTGCTCCATCCAGACATCATTGCATAGGCCGGAAAATCATTGATCGTCCACATAAGCGCAGCACGCATCTGAAATATGTCTTTCGAACATGCATCGTATGTGCGCACACCCACATCCCAAAGAAGATTCAACTCTTTTATTAAAGGTTTCATGTATACATCAATATCAATGCCGGGATCAGAAGGACCAGATATGAGTATACTCAAGAAAGTGAAATATTTTTTCATACACAACCATGGGGGAAGATTATAGATGTGTATAAAAACTGGCCATGTGCTGTGCGAAGTAAGAATCTTCCCAAACGGATTAAAACCATCACATGAAAGACCCAGCCTCACATTACGCACGTCAGCTGCAAAATCAGGATGTCGAGAATCAAATCTCTTCCATGCAAATCCATCTGCAGGATGAACCAAGTCATCATTAGTCTTCTTTCTCTCGGTATCATGCCATCTCATTTTTATTTATATGTCATCAGACATAAAAAGATTCTGGAGTCTGGGGATCAATGGAAAGTGCCACATTACTTTCTGTGGAACGCGGGATGGTGTTCCATCAGATTTTGACTTCTAGCGGGATGTGCCACATTTTATACATTCATTTCATTCAACGGTTTCTTCCCAGAATAAACTGCAATCTTTCGGGCAAGCATGAATTTTGTTTCTGGAAAATCCAAGTTCTTCAACTAACTTTCATGCCATATAGTGGTTTGAGGGAATATCTGCATCATCTGGAAGTAAATCCTTCAAGAGGGTAAGAATGTAATCGATTGCTGTATTAGAAATCCCATTCATAGTTTTTCCATGAAACAATCAGATTAAAAATTACAGCTTTTTCATTTTATCGCATTGTCGATATACTGGAGTCGTGGCAGCATCATTCAATATTTTCACCCTATCAATATCATCATTTTCACTAGATGCATTAGTTGTCCTCATATCGACGTCTTCTTGAGTCGAAATCCTTTCTTTTTCATGATGACGAATAAACGGAAACCGATCATCTAACAAATTCTCCATTCCAGTCCTTTCATTTCGATCATCACCAATTTGAGATTTCATTTTCTCCCCATTGTGATACCACACAAAGTGGTTTTCTTGAAAACCATTTTTAGTTATGTGGTAGCTGACTTCTTCATGACTCAACCAAGGTCTACCAACACAATTGGAACATGGGAAGTGTATGTGACCACTATCTGAAGCATTGTGAAATGAAAAATCTATAAAGCTCTCCAAATTGTTTTGAAAATCGCTTGAGATACGGTCGGTTTCATATATAAAACTTCTGTCCATTCTGTAAAAAGAATTCATATAAGTCATTTTGTCATAAACAATTCAATAGGATTGAACTTTAATAGAAAATACATTTAAGTAAACGATAAAGGAAGAAAATAATCATGGTATCAACTACACATGTGAAAAAAACATACTAATGTGTTATTGAAAAAATGTAAAACCAACAAGAACATAATGTGTTATCACATTAGAGCATGCCTCATCTCATAACCATATTAGTAGGGTATCCTCATATGTGATTTACCTTTTTGAATTAATATGCACTTCCTCACCAGGTACCTGAGTAGATTTCATAGATATAATCATCTCACATCCTGTAAGGCTTGCATTATGTATGATCTGCAGAATAATTTGAGTGATCATGAATCATGCATGGGATCTTCCCATGATCACTATAGATTATGAGAAGGAATTATGATAGGTCACGTGAAGAACATCAAACACATATTTTAGATATTTTGAGACATAATATAATAAAATAATGTATAAATCTATGGAATTTGGGATAAAAGGATGGATGAAATACTAAAATATGGGAGACTAAGGTGAAGGAAATATATGTTGACCCTAATGTTCATAACATGCATCACCTATGAAATTTTATTGAACTAGGAAATTTCATCATGTTCACAATACATTCCATTGGAAACCTATTTTGATCATTTGATGTCCCCTTGACATGTCAAATAAAATCAGATGGCACCCATTAATATGCCACCCTTGTAATGAAAAGCCTTTAATTCTCACAATACATACTACATGTTTTCCAATAGATATGTATCTCCTTCTATATAGGGGAATCAATACATATTATCTCAGTCTCATAATAAATGTCAGGAATGTTAGATGGCTCCCTTAACACCCTCCAGGCACAACAACTAGGTCATGTGATGTCCTCAAATCATGTCACTATAGACATAAATCACCCTTCAAGACATGTCACACTGACTCTAGAGTTTCCCTCCCAGTGTGTCAAACATGTCTTTTGATGAAAATGGAGATGATCACCAAAATCAAGAGATTCCCTATAGGCATTACATCCATTATCATGAAATTGCTTCTAGGATCAACCAGTCAGGACTTGTGATGTCCTCCAAACATTCCATCCTTGATCATTAGAGAAACATAAGACAATCCATCTAGGTTAAGAAAATTAATCAAAATGTTTATAGGATCATGTAATTTCCATTAGAAATTTCCAAAAGAAACCCTCTATCATGCTAAGTAGACAGTCAAGGCATTCCATGTGGAAAACCAACACATATCCATAAGAGAAGAAATCTAAAAATAATAGAATCTATATGCATTATAAAATTGTCCACCATTGGCATGTAAGATTCTATAAAAATGGAACCATAGTGTTTATGTTTTAATTAATGGAAAAATCAATTCATTAAAACAACTACAACACCTTGATTGAGATCAATTTTTACCTGTTCGGATGGGGGGGTGTACCTATTCGGACGGGGGTTGATGATGTTCGGACGGGGGGTTCGCGAGAGCACAGGAGCGGAGGATAATTAGGGCTCTGTCTTGAATGAGGGAGAGCAGATCGGGGTTGCTATTTGGGCAAAACCTTTTCCAACGGTTTGTAAAAACCGTTGGCAAAGGCAACCTTTCCCAACGGTTTCAATAAACCGTTGGGAAAGGGATAAGTTTAGAACCCCTTTCCCAACGGTTCTATAGAACCATTGGGAAATGGGTCACCGGAATGCCCTTTGCCAACGGTTTCAGTAAACCGTTGGCAAAGGCTGAGTATACCAACGGTTTAATTGAACCGTTGGTATACTTCCATTGGGAAAAACCCAAATTCCAGCAGTGAAAATTATTGTACAAACTGGCTATGTTTCATACATAATAATGAAATGACTTATGAAAATATAAAATATAATATTGTATGATATATTTATAAAATATGTGTTTATTTTAATCAATTTGTTTTTTATCCACACTAAAAATCATACGAAATTTCTCAATATCTTATTTATTGGAAAATAATCTTTTTATGTTCATGATATAATGTATCCTTCTGGAGATACCTTATCGGATAAAAAATTACTTATCTATATGATATGTTATATTTTTATGTTCAAATATTGTTTAGAAATAAAATTTCATTAAATTATTATTCATTTAAATTCATCTCATGTTGTTTTAAATCTTTTAAAATTAACTCAATGAACTTTAAATATATCTAGGAATTATTTGTATAATTTCATGGTAGTTCAACTCAACTCCAATCATAATCTAAAATTTATTTTCCCTTTATCAATTTAGAATTGTTTTCCAACATATTTTTATTGGTTTCTCCCATCTTTATCTAGTGCTTATTTATTGAATAATGTCTCATAAATCTCACCAACAGCTGGAATCCAGAAAAATAGCAATCTAATTATTATAGATTTTTTCCCTTCATCCTCACTTTTCATTACCGAGAAGATCATTTTAGATAATCACAAATCATCTTCAATTCACATAAATTAATCTCAAACCATGAAAATAAACTCTGAAACATATTCTTCTATTTCGGTCCACATTAAATTAATTTATAATAGTATAAAAACTTGTAATAATTATTTGAGATAATTTGAAACAAATATGAAAAAATTAATAGTCATTGAAATATTTCAATATTATCCCACTTCCTCAACAATGATATAATTTTTCAATTATTTTCTATGAAAATTCCTTTAATCGATAAATATTTTCCATATAAACCACTCATTTTGTTGAACATCATATCTTACACTTCACATTATTCATAGATCTATAATATTAAATAATTATTAATAACAGATAGAACACTTATTTACATTTAAACTAACACTACTTGAACATATTTATTTAAAAAAAATATATAGGAAAAATATTCCTTAGGCCATTTCTATTTTTTTACAAAATTCCAAAATATACAAAATCCTCAATCAATATTTAGAGTATATTATCCAAACAACCATTCCATATTAATGGGTCTCTTATAAAGTATGATAGTGTCAATAATTTAAGTCACCTATTATTGTCCATAAAATAATGGAAAAATGATAATGTATTTATTCACAAAAACATCTAATCATTTTTGTGTATCTGTAATCCTTATCCATTATTATATCTCCATATATATATAGGAACCTAGTATGAACAACCACATGTATCATCAAATCTATTAAACTTCATCACATATTTATAACATGAATATTTTCAAATTAATTAACAAAAAATATAACACAAACATGATATTATTTAAAAAACATCCCCTTTTTATTTTTTGTCAATATTAATGCTTTAAAATTCAGTTCAAAAAGTTTTTTGATTTCACTATTCCTATTTATTGCCTTTCATATTTCCTCATTGACCATTTTAATCATTCATTTTCTTCATTTCCAATTATAGAAATTAAATTTGTATTCTAAGAGATAATTTGATATAAATTAACTCTTGGAAATGGTCCATCAATTTTTTCACTCTATGTTTACACGATCCATGATTGGTGTACAAAATGTGAGGGTTCAGTCTATGAAATAAGCTTTCCATTAAACAATTAAAATATGATACCACTTAGTTCCAATTTTTTTATCTTTTTCCATAGAGGATTGTATAAATATATTCAAAAATTGATTCCAATTGATATATTCATATATAAGATAATTATAATCGGGTATACAAAAAATCTTCTCAAAAAGAAATTAAAACATTAAAAAACACAGGTAACATGTGTTTGCATGTGAGGTAATACTTCAAACACACAAAATTATTTTATTTTCCTAACATTGATTAAAATAGTTCCTATCCAATAATGTATGAATTTATTCTCACAATTAATTATGAAGTTATTTAGTATAAATATATTTTAAATGATATGTTTTCTAGATACTTCTGAAAATTCATATTTTCATAATGTGTACCTCTGAAAACATATCAAGATATCACCCCACAAGGGATAATCTATTCTTTCTGTTAATAAAGGTGTATATTATAATTTTATGTATTCTTAAAAAATAATTATTCTAATTATACCAATGATGGTTACTTATACAAATATTTTTCCGATCATAACAGATTTCTTCTCATAGTGATGATCAATATATGTTCTTAAAAAATCAAGATTCAAAATATCAGATCATTCCTAAATGGTGGACCCTCCAAACTATTTCCCGTTATTGAAATAATTCTTAATAACTAATTTTTTCTACTTTTAAACTATAATAATCTTCAATTCACTGCATGGAAATCATAGAAATACAACACAATAAGTAAGGAAAAAAACTCTATTTTTTATTAATATGAGTAACATAATTGAGTTTTTGTGACCAAACTTGATACTACTCACTTTTGAGATTTGGTATTCACATATTTCTTCATTTAATTTGTTCTTAATCTGCATTATTAATTTTTATTGGACCACATGGTTTTCTTCATTATGTTATAGTTTTTGTGAGGTAATTTATTTATTACATATACGATCATGGAAAAAATATCTAAAGGATCAGACTTTATTTTATTTATAATATCTTAAGAAACTTTTTTCTGTTAGAAAATTAGTTGAGATGTCTCTAGTCTACTTTCACCTCCTACAAAACATAGTTGAATTACCTTAGTCATCAATTATTTATAACCTATCCTAAAATTAATATTCAATGTGTGGAAATAATTATTCCACATTTAATCATCATTTTGTTATGATTCATCAAATTTTATTACCTTCTCGAAATCATTAGAAAAATGATTGAAAATTCATTAAGTATATACTCTAACTTTTTCCCAATATACAGATTCTCATGTGTTATCTTCATTAATTTAACCTGATTATTGTTCTATTAGAATAATGTTTTTATATATTCAATATTATTTCATTTAAATCTCTTATATACGGATTATTTTGAAATGTCTTTCATTTTTCGTATTCTTCAAAAAAAGAATTACATTCATTCCTATTAGTAAATAATCCTTATTTTAATATTTAGGTATGATTAATTTAGTACCCTCAATTTGTTTCCTTGTAAAGGATAATTTTCCATTCTCTTTAGGTATTTTTTATTAAGTGACTCTAGCATATGCCTCTTTGATTTGGACCTGCTTTATCAAATTTTGTGGAAATAGTGAATTTTTTTGAAAGACATTCTAAATTAATTAAATTAGAATAGAGAGATTATTCCCTTTCTTAAATTGTCGTTTCATCCTCTTAATATTGCTACTACCTGATATTGTATTTCATTTCCATTTTGGAATGTCCATATTTTTTCAAAATTCCATACTCATGTTACTAACTTTATCACCACACTAGTAGTAGGAAACAATCCTTTATTTTTGTTCTTTGAAGCAATTTACTATATAGAATTGAATCCCTATTATTTTTGTATATTTTTCTCCAAATAGTTTTCTCCCCTTGTAAATCATCTTCCCTTAAAACTATTCCATCTAAAAATATGCGTTGGTAAGTTTCTTATTATTCTCATTATTCCTCATTTATACATATTATTATTTTAAACCTCCACTTTTAATAAAAACAAAATCATAAGAAAAAATATAATTAGAAATTCATAGTACCTTTTACTTGGTGTATATTATTGATTTATCAATAGATATCCTAAAAATATTCCATGCCACAGTTGGAGGTATTTTTACCCAATATTTTTCCTTAAAATTGTGTATAAAACAACTATTCTCACAATTTATTATGAAGAATTATCTATGTCTTATTGAAATAAGAATATTTAATTCTCAATTCATGACACATCATATTGAGTACATTTCTCTCATCCTCAGTTGATCCAACATTTTCCTCAAACTCATGTATTCTCTTCTTAATAATATCATCATATAACTTGTTTCAATCCTATAATTCATTATCATGCTCATTAATGTTATCATTAGTGACATTCATCTGGCCGATCATGATATATGTTTCTTCTTCCAATTAATAGGTATGTTATTTAATTATCTTCTTATCTTTATCACTCATTTGTATTGTATTTATCTACTCATTAACAAAACTAAAAAATATTTCGTTGATATCATCATTTTTGAAATTTTGGATCTTAATTTCCTCGAGATTGTTGATGCCCGCCAGATGAGTGTTAGCAAGACGATGGGTAGAGAAAACTAATTTACAAGTACCATTTTTGAATAATTTAATTTAGAAAATAAAATAAACTCAATTACTATATCCCATGAAATATTTGGTCGAGTTATGTAATTGTATAACCCCCAAATCATTATGTAGCACCCTTGAGGACACGAGATTGAGCAATACCTACAAATTAATGAAACCAGTTCAAATGATGTTTTCATTGATATATCATTATTATGGTATCTCATTGTCATGTGAATCCCCCGAGGATGTATGATCACCATACCCCATTGTCTTTATGTGATCCACTATAGGAAATATTTTCTATAATGGATCCTCCTTATGATCTCTCTTCATTATGCGACACCCACCAGTGATGTGGAATCAGTAATCCTTGTTGTCTTTTGTCGATCCACTACAAGAGAGGTTTTATATGATAGAAAATTATCATGGTCAATATTGTTCATGTGAATTCCCCCAAGGATAGGTAGTCAACTAACCCTAAATGGTTCTGGTGACATGTTTAATTGACATTGTATATGATAAATACTTATAAAATTAATTTTTAATTATGTGATAGTCATGGGGTTACACAATCATTGGAATCCAATAAGGTCAATTGATTATTCTGAGAGATTGTTTTTAATTACAAATCCTTGTTCACTTTTTTTCACATGAAACAAATTCGGAAACCATTGATAAAGTTTGACCGTAGTCATGTAAAGCTCATGAGTTCATATAGAATCATGTATAAATCTATCATCTCCTAAAACTCAGGGGCACATATCACCATCCAAATTAATCTATGTATAGACAGGGATCCAATTCATATGAATTACTCACTTAACAAAATAACAAGGATAATTGGATAGAGGTAGATACACAGAAGTTGATAAGATAAATAAGGAGTGTTCTAAAACCTAAAATTCCATGATTTGAAAACTTATTAAGTATATTGAAAGGATATTAACATAAAAAAATGGTTAATAATTATCAAATGGATGAACCATATGTTCAAGTCATGGATTCATGAAAACCTGAACAAGTGTTGTTTACATGATGATCCTTTAATCTCATGATCAGGTGATGACCCTTGGTCATAAAATAAGATAACATGATCACTACACCTAATATCAGTTACACGATCACCCTATCCCATAAAATATCACATGGCCAATATTCCATCATGGTATCTCATGAATATAAATAATTTACATGATTCAATGAACTATTTCCTTAATGAAATTGCACATCCCAAAACTGATTACCTAATTACATGACCCCAATAATCTTTAAGAGATCACACAACTCCAATATAAACATGATGATTACTCCTTCAACTAGATTTAAAATTGAACCTCCTATGTTTTTGTCTTATTCTTATCTCATGATGATTTATTCCCCATTTTGTTCACCCTTATATGAAACATTAATATTTTCTAACTCTTATGAATATATTTCCATGAGATGAAATTCTCTATCCTCACCCACCAGATATGAAATCCCATATCTTTACTACACTTTATTGAAGGATTTATTAAATCAAGATACACTTAATAAAATCCTACACAATCATGATGAAAATTGTATTTGGATAATTTGGTACATATCATAACAAAATGCAATATAAATACAATGAAATAAAATGAAACTCTATAGCATGTTCCTAATTTACCTTGATATTCTAATACTACATGTGATAACCCAGGGACGTACGTAGGAAATAACTGACATTTAAAGTATATTAAGGTAATAATCATATCACAACATGATGAAAGTAATACATGTGATTAAATTTTCATATCAATGATTCATAAAAGGGTTAGAATCATAAATATGAACATCAAATCATGATATATGATGATATCAAAAAGATAACATAGGAATCTTTCAACAAAATAAAACATAACATAATCTCAAGTCAAGTAATATTACATGAAAAAGTTACATGTTGAAAATATTTCCATCATAGATTATTTTCATTACCAATTCCCATACATAACATCTCATGATATGAAAGCATTAAACAATGCATTAGAGGAATATATAATTATTGTCCCACCCATAACATTCATACCATTCATATGAATAAGTGTTCCACAATGATATTATAATGTATTTAGTAATTTTTAAACCCATGATTATTGAGTGTGGGTTAAATATATATAAATTTCTAATAAATATTGTATAGTAACATATAGTTGAATACCATTGAGTGGAAATGGGGATGAGTATTCACTACACAAATGTTTGTTATGAAAATTTTTTAGACAATTTCAGTAGCATAATAGGGGTAAATAATGATTCATAATTTTTTTTAATGAGAGTAAAAGGGGGATATTATAACTTGTACATCATAAGGAAAAAAAGAGTTATGTGTAATAAGAGATTCAAATATGAACAATTGGAAACCAAAAGGTGTAATATTGATAGGGATCTTGAATAAAGATGAGGAGAGGATCCCTTACCTTGAGAGGGTGCTTCTAAAAGCTTGGGAGGAGATTATTAAAATATCATGGGCACCTTGGGAGGGATATATATAAGTAAAGGTAGATAATATTCATTAAAAAATCATTTTTAGTGATTTGGAATGAGAGGTTTGTTGTGTTTATAATGAAAAATAATGTGGAATTATTTATTAATTTATAGACATTAATTTCAAATGTATATAACAAAATATTCCAAAAAAGAAACCATTCCATGGTTTTTCTAGTGGTTCATTCCAAATAGGAGTGGATTTTATTATTTTATTAATCTATGAAACGAACCACTAAAAACTGTATGCTTGGATGCGTAGAAGTAATTCATGTTTATAATGATTTTTTAAAAAATATATATAATATAATATAGGGTTTGGAGGATTCATTTAGGGTTTATTAAACTAATAAAGTAACTTAAAACCCTTTATTTTAGAGAGGAAATGAAATTTTTTCCCCCAATAATTTTTTTAATATTTATTAAATAACTTCTTATCTTTTATGATATCATAATAGAAATAGTATAATAATACCGAAATTAATTTTTTCCTAAAAATTCAGCTGTCTCAGAATATTTTGAACAATTCACAGCTTGATAATTTCAATGTTATAATTTAAAAATTAATATTTATTTTCCAAAAATAATTCTACAAATATGATAATTTAAAATTTTAAATCAAAATAACTTATTTATTTGGAGTACTAGTATTTTACAATTATAGTTTTCTGGAAATTATAAAATTTATGTTTTACTTCATAAAATTATATAATAATTTGTATTTAATAAATAATAAAAGATATAATAAAAATAGACTATGTTTCAAAAAAATCTTGAATTCATCATAAATTATATCAGGATGTATACTATATATTTCCTAAAAAATATATTTTTTGTTTCATCATTCCAAAAACTTATTTTCATAAAACATTATTATTTAACAATTATAATGTAATAAAATATAACTTTAATAATTTTATTATTAAATATAATAATATAAAAATTCATACTCTTAGGGCCTAGATATATATCCTTTTAGTACACCATAAAAATCCATATGAATAGAGTCAGATTGTGAGAATTTCTTAGGCTAGTTCACAGAACATGATTTGGGACAATATCTCAATGAGCTCCAAATTCTCTTATAAATAGTTTCAATCATGATTGATTTATTGAATGATGTCTTGAGATTGGTCATAGGAAAATCCAAGTGATTGTATATCCCTCAAAAACTCTAATAAATGGAATTCATAGGGTCGAATCCTACTAGTCGAGGTCATCACTTCCTTTGTTTATGTCAATTAGATTTATTTTAATCTTATATATATATATATTAATCACATGATAAAAATTTTATGTGTATATTATCAATTTTTATGATGTTTAATGGTCTTTTAAATATAACATTATATACAATATAATTTTACAAAACCCAAAGTAGTGAATGTGTTTTCTATAAATTCTTTTCAAAATAAGGAATTTAATTACTTTAAAAGGGAATTTTATTTTCAAATGTTCATGTTGTCACATTATTCCACCCTGCATAAATTTTTCTCCACAAATTTCATTCATATACTAAAATAAACTAGGGTACTTTTGTTTCATACCCTCTTCTAGTTTGCATGTCTCTTCCTCAAACATGTGGTTCCACCATAGTAAACATACCATGTGAGTTTTATTGTTTTGTAGAATATTGTATCTAAACTTTGAGACCTTCACTTTTTTCTCCTAATGTGAAATATTATTCTCCAATAGTACCACCTCCAAATTATTCGCATGTGATGGTTTAGGTATGTAATTATTTAAAAAATATATATGAAACACATCATGTAATTGAAATATGTTTTGTGGGAGTGCTAGTTAATAGGCCAAAATTTTGATGATATCAAGGATCTCAAAGGGACCGATATATCTTGAACTAATATTTTTCTTCATCCAAAACATAGTGAATTCCTTTCATGATGATATATGGAGGAATTATTTATCTCTGGCCTCAATCTCTATGTGTCATCAATGATTTTCTATATAGATTTATTTTCAACTTTGTGCATATTTCATTTGATGTTGAATGGTTTAAACATTCACTTTAATTTACTATATAAGACCAGTATGAATCCACTTCATATATCTATATTTTCCCAGCATAATGATGTTTTAACCCCCTTCCCATATCATTCTTCCTAAAGTTTGATTTAAAATCAATAATTTAAATGGTTTTCATATGATAACTCCACTAAGGGAATTTGTTGATCCCAATATTCTATGAAATCCATTGAGTATGATATTAGCATACCCTCTAGAGTTTGAATGGTTCTTTCAGACTGAACAACCATATGAGGCTGTTACGTAGTGATGAAGGTCAGTTATATATCCAATTCTTGTAGAAGGATTGCTCAAAACCATGAGATAAACCCAGTATCTTGATCAGATACAATAGAGAGTAGAACTCCATGTAGTCTTACAAATTTTCATTTGTATATCATGGTGAGTGGGTCAAGATATAAATCTTCCTTGATAGCATTGAAATGCGTTGACTTGGTATTGAGATCGACTACCACCCAGATAGTGTTACTTCATTTAGGGGTCCTAGGGTTTCCTTCAATGAAATGAATGATAATGTTTTAAAATATCAATATTGGTCTGGGAAATGGTTTCATCGTACCCTTAAACTATTTTCATTCATTCTTGATTTTTTTTATACAAAGCATCGTGATAGAGATTTTTCAATCTCCCACATCATGTTATAAAACTTAAAGTTTTACTTCAAATCTCTATACATCTAAGTCATTGTAGGATGAATAGAGAATTATGATCTATGTGCATCATCTAGATGTTACCACTTCCATTTTAGCTTTGATGGGAATCATATTCGAGTGGAAGAACATATAACTCCATATTTAGATAAGTTGAACTCAATAATGTTTACTACCTTTTTATGAATCGCTTCATTATCATTTTGGTCTTCCATGTTCCTATCCAGAGTGAATGTTTGAGTAGTCATTTGAGAAAGGTTAGATAAAGATCTTTTTACTATTCCCAAATCCATCCTTGTAATTTCTAAAAATATTGGATCCCTTTCAATCCTCATCATGGATAGGGTTGTGTGACCCTTTCAACTCATATAATCAGTCTATTTATTTTCCTTCCTAGAATGGTAATGGATTGAAAAATCATAATCCCTGATCATCTCTAATAGCCTATGTTGGTGCCTATTAATATGATTTTGTGTGAATATATACTTGTGTATTTTATTATCCACATATATGTCACATGTTTCTCCCCTAGGGAAAATGTCACCAAATATTCAACATGAATATCACTATATCCAATTATAGATTATGTTTTGGGTAGTTCTACACCTATATATTTTATTATAATTAAGACTATGCTTTCACTTTTTCATCTTGAATGAGTAATGAACCAAAGATATAAGAAAGTAACATTTATATGAGGTATAGAACATTTTTATTTGGGTTTAAATTATTTTATTATATCATAATGGATGTTCCTAGTGAGGTCACTAGGGTTATAGGGTTGTTAAGGGATTTCTTTAAGCCTTGAGAAAAGAATTTTGGAAGAAATAGGTGAGACACATAGTTAGTATAAACCCTATATCTCTGTCTATATTTTTTTTAACAATTTTGGGTGGTCCAATAGACTACCTTGGGTCACATGGTTTTCCATAATTGTTCCACCCATGATGCATAACCATGTGAGTGTTGAATACCTCATTGTAGATGTGTTTTTCATGGGAGGCACAAGGTTAGTCGAACTATGCACCTACCCTGAGAGAGGGGTATCTTGGGGAAGTGATTGGTTCTCGATTGGTGCATGGTTTGGCCAATAGCAGACCCAAACCATACGCCACTTTCTAATGGTTGAAATTAGGTTTCTCACTTTTTTCTTATTAATTCCCCCTAATTTTATTCTCTCTTCCACGCACAACAAATGACTCCCATTGAAGCTTCTCATTCAATTCCAAAATCTTGGAATTGAGGTATATCCTCCATCCAAATTCTTATTGATCCACCATCTATCTTGTTATATGAATACTGGAAATCAATACATTCCCCTTGCACATTTCTTCATTTGCCTCTTTATCGATTGATTTATTTTGGTGAAGGCTAATATGTCCTATGTTCAGTTAATTTTTTTATTTACTCGATTTCTTATATTCAATCTCAGAATTGAGGATAACGACGGATGATGAGTCAACTACCATGCTAAGGTAGGTGGTCTTGTGATTTTCCTATAAATTCATGGTGTTTATATATTATTTTATTGTGTTACACACAGATTTTTCTATGTGACACTTGTTAAATAGAATTTAATCTAAATGAAATGAATAATAATGATCAATATAATCCACCATACCCATTTATGTCTTAATGGAGGTTATGTATATTTAATTGATTCACCCATTGGGTGTGCATATAAACTAGATAAACCCACTATGGATGGCCAATGAATTTGATTCACCTCTTATGGTGAACTCTTTTACCTTTTTATTTTGGGAAGCCAAATTAGTTTATTTAGTTTTAATTTGAATTAAATGAAATAGGGAATTCAAGGCTATATCCATACAAAAGTTTCCATTGTCCCTTATCGTGTAGTCAAGATATTTTTGTAATAACTAAAATGAAAATTGTGAAATTTTATATAAAAAGATGGTATGGTTGGACAAAGAGACCATGATCATCTATTTATGTCTTTTTGAGGGTAATACATGGGTTTTGACTTGGAATTCTATGAATGGAATCTTTAGGATTATTAAAGTAAATGAATTCAAAATAAATTATCTTCCACCATTTGTGACACATGGCTTCTCATTTGAACTCCAGGGAAGAACTCACTTGGCAGTTTCATTATATTATGACAAGGGTTATACTTGGGTTCTATTTATGCGATGTTAAGGATGGACTCAAAGGAAATATTTTTATATTATACCAGGAGTTACACTTGAGTTCCCATTAAGTAATTTTAATGATGTTTGAAAAGGGAATATCATTATATATGACACAAGTGATACTTGGGCTCCTAACATGGAATTCCATGGATGCCCACAAATATCTATGATAATATAACAAACCTACAGTGATACATAGATTCTGAGGAGGACTTAAATGGAAATCCTTGCAAGGTGATAGGCTCCGAGTTACATAGAGAGTGATACCCAGGTTACCTATGAGGAATTCCAAAGATATGCATAGGTTTAAAATAATAATTAATTAACTACCTAACATGTATACTAAGTAAAAGAAAAAATTTGATTCAGTTAGTGAATTACTTTTATGGTTTCCATATCTACCTTCTCTATATAGATGTGATTAAATGGGACTTTTTTATCCATTATAAAATCATGCCCAATGGGGGATGACTTTTCTATGGGATGGGCCTTGAATATTTATTAGAAATTAAATCATGATTGACTATTTAATTAGATATATTCTAAATTAGGCTGATGTATGTAACAAAGTGACGTGCATTACATGTGATCCAAGACTTATGTGGGTTATTTGATTACTAAGTCTCATTTATAGATTTTAATATCACCTTTACACTACTTATTATATACTTATAGACTGTAAGTTATTATAAACCATTGGTGGTGTCCAAATAATAATATCTTACACCATGTTTGATCCATCATTGGGTACTCGAACAGACTTCATGGATGTAAGTAGGGACAAGGAAAAGTGACCAACTATAGATGATTGAGTATTGTTCTATGATGGTGTAAAGTTGGGGGGGGGGGACGGGGCCGAGGACGAAGCCTATGCTTGAGATTCTATTAGATATATATTTGGTTATTTTGTTAATTTTTTATAGCATGTTGTATATGTCGGGTTCCTTGACCCCCTATATTTCCTTTTTCAATTGTGTTCCATGATCATTGATTTTTTATATATCATTTATGGATGAGATTCAGATGTTTATTAATAATATTTATGATAATTTTTTTGTTGTGTAGTTATATTTTATGCATCATATATTGATTGATATAGATATACCAATGTGAAACACTCTGATCATTAGTGTATATTCTCACAACAATTCCACCAAATACCCTTGCTACTAGTGGGAAACCATTGGTATATGGGGAGGCATGCTTGAGGCCATATGGACAATTCACATTGGCTACTTATGGGTGAATAAGGTATGGGGTTTCCTAAAGAGTTATCTGATGGTGTTTCTTTTAATTTATTTTTCTTTCCTTAATAATTGTGTTGGTTTGAATGAGAACTATGATGTCTCTAAATTTGGTCATGATCATATTCTTGGGAGTAGATAACCCACATATAGTGAATATACAAATTTTTAATGAAGGGGCATGTTGTTCTGGATTATGCTTATAACGGTTTTATTGACATCACCATTGGGTGAAACACTTGATTTTTATGTTTTATGACAATAAATTTTTTCCTTAGCATGATATGGAAAGTAATTTTTGTATCATGTAACATTATATGCACTTAAGGATTTGAATGTCATCTATATGAAATGAAATATATATATATTAATACATGCATTTCTTATATCATGTTTTAGTTCCTTGATTGGTATGTCCCTAAAATTGTTCTAACATTTCATGGAGGGACTAGATAAATAATAGGTTATAATTAAATGGATCCCAATTAAAATTTATAAAGTGTATGGGCCTTTATATTGTTAGAATGGAAACCCATCTAACTGTACCATTATATATATATATATATATATATATATATATATGAAAAAAAATGTATTCTTACAGACTTTTGAGTTTAATTTCTTTTAATAGAAAGGTTTCTAGTAAATGGGGTTATTAAATGAAACATAAGGAGTGTTTTACTCTCTAAATTACAATTTCCACCATATTCTCGGTCAATTTTCATAGATAGAGAACCTAACCCTCACTTGACTACAATAGTTGGTAGTAAGTAGTGTCTATTTTGTTTATTTATTATACAAACATCACCAAGACCTTGGAATTAGAGTTAGCAGTGGGGTTTGGATCTTATATAGGATGACTTGTATCTATACTATTATGATATCATTGATTATAGAAGTTATCCAATCATGTATTGAGGTGTGAGTTTGTAATTTTTAGGGGAATTCCCCCATAATGGCCTTCTTTCTTACACAAGGAGTGTGGATATGACCATGCTCTAGAGGTGGTGGGCCCTAGGCCACCAGGAAAAACATACTTGATATGGGAAATGATTCCCAATTCTGAGAGGGATTTTTATGCTTTATACAGACTACATAGGGATCCCTATGACATTCACTCAATATAGAAGACGTGATTCGTGATTTCTAAAAGTGGCATTGACCCATGTTTTTAGTGGATGGAGGTCCAAAGTGTGCAGAGTCATGGATAGAGTCCATGTTGTATATTTTCAACCATATTGAGACAACTCCATAGAGGAGAGTGAATCTCATTACATATATGTTTCAGGATTCTTCCAAGAGATGGAGATATTTTATTACTATGATGGATCATCAACAGGATATTACTTGGAGGGATTTTGTGATGGAAGTATATGATTATTTCTATCCTGAGTATTTGATGGATAATAGAGTGAGAGTGTTTATATAATTGGAGTATGGAGCTTTATCATTCATGAAAAATTCTACACATTTCATGGGATTTAGAGCTTCTCACCTATTTTTTAGGATATGAGTTAACCATAACTAGGAGATTTGAGTATGGTCTCAATAATTACATCCAATCAAGAGTGAATGACTTTTTAATTACTACCATATCTAAGATAGTGGATTAGAAACTTATCATTGACTATAACATAAGAGATAGTGGGTGTGTGATCTAGGGTACATTGGCACCCAGATCTAGAACTGCCTCAACCAACATCATGATGTATCATTTGGAGCTTATGCATGGGGAAATTAGTAGCTAAGGATCACAATCATGTAACTAGTTGATGTTCCATCATTATAGTAGGCCATGACATATGAAATTCTAGTGTACTGGGGACCCAATTGAATGTCATTCATGCTGAATGTTTGGTCATATTAAGTGATTTTGTATATCTTTTACTCTAGTATCGCATATAAGAGGGTTTCCACCAACTCCACATTCAGAAGTGGCAGCAAAAACTTCTTGTAAGGCATCGATCTAGAGTCAGAATCTATGATTAGGTCAAGGTGGTTTTTTGGATAGGGTAGCCAGACACCAGAAATAGAGTACCAGAAGAGTGATCATGCTCAAGGTTTCCCATATATATATGAAGGCCTAAAATCAAGACATATTCATGATGTGTATCTAATACCTATGTTGTAGATTGACATTCCTTCTACAGTTCTGGGAACTATTTTCGTAGCATATACTTTTGTGTATTCTTTTCTCAATATACTATTTTCCAATTATTTCATATTTGGGCCAATTGTGGAAGTCATTAGGCTAATTATCCATTTTTTCCTATGTAATAATGACACTCAATAATCCATTGGAAATTTGATCTGAGAGTTTACATCAGTGTAGGGATTCCACCATCCAGATAATTAGGTGTCGCTTTGTATGGGACCTCTATGTCGTCAAGTTGATAGGGTTCTGCATCATTCTTAGGATGCACTGGTTTGTTGACTATCACGATTACATTGATTACTATCACTAAAGGGTGATTATATATCACTAGTGGGAAATAATATTATTCACAATGGTAAATTTGAGATATAACAATGTAAAAATGGACACCTGTATCATGGGCTTGGTCGGATGATAGCCCATATTTCTTTCTTTTATCTAAATGATTGGGGATTTCAGCAAGTAGATTTCCTTCCAGTGGTAGATCGTTACATGGATGTTTTCCTAGTCAGATTTTCAAGACTAACTCCCAAGAGATAGTTTGAGTTTTATATCAAGCTTCTTCCGTAAGATACAATTGTATTCATTTCTCTTTACTGGATGGAAACATTTAAGTTGTACGAGCTCAATATTTTTCTCTATGATTTGGAATATAAGGGATTTATATGACCCATTTATTGACGATGGAGTTGACTGGTTATTTTTTATATAAAGGTGGATGGTACCCTCCATATTTGTGTGGATTAGCATTAGTTAAACCTCATAAGGATTAAAAACGAGTACACATTTCCTCGTATAGATGACCACTTCTACCAGCTCTATCGAGAAAGGGTTTTCTCAAAGATTGATATGAGGTTGGGTTATCCTCTTGTTCATATGAGACCATAATGTATAACACATACAACATTCTGTAGCAGATATGTATTGTATGATTATTTATTCATGTCATTGTGTCTCATGAATGTGCCAGTAGTATTCATGGAACTGATGAATTAGTTTTTTCTCCTGTATCTGGATTCTTTTTTTGTAGTCTTCATGGATGACATATTAGTTTATTCACGCACTTGATATGACCAAACCAAACATATTGATATCATATTGAATACACTGATAAAGCATCAATTAAATTATAATATTACAAAGTTCCAATTTTTTATTGATATTGTTCACTTTCTAGGTCATATTATCACATTGAAAAGAGTGTTAATTGACCTAATAAAGGAGTGGTCTGCATTTTACTAAGTGTATCCTATGAAAACATTTGATATGTTGATATTTTAGTCGATAGTTGGTTACTACATAAAATTGATTCTATATTTATCATGCCTTGATGCAACATATATGAGTTTGACTATGAAAAATGTTATTTTTATATGGTTTGAAGCATGCATGAATTACTTTTAGGATCTAAAGGGTTGATTGATCTCTATAATATTTTTTATCCTACCTGATATTGGATGAGGTTATATAGTTTATTCGGATTCATTAGGCATTAGGATAGGATCTATTCTCTTTCTAGAGGATTTAGTCATGGAATATGGGTCTCATTAGTTGAGTCCTCATGAATGGAATTACTTGATGCATGATCTTGAGTTAGCCATTATTTTTAACACATTGTGATGTTGGAGATATTAAACTGTGGGAGAGTGTTTTAGGTTTATACAAAACAAGAATTCACGAAGTATATAATTACATTCCATGACATGAACCTCATGAAACGAAGGCGGGTTGAATACCTATAGTCTTTTGATTTTGAGATCTCGTATCACCAAGTAAAGGTAATTTAGTGGAATATTACATAAGTAGGAAGACTCAAACACAAACAGGTTATGAGTCCAGTAGCAAGTGGAACCTTATAGCTATACTTTCTAAGATGAAGTAGAGGTTAAGGACTATCATAGAAATTTTATAAACTCCTCCTTATAAGTGACCTATTAACTTATAAAGAGAGATTTGATGAGGAAGCTATTATATTTTGAGGGATTGGTCCTATAGGAGAGCATTGCAGGTGATGAATAGCCACCTAGTTTGTTCGTTGATAAGAATGTGATCTTGTGTGTTCAGAGATGCATCTACATTCAAAAAAAGTAAGAGGAGTTGATGTGGGAGTCTCATGCCTCTATATCAGTAGAACGTCCTAGCCATACCAAGACATATCATGACTTACACCACCAAAATTGGTGGCTAGGGATGAAAAAGTAGATAGATGTGTTTTCACTTGATGTTCCACCTATCATCAGGTGAATGCAGAATACCGGTGACAAATGGGGCATTTTGATCCATTACATGTCCATGATTTTAAATGAGATGATATCTCCAGTGATTTCAGGATGGGATTACCAAGATCACCATAGGGAAATGATGTCGTGTTGGTGATCATAGATATATTGACAAATGAAACCCATTTACTACCTATTTAGAGAGCTACATCATTGGATGAACATGGGAGGCTCTAAATTCATGATAATACATTCCAAAATAGAGTTCTATGTTTTTTCATATCAAATTAAGATTCCCACATTAGCCTGTTGTTTTGAAATGGGATTCAGAAAGAACTAGGTTCATAATTATTGTTTATTATATCTTATCACCCGTAGAACGATGTTAATTTTGAGTGTATGATACTGGTTTTGGAACACATAATATGAGTATACATCCATTATTTTTGAGGTTCTTTTGAGAAACAATTTCCTCTTATCGAGTTGACTAACAGTCAAAGATTCTATGCGACCAAAAACATTGCGCCTTATAGGGATATATATGGTAGGTTGTGTTGTTCACCCCAGTAATGGTCAGAGGAAGGATAAGTAACACTACTTTTTCCTTATCAACCTAGGATTTTTTTTATTATAGAAAAAGATACATACAGGAATAAGGAGATACACTACACAAGAGGGTAGTCATGGGGGTCTAAAGTAATGGAGTCTGAGAGCATCCCCAATGACAAGAGCCATGCTCCCGGGAGGAAGGGATTCAGGATTATAGTAACATGTGAGCTCTTCACTGGGGCCCTCTATAGGATATTTTTGAGTAGGTTCATCTTATTAAGAAGTATATTTTTATTACTTAGTCTAGGAAGAATTCATAACCTAATATTCACTATTAACCACTATATTTTGAGGTGGGGAGATAGGTTTTATTACACATTCCACCTATAAAGGGGCATACAATGATTTAGAAATAAGGGAATCTATTGCCTCATTATGTTGGTCCCTTCGATATTTTAGAGGGATTCAGGATGATAGCTTATCGGTTGAAGTTACCTAAGAGGAACTAGGCCATGAATGATGTATTACATGTACATGATCCTCACTGATATCATTCATATTCATATATTATTCTACAACCATAGGATGTTTAATTATATTTTGATACATCCTTTAAAGAGCATGTTGTCTGTAATATTGATCATGGAATGAATTTTCTCTGGGGATGGTAATTTATTTTTGAATAGTTAATTTGGTAGAATGACCATGTCCATGATTATAATTAGGAGAGGTAGGCCAATTTTCATGTTCAATGGACATATTTATAAATAGATAATACATTACATCCCTAATAAGGTTAACACAGGGATGAGATCCGGGGAAGACTGTAATATCCTAACTAATCTATGATGAATGGAACCTTTTTATTTGGGTTTATATACATTAATTTTATCCTAATTGAAGTGAAAAATTATTTCATAGGGGTTATAGGTATGTACAAGGATTTTTTGGATCCTATATCCCTATATTTTGGAATTAATAGGTGTGACGCAGGGTTAATATAAATAGTGTCTCCCAGTCTGCATATTTTTTTTAAACAATGAGAGGTGGGAAAGTGCTCTACCTAAGGTTGTATGATTTGGCCTAACATTGTATATTAGATTTTGAAATAATGTATGTTATGTAGACCCCATTAGAGTGGTGTTCTTCATGGTCTACACAATTCTAGTCAGTCTGTATGCCTAGGACATGCAAGGGGTGTCTCGGGTAACTCCTTGGTGCATAATTTTTACAAAATTTTTCTAACCATGTAACCAAACTGTGTGACCCTTTTTTAAGGTTCAAATATAATTTTTCCCCTTATATATTATTATCTTCTCCACTATTTTTCTTTTATCTTCCACACACAATAATCATTTCTTGTTGAATAGTCTTCCTCCATGCATAATGCAAGGAATTAAAGTATCTCCTCCTTATGGACTTCGATCGGGCCATCGTCGGTCTCATTAGATGAATATTGGTAATCCCTTCATTACACTTTCACATTTATTCCATTATCTCACTATAAACAAAGTTATTTTGGTGTGAGATAATATTCCCACTTTTTAAGTAATATTTCAATTTACATTATTTACTCTTTTAACTCCAATATTTGAGGCCAACAAAATATGAGGGTTCGACATCCATGCTAGGTTTGGTGGTCTCATGTTTATCCATTAAGGTATTAGTTTTTATGTATTACATTGTTGTTTCATATCTCAATTTTTCCTTGTGATACATGTTAGATGTAATTTACCTTAAATTAAATGAAAAGGAATGGCCCATATAATCAAAGGGATCCATTTTTGTCTTAATAGAGGTTAATGACCTTTAATTTCACCAACCCTTGGTTTTGTTCCTAAATTTGATAAAATCGCCCTGGGTGGACTATGAATTTTATTAACCACTTTGGGTGTTCTATTTTACCCCTATATTTTTGGATGTCAAATGAGTTGATTTTGTTGTAATTTGAATATAATGAAAGAGGAAATGGAAGACCATGTCTCTATTCACTTAGATATAATTCCTTATCAATTATGAATGAGATGTTTTTAATAACTGAACTGGCCAATTGATGTACCCTATTTGTGTATACTTTATCATACATTTTATTTATCATAAAAACCTAATTTCCCCAAATATTTTTTTCTTTAGGGGAAAAATACTTTATCTTGGTGATTATGATAATTTTAAGGATGTTTCCAGCTAAAAATCCCATATCGAGGCTGATCAGAAGAAAAATTCACAATTACATGGCATGTACTCTTCTTACACACTGTGGACATTTTGAACCAGACACAGATGTACCAGAGCAGATTCACACCCATGTTGCCGATCGAATCATACACACCATGTACATTCCTTATACATGTCATGTGGCCTTTCTAGAAGCGGTTGGTGGCCGATGAATGTTCTTACATGACATTTGGGGTTGCGCGACACACTGTGTACCTTCACCTACCACGCCATTCCATGTTCAATGTCAAAGATGGCATATTATCTCACCTACCAGTGGAGAAATGATGGCCAAAACACATTGACCAGGGTACACACTATGTACTTTAGGGTACACACCATGTACTACTGAAACCTATAAATAGCTACAAGGACCTCTATGTTGAAGATTCATTCAGATTCATTCATTCTGAGATATTCCAAGGGGGGATCACTCTGAGGACGAAAAACAAGGAAAGAAGGGAGCGAAAGAAGAGGAGAAAAGAGAGGATACAAGTTTCTTTTGTTCCAATTTCCCGATGACCTCCACTATGAATCTTTCAAGAGGATTAATTCAGGTATTGCAAGTTGTTTAGTTACTAGATACTCCTTTAGTAGCTAAATTCCCTTGGTTGTGGAAAAGTATGTGTTGTAATTTGTCAATTCTAATATTTTAATCGTGTTATTCATTCTTGTCTCTTAATAATTCCTTATTAAATATTTTTAAATATCACTAGAAATCTCAAATTGAACCAAGAATCAGATTTCTAGGGATCTTTAAAGAATCGAGATTTAAAACATCCATGACCATTGGGTGTTTTAATCATATTAAAAAGGGATGAAATAAATAAAATTAAGAAAAATAAGTTTCCAGACAAACAAATTGGTTTATATTGATTTATAAAAAACTCACCAGACCAAGGGGTTATGTTACATTCTTAACCCAGAGATGTGAATTATCATGAACAACACAACCTCATCAACAAATTGATTTAATGACAACCTCTAAATCCACAGACCCGACGCATTTCTCTCCAAATTTTCATCTAAACCAAATTTCTTTGTTTTTAATTATCTTTCAAGTAACATGTAATGAAATTGTAATCCAATCAACTTTTTATTAAAAAAAAAACAATCAACTATTAATTTCAGTAAAATTAACTAAATCATTTACAAACAAGATAAAAAAACTATAATAACCCCTTTCCCTATGGATTGACCCATTACTGGGACTATACTTGTTAGGGTAATACAATTTGGATTGTCGAAAAATAAAACTTTGGAAGGAATGATACCAAATTTTGGTGTCGTTTTCGGGGAAACAGAAGTTAATATTGTTTTTGTTTCAATCTAGTTTATATCAATTTTAGTGAAAATAAAAATCAAAAAAATAAAAAAAAAATTATCCTTTCTCTCATTTTTATTTTAATTACATTTTGTTCATCCTCTTTTATGCTTGGTGTGTTAAGTGCTGTGTAGGTTCATAAGTGTATGAGTGGACACATAACTCCTTACAAGATCACTGAGTCGTCAGAGCTTTTTCCCATCGACACAGATATCGAACGAACACTCTTGACGAGAAGATGTGCACTTATGGACTAGAGAAACCGAAACACACCCATGAAGAATATAAAAGAGGGAGATCCAGCTGCTCTCCAAGGGACTAAAAAGTTGTTTGGCCTGGTTGACAACCAGAACCAACAAAGGAAACCAGCCCCATTTGTTCCAGGGTATGTACCACAACAACTCCAAAAAATTCAATGAGAGTTGTTTCCATAACTGCAACCGAGCCAGGGGCCTTATTTTTCTCCTAAAAACTATTTGTTCCCCCACCTCCTCAAGAGAAACTACCCCCATGATGAACACTTATGGAGTGCAGTATCTCCTCCATCCAAGGGGCAAAAATGGGAATCGTCCGACCACTAGTGCAAGCCCAACACTTCAAAATCAAACTAGCAATTATGAAGTTGATCTAGAACACAGTTCAATTCGGTGGATTACCAATTGAAGACATGAAAAATTATCTGTTAGACTTCATGAATATCTATGAAAACTTCTGTTACCATGGAGTGTCATAAGATTCCCTCAGTCTTCAACTCTTCCCCTTTTCATTAAGGGATAAGGTGAAAGACTGGATCAAGGGACTGCCTCAGCGGGCCATCCTCAACTAGGAGGCATTATACCATTCATTCTTGTCAAAAAACATTCCACAATCAAAGATGGTGACACGTCTAAATGATATCCACAACTTCCATCAACATGACCCAGAATACTTATATGATTCATTGGAGTAATTCAGGGAGATGCTACGCAAATTTCCTCACCCCAGACATCCACTCTATATGCATGTACAATCCTTTTATGGTAGCCTGAAAACAAACAATAAATCTATGGTGGATTCTTCTACTGGATAAATGGTAATGCAGGAATATCTGGAGGAAATCTTTGACCTCCTGGAGGACATTTCAGCCAACAGCTTCTAGTGCAACTTATAGAGGGAAACTCAAAAGTGAGGTATGCACAACATTGATGCCACCACAATGATCGCTACCCAATTAGATGTAGTTTCCAAGCATATTTATGGGTTTAAGCTGAATAAATCATCCCAGGTTCATGTAGCAAACCATCATGCATGCAGTGAATTTGGTGACAACCACATCATTGGAGAAATCCAAGGTCAACTACTGACCCTTCAACAAGTGAGGTGATCTACGTTTCTCTAAACTGAGGGCCAAATATATACCCTCAGTATCAGAACCCCACATGGGAAGAACAAATGATCATGGGTTACCAGCAACAACAACAAAATCCTCCACCCCATAGACCACCTGGATATGGTGAACAAAATTACCAAAACCCATATCCAAGGAAGCAACAGTAGGGTACTTACCAGCACCAAGGTAACAAAAACCCTTGCCCGCAACCACCAAGAAATACACCACTATATTCACAACAAACTCGTCTATAACCCCCATTAAAACATGAAGAAATGATGAAAACATTATTCATTACTGCTGAAAATCAATTTCAAAACTAGAAATCATCCATTAAAGGCTTGGAAAATCAAATTGGCCAATAAAAAAACTAGCTCTCCTCAAGGAAACCTGGTACTCTACCATGTAATACTGAGAAGAACCCATGAGAAGAGGCACATACAGTCAACTTATGAAGTGGTAAGGAGATACCTTAGATACCAATTGAAAAAAGGGGGAGGATACAAAACTAGCTCAAACTTCAGCCTCGTTGGCTGAAGAAACCACAATTAAGGACCCATACTCATCAAAAGAATCATTAAAAGAGAAGGAGATATCACATGGTAAGGGAAAAGAGGTTTTCAAGCCATTTGGATCCATCTTTCTATTTCTAGAGAGGATGAATCAATGGATGCTAGATCACCAGTTTGATAAATTCATGGAGGTATTCCACAAGCTTCACATCAACATCCCTTTTGAAGAATATTTAACTCAGATGCCAACATACACAATGTTCCTGAATGAAATTCTCTCAATAAAATATGGAGGATCTTCGAACCATTTTAATGAATAAGGAATGCTCGACAGTGGTACAACGCTCGACTCCTCAAAAACTCCATGATCCAAGTAGTTTCACAATCCCATGTACCGTTGGATCCGATGAGTTTGGGAGAGCTCTCTGCAACTTAGAATCCAGTGTTAACTTGATTACCTTCAAATTCTTCAAGATGCTGGGGCTCAATGATCTCAAACCCACGCATGTGGGCCTCCAGCTAGCATATCGCTCTATCAAATATCCCAAGGGGCTGCTTGAGGATGTGTTGGTGATGGTAGGAAGGTTAATTATCCCCGATGGCTTTATAATTGTTGACATGGAGGAAGACCATGAGGCTTATTTGATTCTCGAAAGGTGTTTCTTGGCCACTGGTAAAGCATTGATTGATTTCCACCAAGGAGAACTGATCTTCAGAGTAGGAGAGGAAAGAGTCTCCTACAACATTCTCAAGGATGTCAAGCATGCATCGCTACTCAAACATGAGGACTATTAGGTGGTAACAAAATTATAAGGGCACTTCATCTATAAGGAAGATTGTCTGGTATGACCTTTTATCATTAATGACCCAATCCTCAAAGATATCCAAGATGCACCCGAGAAGTTGGAATTTATTGGAGTCCAGGGTGGTCATTACTAGAAACACACAGTTGTTATAAACATTTTTAAGTGAGCAGAGTTGAAACCAATTGTTCCCTCGATCCTAAAGGCTCCCCAACATGAGGTAAAGCCTCTCCCTTCATCTCTAAAATATGGATATTTGGGTGATCAACAAACACTTCCAGTTATACTTAATACAGCTCTGTATACAGAGCAAGAAGACACACTTCTACAGGTTCTGAAGTGATTAAGGCAATCCATTGGATGGATAGTTGTAGATTGGACGTGCATAAGTTCCACCATTTGCACCCATAAGGTGATACTGGAAGAAGGAGAAAAGACCTCTCACAAACCACAATGATTGTTGAACCCTTCCATGAAGGATGTCGTAAAGAATGAGGTAATCAAATGGTTATATGAAGGTGTTATATACCACCTTTCAGACAGCCCATGGGAGATTCCTCTGCATGTGGTACCCAAAAGGGAGGTATCACTGTGGTCTCCAATGATAAAAAAGAACTCATACCCACATGAATAGTCACAGGTTGGAGAGCCTGTGTAGACTAACGAAATCTGAATGATGCAACATAGAAAGACCACTTCCCATGGCCCTTCATGGATCAGATACAAAAAACAAGTGGCGGGGAATAAATTTTATTGCTTCCTCGACTGTTATTCTAGATATAACCAAATCTTTATTTCCCCTAAATATCAAGAAAATATCACCTTCACGAGCCCCTACGATAAAGTTTCTTATTGAATAATGTCTTTGGGTTGTGTAATGCTCCTACCACATTCCAATGATGTATGTTTGAAATATTCCATGACATGGTATAACACATACTGGAAGACTTTATGGATAATTTTCCCATCTATGTAAAATCCTTCAGCACTTGTTTAAGGAATCTGTAGCCGGTTTTGGAAAGGTGAGAGCACACTATCCTAGTTTTGAATGGGGATAAATTTTATTTTACAGTGTAATGTGGTATTATCTTAGGCCACGGGATCTCAATGAAGGGGATAAAAATTGATCCTGTGATGATAAAAGTCATTTCAAATATACCCATTCCTACTTCTTTCAGATCCATGCAAATCTTTCTAGGGAATTCTGATTTCTACAGATAGTTTTTCAAGGACTTTTCGATGATTGACTAGCCACTCACCAATCTCCACTCCAAGGATTTCATCATTCAGTTTTATGAGACATATGCCACAACTTTTCATCATCAGAAGAAACTAATGGGGGAATCTCTATTGATGATTCCCCTAAATTGGGATGCACATTTCGAAGTCATATGTGATGCTAGAAACTATGCGGTGGATGTATTATTGGGGAAAAATTAGATCACATCTCTTAGCCAATTTACTTTTCCTGTAGAACTCTGAATTAAGCACATGTGAACTACACTACCATGGAGAAAGAAATTCATGCAGTAGTGTTTTCATTCGATAGGTTTCGTTCTTAATTGGTGTTTTCCAAATTTATTATATATAATTACAATTTATAACACAATTATTTTCTAAGAAAGAAGGATGTGAATCCACGAATCATCTGTTTGGCCCTTCTCCTCCAAGAGTTTGACTCGGAGATCTGTGACAATAAATGAAGTGAGAACGTTTTTACTGACCACTTATCTCACCTGGAACTACCTCATTTGGAGAAGGAAGATGACATAGACATTAGGGATGGCTTTCCAAATGATAAACTTTTCTCAATCGAAGGAACACCTCACCCTAGGTATGCAGATATTGCCAAT
This sequence comes from Viscum album, assembly GCA_963277665.1. Lineage (NCBI taxonomy): Eukaryota > Viridiplantae > Streptophyta > Magnoliopsida > Santalales > Viscaceae > Viscum > Viscum album. Next base: position 216,108 of record CAUJRU010000571.1, read on the forward strand.
TATTTGGTTACAAAAGTAGTTGAACCAGCTCTTACTTACCAGTAGAAGAAGCTGTTTTTATCCGATTTAAAGAAGTGTTTTTGGGAAGACCCTCTACTATTTTAATCATGTGGAGATGGGATGATTCTCCATTACATCCCAGAGAATAAAGTTCAAGGAGTTCTGGGGTTCTGTCACTCCTCACTAGTTGGAGGAAATCATGGCCTAGACCGTACGATAGCGAAGATCCTGCAGCCTGGATTTTTCTTTCCTACCATGCCCATGGATGCTTGTTACTTTTTTACCAGGTGTGATTGATGTCAGAGGACAAGTAATATGGGACGACAAGCCGATATGCCTCATGTAATCACCCAATATTTTTTATTGGAAATTCCATTCTTATAAATATTTCATAATGAACCACTAAGTGCTATGTGACCTTTAAACATAATTTTGTCACTTCTGTGATATGAATTTCGAAAATCTGACATACACGGTTGTGATCCATAAATTATGTGGAGTCTGATAATAAAAACCTAATTTTTGGTGAATAGTAATTGACCTGTATAAATATTAACATTACCTTATGAATAGTGATATACCCTAATTAATAGTTCCCTGGCCTATGATAGTATATAAATAATATTCAAGTGGAAGTATGGTATACCTAAGCTTTAGATAAGTAAATTAATGTTTTAAAGCTGTTGTTTTTAGAATAAATTATGATTTTAATTAAAAATTAATTATATTTATAAAATTATGTTTTAAAAATGGACTTCATATTTTGATTCTACACATCGAAAAATTGTTTGGGTGAATTTTTGGTATTTTTCTGAAAAACTCGAATTTTTGATGAATAGTGAATTATAGTAAAATACTATATAGAACAGTTATCATTTAAATACGCTATTCATGACATCACAAGTGAAGTAAGCCCACTTGGTTCTAACTAACATGAATTTATTACTATTATTGGTCATGGAATCATAACTATTTATGGTCCTGAGGGAAATTAATAAACTAATGATTAAAAAATTATGAAAACTCTCATATCCTCCACTATAAAACCCCTTCTCACTCCCCCTTCTCTTCACTCCTCCCAAGCCTTGTGCCTTCTCAAAATTCATTAAAAATATCCTCTCAAACTCCTCTCCCACGTCCATCAAGCTTTGTTCTCATAAAAACACCCAAACCTCTCCCTTAAGGAGAATCTCAAGGAAGTTTGGTTCAAGAGGTAAATTCATCTTTTTTTAAATTCTTTCTCATACCTTTCAAGTTCATTTGTTTTATTTTTCTATTATTATCAGTCCTTATCAAAATGTTCTGATGAATCCATTACCTTACATGTACTGGATTGTTTTCATGATAGTTGAATAATTTATCATCATCTCTTCCTTGTACCTTCTTTATACTAGTAGCAAGAACACCATCTGAGATGTGTCAATTTACCACATTCAAGGATGATGGGATTTCGATTTCTATTATCATTCTAAATTCTGGTCATGAAACCATTCTTGTTATGGTTGAACCAGATTATTATATATTTAATATAACATATTTAAGGTTCTATAATCCCTTTGTACAAATGGAATTAAATTATAAAGTAAAATTAGTTCGTTGTAATCAAAACCCACAAATTAACCGAAGCAGTTATGATTAATGTTCAATATAATAATTCATACTCATGACATGAAACCAAGTTATATAAATGACCACTAACACCTATTGATGATCATAAATAATATTCTAATTCAATTCTGGAGATTTATATCCATTCCACATGAACTCTATTAAATAAGAACAAGTGAACCGTTTTTGAAAATAAAGAAAATCAACACTGCAGAATGACAAAATTCAAAATAATCACTTTTAAAAAAGGGAATAAATTAACCAAATATAATTATGTTAAAATAAATACATGTATAATAGGATATGACATAGGTTTTTAATAAGAAAAATTTCATATTCTAGGAGCTCAAGTTCAAGACCATAACACGTTCGGATTTAAGGTAAGGGTTTTTCCACCTGAACTTCCATTTTCATTCGGGTTACTTTTATTGTCTATTACCTCAATGAAACTATTTTTTATTATTATGTACTTCTAAAAAATTATGTTTGTGGGTTATATATATGTTTACCAACCAAAACATTTTCTTATTTTTTGGATGGTTACACGTTTTAAAAGGAACTTTCAAAATTGTTTCTGAAATACAAGCCCAATCCAAGGGAATTTCTCTAATTCTTACCTATTTTCAAGGGCACTCTATAATCGTTTTTTGGAAACCATTATCTTTAAAAAATAAAAAATTTTATTATGAAAATAATATCTTACTTAACTTATGGATTTATAAAAATATTTTTCCAAAAGAAATCTTCTTTTCCAAGTAAAAGTATTTATCTAAATATTTACTTGAATATTTTATAAGAGTATCATCATATATTTCAACACTCTTATGGATTCTTATTTATTATTGGGATTATAATGCCATGTTATCATCTAAAAAAATTAATTTATTTTTTTATGATTAATTTGGATGTGGATGTGCTATCTTGAATCCATTCCCCAATTTACTCTAAATGGTTAGTTTTTATGTTTAATGTTCCGGGAAAGTTATTTTCATTTCATATATTAATATCAATATGAATGTATATGTTGTTTAGGATTATCCCCATTCATACGAGGAATGAATTGGACAGAGTAATTCTCATGTGGGGCCTGCTATAGCCCCTCTTTTCATCGGTAGGTCTCAAGAGACAAACTATGATCATGGCACAAGGCCTTGAAAAAATGATTACTTATGGTCTTGGCATGAGGACTTGATAGTATGGTTGTGTTGTCCTGAATTATGCATTCCCTCATTATGAAAATAGTATTTATGTTTCATGTGGTTATTCTAATATTAGAATACCCATGATTATGTTATGTTATGGAAATATTTACTCAGCTCATTTTTATTTCATAGTATGTTCGTGTTTATTTTTAGAGGCATGTGTTTTCAATTATTACCATATCTAATGTTTTTGTTATCTTCCACTGTATTTCTTACCCTTACTGATCATTTGAGCCCACCCCTTTATTATGTTTCATTTTCTCAGGACATGAATTAGTTTATTATGAATGACATGATGATATAACATTGGATTTATATATAATGTCTAACGAGTTTTTATGTAATATCTCTATTCAAGTAATAATGATTAACTTATGTGTAAATCTTCATTATAATAATAATAAACTACTCGGACATTCAATATGATTATTCCTTGTTTTTATTCAAATGTAATCAAATAAGGCATCGAATCTGGGAAACTGGGGTCAGGTCCTTAGAGTTGGTATCAGAGAAAGTTTAGTAGAAAACATGGAAACTAGATTTAGAAAATGTAAATTACAAAAGAGTCACTAAGATAGTCTTTGAGGATAAACATACAATGTCACGAACCAACCTGGATCGACCCTGAACTGGTCACCCGAGCCGGTCCGTGACATGGACCGAAGGGCATTTCCGATCCCCACGGCTGGCAAATAGTTTCGGGCATCAAAATAAACCAGTTGGGAACAATTTTTCCCATAAAAAATATGAATAAACATAAACTAAAAAAGAAGATAAATAAAGGGAAATAAACCAAAATACTTGGCAACAAAAAAAGGAAATAAATAAGTGATGTGAAATACCATAGGTGACCCCGTGGTTCACCTCGGAACGTAAACGACACTCACTCCCAAAAGAAATCCAAGACTGAAACCTAAAATTGAAAAGTAAAGTAGGCATGAGCACCGAGATGCTCAATAGGAATGCCAAAATATAACCATGACCCATGCCCCTACCTTTAGTAGAAAATCCAATTATGGAAGTTTGAAAATAAGATAAAATTAAATAATGTTTCTCCTTCTATTCAAATTCAAGTAACAATTTTTCATTTTCAGGTAAAGCATTTAACTCCCACTACATTTTCAAAATTGGTTCCAAGCTTGCATTAATGATTCAAAATAAAAATACCTAGTTTGGTTTAAAATATGGTTTTCACAAACAAGACATCAAGTAGAAACACATGAAAAGAGAGTTACATCTCAAACAACATTTTACAAATGAGCACCATGGGTAAAACTTATACGTAGCTAGAACAAGTGGGAACCTAGAGACCTTGTACCATGGTGTAACATGGCATAGAAACCACGACCCTCAAAGAATCGTGGCTTAGAAGACCACGACCCACAGTAAATATGGCTTAGAAGACCACAACCCTCAGAAAAAGTGTCTTAGAAGACCACGACCCAAGTAATTCATATGTTTAGTTAGTGTTGTTGTGTCAACCCTGCTAGATTAACTGGGAAAACCCCTAGTTGTGTCATCTAGTGTACTAGTTCTGGTTACCCACATAGATAATTAGGATTCCCCATAATGCTCTATTTAAATTAGTGGTGAGTTTTCTTTATAAAGAACACATATATGAACCTAACACTTTCGTTTTCTAAAACTCATTCAACATCTCGCCACAGATCTCCCTCCTTAAGTGCATTCCCCCTCTTTACATCACACAACCACAGACAAGACTTTGCACTAGGCACATATCAGAAACCACATATTAACACTTGCATCACAATTTTCAAATTAAGGGGAATGTCTCAAGAGGGGTTTTCTATTTTGGAAAACCAATCTCAATGCTCCAAATGGGACTCATCACTTTAGAAGGAGTATTCGTCATTTTAGCACACATAAAGGTACTATATATTTAAAATAATCTTAAAACCACACTTAAAAGGATGTAATACTTTTAAGGAGATAAAACCAACCTTTATTCTCATGTTCAAACCAAAAACCATTTTGAAAATCACTTTGGAGCCCCTTTTTAAAAATAATACATGTCGTTACACTTTCATAACAAAATCGAATGAAAGGCCACACATATTTTGGTAATACCCATTTCATGTTCAACCCCTATGAAACCACTTTTTAAGAACCACATCCATATATATATAGTTCACAGGATTTCACATAAAAAAAGGAAATAATTTTAATGAAACATCAAGAAAAAATGGAAATTCTAATTTAAGATTAGGGCATGTGGGACCTACCTCAAACTTGTCGCTATTTGTTGATGACCACTCAAACCCACCCTGTGGATTTCCATGCACATGAAATTATACACATATATATAAATACCCCTAGCTGCATTGCACATATTCCCCACACCATGAGAGAATATGTACAAAGGGGGAATTTATTTGTATATTTCTTACCTTATTCATGCACATGTGGGTGTTCTTGACACCCAAAACTTGAAACCATCGTAGAGAGGTCCAACGCACTACACATATAATTTAATAAAAAAATTAAACCACTTAAACAATCTACAAAACATTTCAAAATAATTCATCAAGGGTTTTTACCAAAAGAAAAAAAATCATAATCCCTTTTATAAGGAAAAGTTCCCAAGAATAACACACACAACTAGATTTCTCAGCCTTAAAGTCCTTAAATAAATCAGTTCCAAAAGTCATAAAATAACCATGAATAATGAAACCTTGGACACACCTCAAAATACCCAATTTAATTTTAATTTTCTGCTTTAGAACTAACCAACCGACACAGATGCATAAAAAAATTATTTGAACCACCATTATCATTCAATAAAACATTTAACAATTTATAAAAATAGACCACAGAAGCACTACATGGACTTACGTCAAAACACACCCAAATTCCTTTACTTTTTAAAATCAAATGCACACTAACAACCTATCCAAACATCCTTCGCATCACTTACAAAATTTTAAATATCCAACTTCACGATTTGTAAATTAACATCAAATAACACAACATGATTTTTCCTCAAAAACACACCCCATTATATACAAACATGATATAAAATATCAAAGGCATATTAAATTTTTTTAAAAACTAGTTTTTCACCAAACAGATCAATCACAGAAAAACAAATTTATTTAAGAAAGTATAATAATTCACCAAATAAACACAATTTGCACTCAAAAATTTTATTAATGAACATCCTAAATTAATTATACAATAAAATTAGTTTTTTAAACAAATTTTTTACACAAACTACCTCCCTTGATGTAGAAACTCCAAAATTTGGTTCGAAATCCCAATAGCATCCAATCTGCACCTCAAACAACACAAACAGGCCCCCTAAATCAAGAGGTCAAACCAAAAACATCAAAATATGAACTTGAACAAATGGTACCTTAAACTAAATCCCTAACATGTGGAAGAAACACTTACTGGAGGGGGAGTTATCCGAGGAGGAGGACACCAGAGAGATCGCAGTCGCCAGAGGAGGGAGGCCGGCGGGTGGAGGGTTGTGCGTAGGGTAGAAGGGAACATCAGGGTGAGGTCGTTGGTCGTAGGGCTGCTAGAATGTGAGATGGAAAGGGTAGGAAGGGTGCGCTGGTGGTCGCTCACCAGAGGCAGGCTGCGGGAGGGAGGGCGGTTGAAGGGAGGGTTCACTGGAGAAGGGTACACATGGGAGGAAGGGAGAGCCGGCTAGGGTTGGCCAGGGGGTAGGGTTGTGAGCAGGGATGGAAGGGGGAATAGGGCGGGTCACATGGAGAGGGTAAAGGGGGATGGAAATAAAAAAAAGAAAGAAGAGAAAATAAGAAGAAAAAAAACTAAATATAATAATAATAACAATAGTAATACCAATATAAAAATAGTCACAAATAAATTAGTAAGAAAAATATTAATATTATTAATAATATTCATAATAAAAATTATAATAAACTTAATATGATATTAATAAACTTAATATAATTCAAAAAATTATTATAAATTTAATAATAATAACTTAACTATAATAACCATATATTAATAATCTTGGAGAACATAATAATAATAATAATAATAATAATAATAATAATAATAATAATAATAATAATAATTACATTAAGTAAAATTATTAAAATACATCATTAAAACACATTTTATTTATTTGTCTTGAACATGAGGCTAGTCGCACGGTGATGTGAGAAAAGTTGTGTACCTTTCAAATTTCCATGCAATGCACCAGACGATGTTAAGGGTGAAGCATTCATTCATCAAAAAATTGAAAAAAGTTCAACAGGCTTGGATCGCTTCTCTATAGAAAGTTTCAAAATATGATAAAATAATAAAATTATTTTATTTTCAATGTTCGGGTTTGACAATTATCCCCATTATAAAAACTTTCTACCCCCATAAAGTCACCCAGCCAAACGAGGAAAAAAACTTGACTTCTAAACTAAACGAGGCTAACAAAAATACAAACTCGGTGTGACTTTTCACTCCATCAGTCACACCCGACCAACTCTAAGGGAAATTGTAAAGAGAAAAGCCATTAGGAAATAGGGAGGGTTTTCCCCACCATAAGAACCCGACTTGAACAACCAACATTTAGACTCTCAGCATGGGATATCTCAGGAACTGATAACTTGATCCAAGAGGAAACCGCCACATAGACCAAGGCTCGAAGAAGGGATGACAAGATTCATGGTGGGTCTCCCCACCATTTAAGAACTGACCAGCGTAAGAAAATTAGCAACGACCAACCTGATAAACCCTTCACAAATTGACCCATGAACTCTCCACATAAACTAGACCCCCACCACATGGGGTCATCAATGAAATACCCCAAACTGAATAGCGGACCAACCCCTTTTCATTATTTCCCATGATGCATGTTTCTCCAAACCGAGCACATCCTAAAACAAGAATGATTCACAAATGGAGCTAGCCACACAAGAGGGAAAATCATATTGAGACTCATAACCATAAAGATAGAAACATCAAAGTTCATATTTGAGGAGGAACAACTACTGGAATTACAAGAAAACAATATCACTATGCTTTTTTACAACCACGATGGGGTATTCAATGAAAAAAGAACACAATGAGAAAAAGAGACCTATGCGCCTCTTTGAACAAAATAGAATCCTCAAAGATGAGGAAGCTACAGTATAGGGATTCAAACCATCCATATTTTAGCACTGAAGACAAAAGTTTTTCCATGGTGCCCCACACCCAATGATTCCTGACTCTGTGAAGAGATTCACTCTAAGCCCTATGGCTAGTGCTCTGATGTCTTGAAGCATTTGATTCCCCACAGCCAGGAGCTGACATCCTTTGGTCAGGACTCCTGCTGACGATGGCACTAGGAAAACCTCTTTAATTGTCCCAAATGGCCCCAATGATGGAAAGCCTTTGGAGGATTATGACAAGTCTACTTACACGACCCAAACCGAGAACAATAGAAGCAAACAAGGGGGTATCCCAACTAATAGAAGATGGAATTGACAATAATACTTGTCTAAGATAGGTTCCTCTAATTTGCTCTCATCACCGGATGGGGAACCTTCTCAAACACCAAAAAGAAATGGTCCTCGAACCCTGGACGAAGACCCCATAGAAGAGAAACTTTAACTGATTCCACGATGCTACATCCACAGAAAATGGAATCAACCCCATGGAATGCCCCATGTAGTCCTTCACCGCTCGTCGGCCTTACTCGACACTCACTAGTTCTTCCACTTTCCCAGCCTTCACTTCTTTGAGTGTAAACCATCAGACGAGAGTGGACTTAAACACCTTCCAAGACATACCATCATGCAATGTTTCTGGGTTTATCTCCTCCACAAATCCAAAGTTGCACATTCAAATGGACCCGAACCAACACAGTCTCTCATAGCTTTGGGAATTTCTAATAAGCTAAAAATTCCAACGATTTCACCAAGCCAGTCTGCTACATTCGACAGCTCACGATCACCACGGAAGCTGGACAACAACAGAAAAGAATTCAATTCAACCCCCTCCCCCGCTAAGAGTCTTGGTAGAACCAACAACTAGAAGAGGCTCACTAGAAACGTCCGGGACATTATTGGGTAACATACTCAAAAATAGGAGGAATGAGTACAAATCAAAACTCATCATAAATCCAAATTTCACACCACAATCACAAACGAAATCTCAAACTCAAATCACTATTCCAACCATAATTCAGTATGTAAAAACCATGAACCCACGAAAAATGATACCAAACATGAAAAGAGAACACTGAACAATTTATCACTCACATTTCTAAACTTTTGAATAACCCTTTTTGGAAACCATTTCTCAGCAAAAAAACAACTTAAATATCCACCATTGGTATCCCATGAAGTCTCACACATACATATCCCTGTGCTATCTCAAGAACCCATCCACCCATTTCACCAATTTCTCCACTTTCCACATGCGCACCTCAATGTATGTGATCACTCATAAAAATACCAAGGGTCAATTCATGACACTTCTCATTTGTAAAACAGACCATTCAGCACAAAACAAAAATTCACAAGCAATTTGTGAAAGTAACTTATAATTAAAGAAACACATTTCCAAATTCAAAAAAGTTTTCCATTTCAAAAACAATTTTCCACTCCAACAATTATATTCCCTTTTGAAAACACCTTCAAAAAAATCCATTTTCATTTTTGAGATTTACTCACACCAACCAAAAAAAAGGTCAAACATAACTCACATCAAATTTTCCAAAAATAAGGGACTAGTGGCTATACCAAACCGGTAACATGGCTTAGAAGACCATTCTCCAAGTGGGAATCCACCATAGGAAGTATCATGAACCATGCACTCAGGCTTTACATGTGTCGCTACACCATGCAAGATCGTCGCGTAACACTGGATCACTTCCCTTGTCATCCCTCACCCACAGTGACCAAGAAAAAGAAAAAATAAAATCCCATAATACCCCTAGAAAATCAAGTATCGGGATGGGATAGGGTTCATGACGTCCTTCCCGTACCTACCTCTTAAGTCCCGATACACCTAATCATTAACCTACTTGAAACCCCAAATAACAAGGGACCCTATGATACCATTTTTTCAGAAACCAACCTTGGTCAACCCTGAACTGGTCACCCGAGCCAGTCCGCGACATGGAATAAAGGGCATTCCCAATCCCAACAGGCTGACAACTAGTGTTGGGCATCAAAATAAACCAATTCTGAACAATTTTCCCAAAAAAAGATGAATAAACATAAACTAAACATGCAGATAAATAAAGGGAAATAAACCAAACAACTTGGAAGCGGAAAAAGGAATTAATGAAGCGACATGACATACCTCAGGTGACCCCATGGGTCACCACGAAACAAAAACGACACTCACTCCCAAATAAAATCCAAGACTGAAACCTAAAACTGAAAATTAAAGTAGGCATGAGCACTGAGATGCGCATTAGTAATGCCAAACAATTACCATGACCTATTCCCCCGCCTTTATTAAGAAATCCAATTAAACATCTTTGAAAATAATATATAATAAAATAATGTTTCTTCTTATATTCAAATTCAAGTAACTAGTTTGAATTTTCAGGTAAAGAATTTCACTCCCACTACATTTTCAAAATCGGTTCCATGCTTTCATTAATGTTTCAAAATGAAAAAAAACCAGTTTGGATTAAAATATGGTTTTCACAAACAAGACATCATGTATGAAACAACTAAAAAGAAAGCTACAATGCAAGAGACATGTCACAAATGAGCACCATGGGTAATAATTATAGGTAGCTAGAATAATCAGGAATGTAGATTCCTCGTACCTCGGTGAAACGTGGCTTAGAAACCGTGGCCCTCAGAAAAACGTGGCTTAGAAGGCAACAACCCTAAAAAAATGACGCTTAGAAGACCACAACCCTCAGAAACGTGGCTTAGAAGACCACGACCCGCAGTAATTCAAATGTTTAGTTAATGTTGTTGCGTCAATCCTGCTAGATGAACCGGGAGGAACCCCAGCTGTGTCATCTAGCGTACTGGTCCTGGTAACCCACCAAGATAACCAGGTTTCCCCATCATGCTCTATTTCAATTGGTGGCGAGTTTTAATTATCAAGAACACATATATGTACCTAACACTTTCCTTATCTAAAACTCATTCAACCTCTCACCACTGATCTCCCTCCTTAAGAACATTCCCCCTCTTTACATCACACAACCACACACAAGCCTTTGCACTAGGCACATATCACAAACCACACATTTACACTTGCATCGCATTTTTCAAATTAAGGGAAATGTCTCAAGAGGGTTTTTCCATTTTCTCAAACCAATATTAAAGTTCCAAATGGGGCTCATCACATTAGAAGGAGAATTCATCATTTTAGAAAACATAAAGGTACTATATATTTAAAACAAAGCTTAAAACCACACTTAAAATGAATTAATGCTTTTAAGGAGATCAACCCATCCTTTATTCTCGTGTTCACACCAAAACCCATTTTTAAAATTACATTGTAACCGCTTTTTAAAAATAATGCATGTCATTACACTTTCATAACAAAATTTAATGAAAGGCCATAAATATTTTGAAAGTACCCATTTCATGTTCAATCCCTATGAAACCACTTCTTATGAACCACAACAATATATATATTGTGCATATGGAGTTCACATAAAAAACAAGGAAATAATTTTAATGAAACATCAAGAAAAAATGTAAATTCTAATTAATGATTAGGGCATAGGGGACCTACCTCACACTTGTCTCTATTTGTTGAAAACCGCTCGAACCGACCCTACGCACTTCCATACACATGAAATTATACACATATATATAAATACCCCCAGCTGCATTGCACATATTCCCAACTTTATGAGGGAATATGTAAAAAGGGGGCATTTATATGTATATGACTTACCTTATGCGTGTACATGTAGGTGTTCTTGACACCCACAACATGAAACCATCATAGCGAGGTCCAACACACTACACATATAATTTAATTAAACAATTTATCCACTTAAACAATCTACAAATCATTTCAAAATAATGTATCAAGGTTTTTTTACCAAAATAAAAACAATCAAAACCACCTTTTTAAGGCAAAGTGCCCAATAATACCACAGACAACCCGATTTCACAGCCTTAAAGTCCTTAAATATAACAATTCTAGATTTCACAAAACAACCATGAATAATTCAACCTACGTCACACCTCAAAATACCCAATTTCATTTTAATGTTCTTCTTTAGAACTAACCACCTGACACAGATGCATAAAAACATGATTTTCACCACTAATATCATTCAATAAAACATTTTACATTTTATAAAAATAGACCCAAGAAGTACTACATGGCCTTACGTCAAAACACACACAAATTGTTTTTCTTTTTAAAATAAAATGCACACTAAAAACCTTTTTAAACATCCTTCTCATCACTTATAGAATTTTAAGTAACCAAATTCACGATTTATAAATTAACATCATGTAACACAACATGATTTTTGTTGAAAAACACACCCCAATATATATAAACATGATATAAAATATCAAAGGCATGTTAAATATATTTTTTAAAACTAGTTTCTCACCAAACAAATCAATAATAGAACCCCAAATTTATTTAAGAAAGTAAAATAATTCACCAGATAAACACAATTCACACTCAAAAAATTAAATAAAGAACATCCTAAATTAATTAAATAAGAAAATTAGTTCATAAATCTATTTTTATACACGAACTACCTCCATCGAAATAAAAACTCCAAAATTTTGTTTTAAATCCCAATCGCATCCAATCCGTACCTTAAACAACTCAAATAGACCCCCTAAAATAAGTGGTTGAACCAAAAAAATCAAAATATGACCTTGAAAAAATGTTACCTTAAACTGAAACCCTACAAAGAGGATGAAAAACTTACCAGAGGGTGAGTCATCCGAGGAGGAGGATGCCGGTGAGATCCCATTCACCGGAGGATGGAGGCCAGTAGGTGGATGGTTGCGCACATGGTAGCAGGGCATGGCAGGGTGAGGTCATCGGTCATAGCGCTGCAGGAAAGTGAGAAGGAAAGGGGAGGAAGGGTGCGCTGGTGGTGCCTCGCCGGAGGAGGGAGGCCAGTAGGTGGGAGGTTGTGCACGGCGTAGTAGGGCGTGTAAGGGTGAGTTCATCGGTCACAGCACTACCAGAAAGTGATAAGGCAAGGGGAGGAAGGGGGTGCTGGTGGTGGCTCGCCGGAGGTAGGTCGTGGGAGGTAGGGTGGCCGAAGGGAGCGTTTACTGGAGAACAGTACACAGGGGTGGAAGGGCACATCAGCTAGGGTTGGCCAGGGGGTAGGGTCGCGATCAGGGAGGGAAGGGATAAGAGGTTGGGTTGCATGGAGATGTTAAAGGGGATGGAACAAATAAGAAAGGAAAAAAAATAAAAAAGAGAAAATAAGAAGAAAAAAATCTAAATATAATAATAATAATAAGAAGATAAAAATAGTGGTAAATAAATTAGTATAAACAATATTAATATTATTAATAATAATCATAATAAAAATTATAATAAACTTAATATGGTATTAATAAACTTAATATACTTAACAACATTAGTAGAAAGTTAATAATAATAACATAATTATAATAACACTATATTAATAAACTTGGTGAACATAATAATAACAATAATTATAATTACCATAATTATAATTATTAAAATACATTATTGAAACTCATTTTATTTATTTGTTTTGATTATGAGGCAGGCTGTATGGTGACCCGGGTGAAGTTTCATAGCTTTGAATACGCCATGCCATGAACTGGACAATGTCAAGGTCGAAGCATTCATTCTTCAACAAAATGAAAAAATTTCAAATAGGATTGGCTCGTTGCTCTATAGAAAGTATCAAAATCTGATAAAACAGTAAAATATTGTTATTTTAAAAGTTCATGTGTGACGTACTAGAACATTCTGGTATTTTGGTAAGGAATAGATTATGTGGATTTTTCAAGAAATACATCCCTGTCTGGATACGAGCAGGTAGAGGCGGCTCTGGCACAGATGTACCTAGGAGTGAAAGCCCTGACAAGGAGGTTCGAGCTTGACCTGAGGTATCTTGGTACATCATAATGGGCCATTATACACTCTTGTTTATGACACTCTTGGGGGATATGCTTTGGATAATTCACATTTTCATTATAAGCCATTTTGAAGGATTTAAATGTAAATTTTTCCTCAAAGATACCATGTTTAAGATTAATAAATTATCTATGCGTAGAAATTCAATTTATGCTAAATATTTTTTTACATTGAGATTATGCATTATGATTCATACCCTATTCTAGCGTATTTCATTATTTAGAAATGGTTCCAACTATATGGAATGGGAACCACATGAATTCACATGTTCCCTTTAGGGATTTCCCACCGATGCAAGATAATGATGTTGTCTCTGGTGTTTTGATTGGTGGAGAACAACTTTTAACTATACTAGGATAACTTAATCAGGTTATGAATAATAACCCTACCGTATGGAGCATCTGGATCCACCACATAGAGGAGCTATGTTAGATCTCTTTATATTAAAATATCCTCCATCATTCAGTGGGACTATAATCCTGTTTGTAGCAGAGCAGTGGATATGTTCCCTAGAGAAGATATTTCTCGCTTTTGGATGTATCGAAAGAGAGAATGTTGTCATGGAAGTTTATTGTCTAACGGGAGACACAGATCAGTTGTGGTCGTTAATCGAAAACAAAAAAAGGATGAAGAAATAGAAGAGATGGAATGGAGTCATTTTAAGGAAATATACCTTGAAAAATATTTCCATCATGAACAACGAGCTGTTGGGGAGAAGAAATTCTTTAATCTAAGGCAGAAGGAGGATGAAAATGTCTCCATGTATGAAGACAACTTTACAAGGATAGAAAGGAATGCTATGGACTACATGCGTACTGCATGGAGAAAAAATTGATCGATTCCTTGATGGTTTGAAACCATTCCTCTCAAGGGCTCTAGTCTCCCAAAATTTCTCATCTTATAAAGACATAGATTCACGTGCTATTAAGATGGAAATGAAATTCTCTTAGTCCAATGAATTTAAGGAAAATCAAGAGAATAAGAGGGCTGCTGAAAACTCTCGGAAAGGAAATAAAGAAATGGGGAATAATTTAATTTCCATCATGCAGTAATTGTGGGAAGAAACACTTTGGCACTTGCAAGAAGGGAATGTGTGTCTGTTACAAGTACAGAGAAAAAGTCCACCTATCTCGGGATTTTAGGGGGAAGAAAGAATCTACCAATGTTCTATTCTACAATTGTTGTGATATGGGATATTATGTATTTAACATTCCTATGTGTCAGGGAAATGTTCCCTAAAGAAGGACAAGGGAGCAAGGCCAAGCTTATGCAGTCCCAACCTTGGAGGTTGAAGTTCATAATGAAGTGGTGGCAGGTACATTGATCGTTTCATCCAACTTTGTCAATTATTTATTTGATTCTATATCTTCGCATTCATTTATATCTTTCTATTTTTCCAAGAAAATTAGATATGTCCAATTTGATTTAGTAAAGGAGTTATCAGTCAAAACCACTAGTGGATGTGTCGTTGCAACAAAGGTGTGATGATTAGTCCCCCTCATGACACATAAACATGATTTAGTTGGTAACCTTATAATAATACTAATGGTTGACTATGATATCATTATCAGTATGAATTGGCTATTAAATTATGATGTGAAGATCTATTGCAAGGAGAAGGAAGATATAATCATTGAGAATGGTATATAATAAATTAATTTTAGAGAAGAAACTTCACCATTTTATTCTCATATAGATCCACCCCCAGTAGCTCTACTGAATTCAATTATTGGGGAGGAAGGGAAGGAAATAAATATGGGTGAGGAGATGAATGTATAGATAGAGGTTGTACCTATTGTACAAGAAAATGTTGACGTATTTCTAGAGGATTTACCTAGACATCCTCCAGAGAAGGAAATTGAGTGTTCAATTGACTTAATTCCTTGTTCAAGGCCGATATCAAATACCCCATATAGAATGGCCACTATGGAGTTAGTGGAACTAAAGAAACAACTAGAGGAATTGAGTGATAAATTATTTATTTGACCCGCTATTTCTCCATGGGGAGCCCATGTCCTCTTTGTCAAGAAAGATAGATCCATGAGGTTGTGCATTGATTACAGGGAAATAAATGCTATTACAATAAATAATAAGTATCCTTTGCCATAAATTGATGATTTATTTGATCAACTTCATGATGCCCAATATTTTTTGAACATTGATCTTTTATCCGGATATCATCATTTGCTTGTGAGGAAAGAAGACATTCCAAAAACAGCATTCTGAACTAGGTATGGGCATTACGAGTTTAGAGTAATGCCTATTGGATGAACTAATGCCCCATCTGTTTTTATGGATTTGATGAATAGAGTTTTAAAGGAATATCTTGATGAATTGGTGGTGGTGTTTATTGATGATATCCTGGTGTACTCTAAAATCCATTAAGATCATGCAAATCACTTGTGCCCGATTCTGATGATTCTTAAAAGAAATAAATTATATGGGAAGTTTAGAAAGTGCTATTCATGGCTCCAATCATTTTACTTTCTAGGAAAAATTGTCTCTATAGATAGAGTATAAGTATATCCAATGAAGAAAAAGGTTGTACAATAATTTCCTACTCCAACTAATGTAATTGAGGTACGTAGTATTATTGGTTTAGTAGGTTATTATCGACGTTTTGTTTAGAACATCGTCCGTCTAGCCAACCCAATGACCAATATCACACAAAAAGGGGTTATATCCGTATGGACCAAGGAATGTGGAGAATGTTTTGAGGAATTGAAGAGGAGGTTAGTGAATGATCTGATCCCAACACTACCATCAGGGAATGATGGATTTGTTATCTATAGTAATGCATCAAAGAAAGGATTGGTTGTGTCCTTATTCCGAATGATCGAGTGATTACCTATGCATATAGGAAGCTAAAATTCATGAACAAAACCATCCAACTCCCGATCTTGAGTTAGAAGTCGTAATCCTTGCTATAATGATTTGGATACATTACTTCTATAGTAAAAAATGTGAGATATATACAGATCATAAGAGTTTGAAAAATATATTCTCACATAAATAACTCAACTTGAGACAAAGGAGATGGATTTAGCTACTCAATGATTATAATTGCACAATACACTATAACCTGTGAAGGAAAATAAGTTAGCATATTCATTGAGCATAAGGGATCATGTAGTTATGAATAAGATGAGAGTTAAAATGGATCATTTGTTCATGGATCTTGTAAATATGGACATGGGAATTATCACAGAACGTAACAAATCACTAATTTTCAAAATGGTTACCAATCCTTATTTAATGGAATGGATTAAATGTTCTCAAGATGATGATGAGGAGTTTCATAAGAAAATTAATGTTTTAAATGATGGGAATTTGATGGACTTCACATATGAAGATGCCATTTTGAAATTTGGAAAGAGGCTTTGGGTTCTTGATATTCCTGAGCTAAAGAGGGAACTATTGGATGATGCGCATACCTATAATTTCATTATACACCCTGGAAGCACAATGATGTATAGAGATTTAAAGGAAAATTTTTTGTGGGAAAACATGAAGAGACATATTTCTAATTATGTGTCGAGATGTTTGGTTTGTCGACAGGTGAAGGCGGGAAGACAAAGTCCTGGAGGAGTCATAAAACCCCCTCCGATTTCTATGTGGAAATGAGGTGATATTACGATGGAATATGTCATGGGGATAAAAAATACTCCAAGAAATAATGATGCAATATGGGTTATTGTTGACCTTCTTACAAAATCAGCACATTTTCTTTCTATAAGAGATGATTTACCACTTGAATGTTTAGAAAGACTATATATAAATGAAGTTGTAAGAATTCATGGTGTACCATTATCAATTGTTTCTGATCATGATCCCAAATTTACATCACAATTCTGAAAATGTCTTCAGAAGGCCTTAGATACTGATCTTTGTTTGAGCACTGCCTACCACCCACAAACTGATGGACAATCCGAACGATCTATTCAAACTTTGGAAGAAATGTAAAGGCCTTGTTCACTTGACTTTCAATGCATGTGGGATCAGTATTTACCTCTCTTAGAATTTTCCTATAACAATAGCTTCCATTCATGTATTCAGTTGGAACCATTTGAAGTGTTATATGGAAAGAGATGTCGTACACCAACTTGTTGGGATGATGTTGGTGAAGGAAAGCTCGTGGGCCCAAAACTTTTTGAAGAAACAACAGAAAAGTGGAAGATTATCCAAACCCATATCAAACCAGCTCAAAGTAGGCAAATGATCTATGCTAATAACTGAATGAAGGATTTGGAATTTGATTTATGATATCATGTTTTCTTAAAGGTATGTCCATGGAAGGGTATTATAAAATTTGGTAATAAGGGAAAATTAGGTCCCAGGTACATCAGACCATTTGAAATTCTGGATTGAATTGGAGTCGTAGCTTACCATTTGACAATACTTCCAAGTCTCTCTAAAGTTCACAATGTGTTCCACATGTCAATGTTAAGGAAATACATGCCGGACCCTACACATGTACTCACCTATGAAGAAGTAGAACTTGAGCCCCATATGTCTTATTGTGAAGAGCCTATCAAGATTCTTGATACTAGAGAACAAGTATTGAGAAATTGAACAACTCATCTGGTAAATTTTCTTTAGAGGATCCATAAGATGGAAGGGGCTACATGGGAGCTTGAGGAGCTTATGATTAATACATACCCGAATCTTTTTTGGTAACATTTTTGAATTTCAAGGACAAATTTTTTGTAAGGAGGGGAGAATGTAATGACCCGATATTTTTCAATGGAAATTCATTTCTTACAAATATTTCATAATGAACTACTATGTGCTATGGGACCTTTAAACACATGTTTGTCACTTCTGTTATGTGAATTTCAAAAATCTGACATACATAGTTGCGATCAGTATGTTATGTGGAGTTCGATAAGAAAAATTTAATTTTTGGTGAATAATAACCAACCCTTATGAATAGTAACATACCATTATGAATAGTGATGTACCCTAATGAATTTTAACCTTACCTATGATAGTATATAAATAATATTCATGTGTAGGTACAATATACATAAGCTTTGGAATAAGTAAATAAATGTTTTAAAAATGTTGTTTTTTGAAAAAATTATGAATTTAATTAAACATTAATCATTATTTGTAAATTTAAATTTGAAAAATGGATTTCATTTTTTGATTCTACACGTCGAGAAATGGATAGGGTGATTTTTTGGTATTTTTTGGAAAAACTCGAATTTTTGATGAATAGTGAAATACTGTAAAATACCATATATACAAATTACCGGTTAAATACACTATTCATGACATCACAAGTGCTGTAAGTCCACTTGGTTCAAACTAACATGCATTTATTACAATTATTTGTCATAGAATCCTCCCAATTGCTGGTATTGAGGGAAATTAATAAACAACTGATTAAACACTTATGAAAACTCTCTTCTCCTTCACTATAAAAAACCCACTATCACTCCCCCTTCTCCTTACTCCTGTAAAGCCTTGTTCCTTCTCCAAATTCTATCCAAATATCCTCCCAACCTTTTGTCCCATGTACAGAATGCCTTGGTATCATAAAAAGTCCAAAACCTCTCCCTTAAGGAGGCTCTCAAGCAAGTCTGGTTCAAGAGGTAAATTCCTCTTTTTTTAAATTGTTTTTTCTTTCCTTTCAAGTTCATTTGCTTTCTTTTTCAATTATTAAGTATCCTTATCCAAATTTTGTGAAGACTCTGTTACCTTAACTGTACCGGAATGTTTTTATGATAGTGGAATAATTCATCATCATCTCTTTCTTTTACCTTCTTTATACTAGTAGCAAGAACACCATCCGAGATGTGTCAATTTACCACATTCAAGGACAATGGGCTTTCAATTTCAATTATCATTCTCAATTATGGTCATGAAACCATTATTAACATGGTTGAACCAGATTATTATATATTTAATAAACACTATGTAATTTTATGTAATCCTTTTGTACAAATGGTATTAAGTTATAATGAAAAATGAGTTCATTGTAATAAAAACCCACAAATTAACCGAAACAGTTATCGTTAAATTTCTATATAATAATTCATCCTCATGGCATGAAAACAAGTTATATAAATGACCAATAACACCTATTTATGATCATAAATAATATTCAAATTCAATTCTGGATATTTACATCCATTCCACATGAACTCCATTAATTAAGAACAAGTGAACTGATTATGAAAATAAAGAAAATGAACACTGCGCAACGATGAAATTCAATATAATAACTTATCAATAAGGTAAAAAATGAACTAAAAAAATTATGATAAACTAAATAAATTTCTAATAGGATCTGAAATAGGTTATTAATAAGTATAATTTTATATTCCATGAGCTTTAGTTCAAGAGGAGAACACATTCGGATTTAAGGTAAGGGTTTTTTACCCGAACTTCCTTTTTCATTTGGCTTACTTTTATTGTATATTACATCAATGAAACACTTTTTTATTATTATTTACTCCTAAATATTATTTTTTTGGGTTATATATATGTTTACCAACCATAATATTTCCTTATTTTATGGATGGTTACACGTTTTAAAATGAAAATTTGAAATTGTTTCCAAAATACAATCCCGATCCAGGGGAATTTCTCTAACTCTTACCTATTTTCAACGGCACTCTATAATATATTTTTGGAAACCATTGTATTTATAAAATCACTAATTTTATGATGAAAATATTATCTTACTTTACATATGGTGTAATAAAAATATTTTTCCAAAAGAACTCTTCTTTTGCAAGTAAAAGTATTTATCTAAAGATTTACTCGATGATTTTATAAGAGTATCTTCATCTATTTAAACACTATTGATGATTCTTATGTATTATTGAGATTAGAATTTAATTTTATCATCTAAAATATTTAATTTTATGTTTTATGATTAATTTGGATGTGGATTTTCTATCTTCAATCCATTCCACAATTTACTCCAAATGGTTAGTGTTTATGCTTAATGTTTGGGGAAAGTTATTTGCATTTCATTTATTAATTTAAATTTGAATATATATGTGGTTTATGTTTATCACAATTCATACAAGGAATGTGTTGGACATATTAAGTTTTATGTGTGTCCCTCTATAGCCCCTCGGTGCATCGGTAGGTCTCATGAGACAAACTACAGTCATGGCACAAGGCCTTGACCAAATGATAACTTATGGTCTTAGAACGATGTTGTGACAGTATGGTTATGTTGTACCGCATTATTCATTCCCTCATTATGAAAATATTATTGATGTTTCATGTGGTTATTCAAATAGTATAATACCCATAATTATGTTATGTTATGGAAATATTTACTCAGCTCATTTTTCTACCATATTATGTTCATGTTTCTTTTTAGATGCATGTGTTTTATATTTTTCACCATGTCTAATATTTTTGTTATTTTTCACTGTATTGCTTAACCTTAATGAGAATTTGAGATCACCCATTTATTATGTTTCATTTTCTCAGTAAATGAATAATTTTATCATAAATGACATGCTGAAATAACACATGAGTTATGGACGTTTTCTAAGGAGTTTCAATATTGTATTCTTTTCAAGTTGTAGTGTTTAACTTATGTATGAATCTTGTTTCCAATAACACCAAAATACTCGGTCTTTTGGGAAGCTTATTCCTTATTTGTATGCTAATTTAATCAAATAATGCACTGGCTTTGGGAAACTGGGGTCAGGTCCTTACACCTCAACACCCCATCCTAGACAACGAAATCATCATTGTTTAGGGAATTGACTTCATGGGGCCATTTCCCCCATAATATGGGAACTCTTACATACTCATCTGTGTAAACAATGTATTTTAGTGAGTGTAAGACACTACTATATGCCATGAAACGACCATGGTAGTTGTGGCCTTTGTGAAGAAAAATATCTTTAGTAGATTTGGCATTCCTAGAGTGTTTATCACTGATAGGGGAACACATTTTGAAACTGCCTTAATTAAGAATGTATTGCTTGAGAATGGGGTGATGCATCTCATGGAAACACCTAATCATCAGCAATCTAGTGGATATGTGGAATTATAAAATAATGATCTAAATCATATCCTGGAGAAAAAAGAGGGTGCATCAAGAAAGGATTGGTTCAAAAAACATGATGATGCCTTATGGGAATACCAGAACGCCTTCAAGAGACCTCTAGAGATGCCTATATTCTACCTTGTCTATGGGAAGCCATGCCACCTACCATTGGATCTAGAGAATAAAGCCTACTGGGCCATCAAATCCCTGAATTTCTATTTAAAGGCTGCCGAAGAGAAGTGAAAGTTCCATTTGACGGAGCTTGATGGGATCTGACGGGAGGAGTATGAGAATGCCAGACTGTACAAAGAAAACACGTGAGCAATCCATGACAGGATGATTTCCCACAAAACCTTCCAACTCGGTGATCAGGTATTGCTTTTCAACTCCCATCTATGATTTTTTCCAGGATAGTTGATGTCCCTATGGTCAAGACCATTCCATGTGCTCAAATATTTCTACCATAGTGTGGTGGAAATTGCTGGTGAAGACAGACAACCTTTCAAGGTGAATGGACAATGCCTAATGATTTATCATTACATGAAGGGTATGGTGTGTAAAATCTCCATCGTTCATTTCAAGAAATAAGAGGTAGGTAGGTCAATTTAACGACCTAAAACGAATGCGCTTACTAGGAGGAAACCTAGAGTTACACGTCGTGTACCACAAATACACACAACATGTACTGGTATTTTTATTTTATAATCCTTAATATATAGATTAATTAACTTAATAAACATGTATGATTCTGGTGCTGATGGTATGGTCTCTCAAGTTTATCTGAGCCATCACATGTTTGAATCCCTCCATACCTACCTTCGGCAAGGGGTTCATCCTTTTTATATACCATTGTTTACTCACACGGTGTGTGTGTGTGTTATTTTTCAAAATAATATATATGTATTTCAACATAAAAGAAATACCATGATGGGGATGGATCGACTGTCTAGGGTCCTATACCAGTTACCAAATGACCTGGGATCGAATCCGGGCAGCGGAAAGTTTTTGGGGTACTGTAGCAGGGTACTATAGTAGTACAATAGCAGCGGCGGGAACTGTAGCAGTGGCAGCACTATAGCAGCAGATGGACTGTGCAGGTACTGTAGCGATGGTGGTACTGTAGCAGCGTGGGTACTGTAGAAGTACTATTCATCGAAGGGTCCTTTGGGCCAAAAAATGGGCTTCCAAGACTTGTATTCATGCCACTTGGCCTCGGGTCTTCAGGCTATATAATCGATCTCCCTCTACACAGCCTAAAGCGGTCTTTGCTATAATAAAAAATTGAGGCTTCAGCCCTGACCTTTAAAAATACCACACACCATGCATTTCAATATAAATTGTTTGTGTCATGTTTTAAATGAAATTTTAAATTGTTTTTGAAATACGAACATACATGTGGGTGAAGTTGGAAGACTGACAGAGTCTCGGCCCTGGATCCAAAAGACCCAGGTTCGAACTCGGCTAATCTCCCTACTTCATCCCTTTTATTAAAACTAAAAACCACATGTTGTTCCTTTTCTTCATCCCATGTATTATTGGACTCATAAATTTAATATATATAATTAATAACCATGAGTAGTATTACAAACTTTTCTCCATTGGTTGAGGGCTTTCATTTGGATCGGCCAATCGCCAGTTCGAACCTCACCACAAGCACCATACCAAAGGTCGTACTTCTCTTTTTCCAATTTTAGAACACACGACATGTATTCCCCAATACATTACGTGTATAGTTTTATTTTTAGTAATATATATATATTTATATTTCTTTTTATTTTAATTATTAAAATTAATTATTATATAGTTTACTACAATAATTAAATTGTATACGTGTTATTTTATTCAAAAAAACACAGTGATACATGGTGTGTGTGTCCTTGTACACGCCATGTACCATGGCTATAAAGGTTGGGCCCTAACTGGCCAGAGCCCTTGTTGTGCGACCCCCCTATCTCTCGATTTTCTTCATCTGGATATCGTAGCCTCCTGCTCCTCTGAATCCACCATTATTGTGTGTTTTTCCTTCTGATTTCTTCAACATTGTAATCCTCAGTCCAGGTACGCTCTTCTACACCCTTTATTTCCTAGTTTTCTTTGATTTTAGGTTGATTTGTGGATTATCCAACCATTTGGCTTCCCGTGAAGCACATGGATTTCACGAAGAACACACGCCATGGACTTCATATACATGGCCATACACTGCACCTTTTTTCAATTTGGCCAATACATGGTGTGTATGTTAGGTACACACCATGTACGTGTCTACCCTCGTCTTTTGGCCTAGGCTATGTCCTCTAGGACACAGTCTCTATCCCATGTACCTATACACAACCTGTATGTTCGGGACACGTCATGTCCTTCGACCCTTCAAATGATTCAATGTGAATGCTCTACATGACCCACAACCCATGTTTACACACACGGCGTGTACCCATATCAACATGGCATACAGTTCCCATTTCCCATGCCCTCGTCGAGCCATGTATGGCTGTTTACACGGGAATCACCCCATGTTAGGGTACACGATGTGTATCCTATAGTACACATCAGGCCCTTCTTTTTTCCTGACACATGCTGTCACGGCGTGCCAATCTAGGAAACATGGGTTCATACACATATCCTACTACATGCCATGTACCATGAACATACACGCCGTGTTCTACTAATATTTTAGTTTCCTCACATTTTATTCTTTTTATTTTTTGTCTTCTCTTCATTTATTTTGTTTTCTTTTCTGACCAGGTATGGCCGATGGAGATCATGCGAGTGGGAAGAAGCTTGCTTCCACTACTGAGGGTTGGCAGCCTCCTCACCATCAGATTCATATTTAGCATTACGAGCGGCCAACATTGGATTTTCTAGTTTGATATCCCCCATAGTTGGCCACCATACCTACTCGTATGATGTCTCCACCATCCGTGACATCTAGCGATCCAACTATTCTTGTGTCCCCTTTAACTTATGTCCCTCTAGCAGCAGAATCCACCCCTTCCACTGATGCCAAGAGTTTCAGTGCTGCCACTCCTTCCAGCTCCGTTCCCTCAGAGCTACCCTCTGCGCCAGCAGTGGACCATACCAGGTCGGTGCCTCAATCCTCTTCTGTTATACCCTATGTTCCCACTCTAGTATTATCTACTCCACCTTTTACGTCTACGGTAGGACTATCTGCTCCGGAACCAGCAGTTCTGCCTCCACCTGCATCGGATGTTGCTCTCCCTCCTCTGCATCCCTGCCTTGTTTTTCATGAGGACCATCATGCGACAGAGCGATTGTAGTACTTTTCACGCTG
This sequence comes from Viscum album, assembly GCA_963277665.1. Taxonomy (NCBI): domain Eukaryota; kingdom Viridiplantae; phylum Streptophyta; class Magnoliopsida; order Santalales; family Viscaceae; genus Viscum; species Viscum album. The sequence continues at coordinate 241,291 of CAUJRU010000571.1, forward strand.
CACTATCTATATGAGTGACCGCTTCCTCGGTATTTCTATTTCATAGTGCCTTGGCATTTGGGAGTAGATTGAGGGGATTCTGGGCCATACCTATATGCTGGATACTTTTCAGGTCATCACTCCTACTTACATCGATTTATTTTTGGAGTTCATGGCCACCTATGAGTTCGACGAGGCCACATACCACCAAATGCCCATATATACAACTTGTCTAGTTCATTTTTGGCTAGGGGGTTGACCTTTTTCACTTACTATGGTAGTGTTTGGCCGAGGGTGTGGCTTCTATCCCCATCCTTCCACTCCAACTCTTCTTTCCACTTTGACCCACCCTGAGTGCTTTGATCTTGTTGCAATGTGGAGGGAGCTTGTTGGGCTTGACCACAGGTACACCCCCACCATGTAGAAGAGCACGCTCGTCATTGACCCTCCTATTAGTTTCCTTCTCTGATGCTTTAGCACCATTATTTTTCCTTTCCATGAGGATATTGGTGTTGTTTCTGGATGGAACATTGATATTCATACCTTTATCTTCTGGAACGAGTACCCCAAACTCCCCTATCTTGACGCTTTTTTACTCTCATTATATGATCCATGGTCGTCAGGGAAACATGAATGGTGGGTTCTATACCACTCTATTGGAACACTATTTGGGATTTTTTGAGCCATCTCCCCCTCACGATCACTTGGGTGATTCTCAGTGTATGGAAATCTTCATGATTATCCAGATGAGGTTGGTCGAGTGTTGGGGAGAGAGCTTGGTGCTTTTACAGGATTCCCTTACTCCTATAGAGGAGAGGGATGACCCTCCTGCTCTCATTGGTGTTGCTACTTAGGATCCACCTAATCCACCTATAGATGTTCCCTCCCCACCACACCCATATTCATCTAGCCTTCCTTATTTTTCCACCACCATCCTCGCTTCTTCTGTTCCTTCTCCCACCCCACATCCAGCTACACCCTCAGTTGACCTCCCCATCACCTACCGCCTAGCTATGGGAGATCACCCACGGGTTTGTCTAAATCATTTTCTAGATCATCATGAGCAGATGTTGGATCTTCTTCTTCAGAATCGTGACATTCCACCACCCCCACCACCTATTGCCACCTCTGCTCCATGACCATCTTCAGTAGCTCCACTATCATTTACAGCTCTAGCAATGGATCCTGTTCCCCTCTCCACTACTATCCTAGCTATTACCACTCATGCTACCGGCCCAGGAATCACTGTAGAGAAAGCCACTTCTATTTCTTCTCCTAAGGCTTGAGCTACTATAGCTCTTCTTCTGAGCATGGATCTCGAGCCTATATCCTCCATTGTTGCTGCCGAGCTTTCTGTGCATGATCGTCCTATTAAAAATGATGCATCTTCTAAGGAGACCACATGATTGGTCTTTAGCCCATTTATTTCCATTATATATATATATTTTTTGTGCTATTATTAGGATTTTCTATTGTATATGCCTGCCATTTTTCTTTTTTCCGTTCCATCACCAGTCACAGGTATGCTAGAGAGACTTGGGTATCTCTATTTATGAGGGGAGTATTTTTCAGTTTTTCTGTTTTCCTTTCTATTTGGGTTCACTTCTTCCATTACTTACTCTCATATTGAACCCATAATTTCCCCATATTCCCTCCTCTTCCATTGTATTTCACATGGGGGACCACATGTTGTATTAAGTGTGGGGGAGGGCCTCTGATTACATTAGTTTTTTCCTTAAACTAATTTAGGAGACATCATTAATAGTTGACATATTTTAAGTAGTGGGATTTTTTTGAATAATATAATTATAAATATTAATGGAATAAAAGGGAATTTTAAAATTTATATGGTTAATTTATTTTTCAATGAATTTTCAAATGATTTCTGATATAGTTTGATTAGGGATTTTAAGCCTTAGACATTTACATGTATTAGACTGATCATTTTTTACTCATGTCATGAACTGATTGACCCCCATATTTTCCTCATTCCCGAGAGGTATTCTAACCCTTTTTGATATATTCTTTCTTATACCATCATTCTTGGGGGATTATTGGGATATTATTACTACCAAGAATTTCTAGTTTTTCACTTCAAAACATGACAATATTTGAATCACATTAAAATGATTGAGGCATTTGATTGTTTTTAGCCCCTTGTACCTTGAGACCTACCCTACATCTGATCTTCATAAAACCTTATAAACCATGAACTCCCTTGATATAAATCCACATTACAAGCCTATTTACCCTTCCTACCCTAATTCTTTTATAAATTTTCATGATAATTCATTTTTTGTTTTGAAATACAGACATAGGTTTTTCATGGTGCATTTTGGTGAGAAACCATGAACATAAGTGTGTGGGATTTTTTCACTTGTTAGTTTGAGAAAATGTCCCAAATCCTAGTATACATTTTATTCTTGGTTGTCCCTATCTTAACAAAATGATTAAATATGCAAAAGTGGGACTAGATTCTGTATTACACCATATTGATTGTTTGTGGACCCATATTGGCAATGGAAAATCATGGTGATGATAACACCTTTGAAATCTTGATTGGGGTATCCTTTTCATTAAGCATTATCTTTAATATCATTCATTATTGTTTAATAATTCCGCCTCCTTTTCAAGCCTCTGAGATTAATTTTTATCATTACCTACCAACCCATAGCTTCAGAAACATTTGAAACATATTGAAAGCCCTCGTGAATTTTGTGATTTGATTTCTAAAGTAGAGAATGAGAACACTTTCAAGCCTATGGATAGAGTGAATTACTTACGATTGAACATATATCTGATTAAATAATCTTAATTGATGAGTGTTTTATATTTTGTTGAGGTAAATTATTATTTATCTTGTTTGATTATGAAAACATAAAAAACGTTGGATGAAAGAGTATGCAAATTTTTAATTACATTTTATATGTGGCCTGATTAGAATGTCATTGGAAACTAAATTAGTTTTATGCCTTATAAAAATATTATTATATCGATATATTATTTATAGTTATAATTAGATAAATTCTTCCATTTTTAGAATATTTATTTTATTGATTAGTTGTTGATATATTTCTTGTGGACAAAAGAACGACTATGTGTGGGGAGTTGGATGTACCCGATTTGTTTATACTTTTTCATACATTTTATTTATCATAAAAACTTGTTTTCAAAAAATATATTTTGTTTAATGGGTAAAATAATTTATTTTGTTGATTATGATAATTTTTATGACGTTTCTAGCCAAAAGAACAAATTCGGGCTGATCAGAAGAAAAATTCACATATACAAGGTGTGTAATCTTCTTATACACCATGTACATTTTGAACCATACACAGATCTAACAGATTAGATACATGCCAATGTTTCCTACCAAATCATACATGCCATGTACGATACACATACACGTCGTGTGGCCCTTCTAGAAGTCGTTAGTGGATGATGAATTTTCTTACACAGAGTGTGGGGAAACGCTACATGCCATGTACCTCCACCTACTAGGCGGTTCCATGTTCAAAGTCAAAGACGACATGTTAGCTCACCTACCAGTGGAGAAAAGACATCCAAAACCCTTTGACCAAGTTACATTCCTTGTACTTTATGGTACACACTATGTACTACTAAAACATATAAATAGGTTGTAGGCCATCCAAGTTTGAGATTCATTTAGATTCATTCATTCTGAGATATTTCAAGGGGGTTCACTCCAGAGACGACCAAGAAGGAAAGAAGAGAGAGAAAGAAGTGGAGAAAAGAGAGGAGAGAAGGTGCTTCCATGCCAATTTCCCGATGAACTTCTCTTTGAATATTTTAAGAGGATGAATTTCGGTATTACGAGTTGTTTATTTTCTAGAAACTCTTTTAGTAGCTAAATTTTCTATGTGTTGAGTTTGTGGATAGGTATGTGTTGTAAGTTGTCAATTGTGATATGGTAATCGTGTTATTCATTCCTATATCTTCATAATTACTTATTAAATCCTTTTATATATCATGAGGAATCTCATATCTGGAAAACAAGATTTATAGGGATCTTTAAGGAATTATGAATTAAAATTTCCATGAGAATTGGGAGCTTTAATCATCTCAAAAAGGGCTGAAATAAATAAAATTAAGAAAACTCAGTTTCCAGACCAAGGAATTGGTTTATATTGATTTAAACAAAACTCACCAGACCCATGGGGTTTTGTTACATTCTTAATCCAGAGATGTGAATTATCATGAGCAACAAAACCTCATAAGAAAATTGACTTAACAACAACCTCTAAAATCCATAGGCCCGACACATTTCTCTCCAAATTTTCATCTAAGCCTAATTTTTGTGTTTTTCATTATATTTCATGTAACTTTTTATGAAATTGTAATCCAATAACATTTTTATTAAAACACCAAAACAATCGACTCTTAATTTCAGTAAACTTCACTAAATCAATTACAAACTAAATAATCAAAACAAAAATAATTCCCTTTCCTTGGGGATCGACCCCTTACCAGTATTATACTTGTTAGCGTAATATAATTTGGATTGTCTAAAAATAACACTTCAGTAGGAATGATAACACCAATTGAGATATATTATATTCACATATGGTATCATTAAACTAAGGGCCCATGATCTTCTATTTTTGTCATGTTGAGTGTGATATATGCATTCCAACATAGAATACCATGAATAAAATCATAGTTTTGACTAATTTAAATTAATTATAAATGAATATTCTTTTATTGTGGGTGAAACATGGTTTCTTTTGAATTCCATGTATGAAATCACTTATATGTTTCATTATATCTTTCCAAGGCTGAAACATGGGTTCCCTTTAAGGAATTCCAAGGAAGGGTAGAGTGGAAATATTGTTATATTATTACATGAGTGATTCTTCAGTTACCTTAATATAATACCATGTACGGACTCAAAGGTATGATCAATATATATTCCATTAGTGATATTGTGTGATCGTTAAGTTTAATTACAAGGATATAATCATAGGGATATAACAACATATCACACCTAGAGTGATACCTTGGTTCCAATGAGGAATTAAATGGTAGCACCTATAAGGTGATGGGTTTTGAGTTACAATAGGATTGATACCTAGGTTCTTAATGAGGAATTATATTGATAGACACATGATTAAAAGAATAATGAGTTGAATACATTATGTGTCTACTAAGTCAAAGGCCACACTTGAGTTTGGTCGTGCTTTAGTTATGTGATAGCCTTATCTACCTTTTCTATGGAGAAGTGATCAAGTGGGTCTTATTTATCCCTTATATGAGTATGAACTATGGGGGAATCCTTAAATATGATTAGGTTCTAGATAATTATTATAAATTAAATCATGTATTACTATTTACTCAAACATATTCTCACATAAGCCAAAGTAAGTCACAAAGTGATGGGTGTTCCATGAGAACCTGAAAGCATGTGGGTTATTTGTTTACTACATTTCATATATATCTTTTAATATAAACTGCACACTATTTATTATATACTCAATGATTATGTGAAATTAGAAACTATTGGTGGTGACCTACATAGTATATCTCACACCTTGTTTTGGCTATCATTGGGTACCAAGACAAACATCATAGATTTTGGTTTGGATAATGGGAAGAATTGTTCTATGGATTCCTAATTCCCATGCTATGATGGAGTGTAGAGGGGTGAGGAGGACCAAACATATTATTGATATTCTACTAGAGATAGACTTGGGTATTTTTTCATTTTTTATAGAATGTTGTATATGTTTTTCTAACTGATCCCCCTATATTTTCTTTTTGTATAACATCCCATGATAATCATTTCTATATATGACATTGATAGATTTTATTCAATTAGTTATTTATATGATGGATGATTATTATTCTGCTGTTCGATTATCTTCTATTCTTCCACTATTGATTGATATGGACAATCATTTGTGCTAAACTATGATCACGAGGGTATACTCTCCCCACATTTCCACAAAAGACCCTTTCTGTTAATTTCCATCCTATTGAATACTAAGAGGGACCCATGTATCCATGTCACCAACTTGGATCATTTTAATATGAGATAACCATTTTTGAAATGTCACACAATCCTTTTTTGGAAACTTCACTGTAGATCACAAATATTTCCCCATTAATGGGTAATATGATCACATGTGTAGTTATTAGCCTCTACATCCAAACATTAAATATTTAATTTCATTCATCATTTTATAAATAATTCACCCTTTTCTTTGTTGTCTCGTTATTGGGATTGATGTTAATGAGATGTTTCTCAATAATTGATTATAGTACACAACTAATCCAAGAAACTATGGATTTTTATCAAAGAGTTTTGTATACGATATCTTTAAAATTCCTTTATTTTTCAAGGATCCATATATATCTCTATGATGGTGAAAAAATTCCTCAATATTGTTACATGATCCATACAAAATTCACATTTTCTATTATTTTCATAGTTCTTATGTTTCCAAAAGATATTCAGTACAACATCCAAATTCTCCACATATTCCTCCTTGATTTAGGATTAAATAGTAATATCATCTATAAATACTACAATATTTTTTTGATTTAATCCTTAAATAATCTAATAGTTATGTCTATGAAGATTTATGGAGAATTAATGAGTCCAAATGGAATCACTATGAACTCATAGTTTCTGTATCTTTTAGGGGAAGTAGTTTTGGGATATCCTCAATATCCACATTTATTTGATAATATCCTGACGAAAGATTCACAATGGAGAAGTAATAGGATCCAAGTAAATAATTAAACAATTTATTAAAATATGGAAGAGGATACTTATTATTTATCATGATTTTTTTAAGTTAATGGTAATCAATGAAGAGTTCCATTACCCCATCCTCAACAAAGAGGAACGGTCCACCCCATGGATACTTACTTGGGTGTATAAATACATTAGAAATATTGTCATGTAATTGATTCCATATATTCTTATGTCCAAAACATTTCATTCTATATGGAGTCTTGGACATTGAGAAAGCTTCGGTTATATGTTTAATTGAGAACTCAACCAATAATTCAGGAGGAAAATAAGTAAATTTTGCTTGAAACACATCAGTTTATTCCCATATAATGAGAATACGATCAATGATCATGTTTTATATAATATAAATCATTTGAGAATTATTTGCTTACTTAAGGGACTAATATACATTATTGAGATGATGATACGAATGGGTATTCATCCTCTTCATTGCACTTATACAAAATCATATTGTGATTAATGCTATGAAAGATGAATTCCTTCTCCTAAAAATTTATGTTTTCCTTATACATTGAAAACCAATCCATATATAGGATAACGTCAAATTATTCAAAATTGATATTGATAAGATAATCTAGAAGTACTTTTCACCAAATATTTACCTGAGATACAATAATCATAGATGTTTTCTGTGCTGATATCAAATTATTTGGGGTGTTTTGATACACACTTTTTCATATAATGATGAGGAGTTTCAATGAAAAATACCTCAATTAATAAAATACGTAAAAGGAATAAAGGGTCCCAAATGTTTTCTAAATTGGTCTCATTCAATTCAAAAACTACACACCGAACACCATCTTGCATGTCACGACCCATCCCCCAGGGCCCATGCTATGACTACCCCAAGCCCACCTCCCATAGGCCATGGGATAGAGACTACCACCGAGTAGGAATATCCAAAAATAAATGGGAGGAATTTTCCTAAGTACATGTGGACACACACAACTCTAATCCATAAATGATGGAAGGTGAATACTCTAAGTGAACAAACACAATATACTATAGAAGAGAACTGAAGGTAAAGAAGTCTAGAATACAAGCCCCACAAAAATAGAAAAGTACAATTACAAGTCACTTGAACTCTTATGTAGAAAACCCAACCTGAAGGGTGGGTAAAAAATAGCTATCTGAAGCCGCAAGAAGCACATCTCATTTGTCAGGTCACTATAAGAACAACCTATCCCCAGTCCACCAAGGAATCTTTCAAAGTGTTGATCATCTTTACAAGACATAAAACATGCAGATGAAGCCCGTACAGGGGTGAGTAAATCAATACTTAATAAAGAACTCAAACCATAATGGTAAAACAAAAATTAATATATAAAGTAAAACACCAAATAGGTACACAAAGTGTAGCCTCTAAGAAGTAAAGTCATGAGAGTAACTAGGGTCATCTCACAAAGGTACAAAATAAAGTATGAAAATCAAGACTACCAGTTCTAAACACTGAACACCATGCACCACTAATGCACTCATCCCCAAGGAGTCACATAGGAAAGTTGGGGAACCTAGACCCACTCATCACTTAGGCCTTTTGGGGAACCTAGTCCAACTCGTCACTTTATCTTGATGGGCCACCTAGGCCCACTCGTTACTTTGGACTACTGGGGAACCTTGATCCACTTGCCACTTAGGCCTACTGGGGAACCTAGACCTGCTTGCCACAATCTTCTCATTACAGCCAACCACATGATTATGTCTCATAGCACACTTGATTCTGGGATAATCTTCTCCTAATGAAATATGTCATATCTCAACTTGAACGAAAACACATTAAGGGTATATTAAATGGACTACCTCACCACGTGGGTCGTAATGCCGCAAATGTCTCATCAATCAGACATGCATTTTGAATGTTAAGAGAGTTTTTGTAAAAAAGGTCTGGATGGGTCCAGACCTGGTCTGACCTGGACGAAGGGAAAAGCCCATTAGGCCATGGTTCTAGCCCATCAAGCCACCTAGCTGGCCTCCCAATAGATCAATCTTCATTTGGAATGGCCTGCACTGGTGGTCTGACTTTGTCCAACTGGGACACGGTGCTCGCCGCATCTATTGGAGCCATAGGGACCACTGCTTAACCAGCCTATGGCTTTGCTGTGGGGTCCCTACCGCAGTCCTTTGCCATGGGATATAGCTCCCATCCACGTCTAGTTGATCCACCACCATGGCCCTCCATCGACACCGCAACCCTCAGGGTTGCAACCCCTTTGACATCATCGACCTTCCATGCCAGTGGTTGTTCACCCATTGTCACCATCTCATCAGCCTCCTTCCTAGGTTGATCCCTCATTAAGGTCCTGCATGGGCCACGTTTTCTATCACATCATGAAGAATGAAAATGAGTGGGTGGATAAGAATAATGTGAAAATAACACACAAAGGATGAACCACGACCTTTATTTGTGTCTGTGTGATTCATCCATGTTAGGTGGTTTAATGAAGGATAATCAGAACCTGATTCCAACATACCCTAATTACCTTCTTACAAATTCCAATTTCCCCCAAAGATGACTGATCCATGGGTCAATTTGTTAGTGGATTGACCTGCGTTCATTGTTTAGATAGAAGAATGGGGGAATGAAGACCCCAGATAAATTAAAACACCTTAAATGGGATCAGATCATTCAACAATGATGAATGGAGTCAAATTCCATCATTCATCGATCCTTGATCCACAGTCCACCATTATCATTGGTGACCCATTGAATAAAGAGGAGGGTAAGAATATTTTACATCATTTTTCTCTGACCCAAATCCTCAAAAACATCTAATAAAAACACCAACATCATGGCAATGATCCTGCATCCATGTTAGGCTATTAATTGATCGTTTTAGTGTTTCTATTGAGCTGAGTTCCCATATTGTTACACTATTTCATTTAGGAAATGAAAATGTTTCCTCATCACTGCATTGTAGAGAAACATTTTTTAATAAATTATACTTGTCATGTTTATAATATTTTCCTTAAAACTCTTGAAAACTAACATTTACCCTCAAACCGTACCGATTGACATTAGGCCCTGCAGGAAAGTACAACCTCATGAGATTAATGGTACACTCAACTTACAAATAAAATTTACCGTTTATTAATTATAGGATTGAATAATAAAATAATCTTTATTTAATTATTTTATTTATGGTCACATACCAAAAACAATTTTCCACAGTTGACCCATGCCGACCAATGTTAGGAACCACCAAAAGAAGACACCATATTAAAAACTGAATGGAGGTCTTGGATATTCAATACGATTCACCGTTCATGAGTTATAAGGATTTGAAAAAATAATAATTTTATTTAATAATTTTATTTAAATTTATACCATTTTTGGGTTCTCTCACTAGAGGCATGCACTGACTAAAGTTAAGCCACGACTAAGGAAACCCAACATTATGAATGAAACGGTTGCCTCATATTTCTTATCTCGATGCCCATTTAAGAGTAATTACACTTTTTTTAGGAAAACCTCTCACACGTGCAGCTAAAAAATATAACATCTCTTCACAGACCATTCGGGAACATCAGGCCCTATAAGCGCATGCCATCTCAATGCATGGTCTTGGAATTTTCCAAACTAATTTCTAAAAATGAAACTAGAAAAATCCTAGTCATTACATTCACCCCTCCTTAAGGATTTACATCCCTGAAAGCCAAACTATGGGATTCCAAAACTGATGAGTGTACAAGAACAAACCTGAGTCTACTTCTCCCACATGCTCTTCTATAGATTCATGTGTTTCTACTGAATGAACACTAGAGGGATCGATCACCCAAAGAGGGTCCTCCCTTGTCTGTCCTTGATCTTGATAGAAAAATCAATAAAATTATCCTTTTCCTTAACATCTATCTCACCCTATCCAATGATGTGTCATGGTTTGTGTACGTATCTCCTGAACTGGGATACGTGAAGGGTGTTGTGAACCTACTCTAACTGTGGAGGTAGATCCAATAGGTACTCCCCCTCACCCACTCTACATAGTATAAAAAAAGTACTGATTAACCTTGGAGATAACTTGTTTCCCTAACCAAATCTCTATATCCCATGCTGAGGAGAGTCCCGAAGAAACACATGGTCTCCCTCATCGAACTATAAGGGTATTTGTCGCCAATAAGTATAGAAATTATGATAGATCTATGCAATATTCATCTACTCCAGACTAACCTTTACCTTCTCTATAGTAGCCTTCACCAACTCCTAGCTTATAAGCGCTGACTATCCAGGGTCAGTCCAACAATGTGGAAACCTGTATGTTTGCTCGTACAAGGCCTCAAATGGTTCAATACTGATGGTGGAGTGGTAACTATTGTGGTACACAAATTCCACCATGGGTAGGTGATCTTCCCAATTACTTACAGATTCAAGGATATAAGCAGTGTGCATGTCCTCTAGGATCTAAATAGTCTCCTCTGTATGGTCGCCTGCCTGCTAGTAGAAAGCTATGGTCAAGTGCAGCTAAGTCCCAAATGCATCCTATAATCCCTTCCTCAACTAGGATACAAAGGGGTATCTCATTACAATACTATCATTGATGGGATTCCATAGAGTCAGACTATCTCCTGCACATAGAGGTGTCCCAAGATCTCTACATGAAACTATTCCCAAAACGCTAAGAAGTGACCAACAGGGTGAGTTGGTCAGCGATCACCATGATGGTACTGTTTACCATGGTAATATGTGATAAAACCTTCACAAAGTCCATCGATATCCTTTCTCACTCCATTATTGGCACCCCAAAAAAGAAAAGAGCTACCCCTTCGAAGCACATGGGCTTGACATGGTGTGTTGAAAAACCAAAAAACTGATTAAACAAGTGCTCATATTTTATATCAATAGGTAATCCGAGCTTCAACCTATTCCATCATCCCCTGTGTCCTCCTTGACAACCACATGAATATCCTAATGCATCTCACAACTCTAGGCATCCACTATAACTATATGGAGTCCTTTGAAAGGAACAATGTGCTCCCCACTGTTAGAATATCCATAAGGGGTATTCCCTATGGACAACTAAGCACTTAAAAACTCACAGTCAGTATCATTTACCATCCAACATTAACTTTTTGACAACTCATAGTTAGTATCATTGATTTGTACCTCTCTGACTCACATTAATAGTGGAGGGGTAAAACCCACCGATTGGCTGTAAGTTGTATCATATCCATCCATTAAGGATTACTATAATGAGGAAAACTGCTTCATTTCCTCATTTAATAACTATGATATAGATCTCCTACTTAGATCATCTGCTACCTCATTATTATTACCATAAGTATCGACTACTTCAAATTCACAATCATGGGGTAAATCCAACCATTGTATCTATCTCAAGTTCAAATCCTTTTGAAAGAATATATACATGATACACCTGTGGTTAGAGTAGATGGTAAAACATTCTCCCATAAGGTAGTGTCGCCACATCTTAAATAAAAAGACTATCATTTCCAACACAAGATCATGGATTGCGTAGTTCTACTCATGTGGTCTCAACTGATGCAAACCATAGGCGATCACTGCTTGAATCTGCATTAGGAAACAACCATATCCGGTCTGTGATGTATCATAGAACACTACGTACTTGTATCCTTCCTCTAGAAAACACAAGATTTGGGCACTTTTCATACGCTATCTAAGCTGCTAAAAATATTAGAGGAACCATTCTATCCACACCAAAGGAATCCCATTTTTAACTGATCAAACTATTCGTCGAACCTTTTGTAGTGGATACTCATTCTCTACGGTCACTTGGTTAAATTACTGGGAATCCACACACAACCTCGAACACTGGGTCTTACTAATCCCTTCCCCTTCTTGTCCTCCAACTACACCCTAAGTTCATAAATCTCTACAAAATCCATCTGATATATTGGTACTGATATCAGTTCCATCTCTGCGTGTAGAACAATGTATAATTCTATCTCCCTACATGAACATCTTGAGGGAAGAATCCCACATAATCCACCACTATTGCTGGAAACCAAAAAATAATCTCATCCACTGCACAGAGGGTAATTCTAGCCAACTGAAGAGTGATTGGTCTAACCCTCATATGCGTGAGTCTATCATGTGCTTCCTGGGATTCATTTTTCATTGACCAAGGAAAACCCAATTCCATCACTGTGGACATACCACATCCTTTTTCCCAAAGAATTCATTCTAAGCATGAATTGTCGATGACCAGTCCATACTGAAACTAATGTCATAAGGCCTCGACGTTTCCACAAAGAGTTTCCAACCGAAACTCTCACCTCAAGGGTTAGATCACACCGTCAGCATAATTTTGATTATGGAGTCTCCTACCATAGGTATCTCCAGATGTAATGGTAAAGTCAATGGTTTAACTAAAAACTCTAGTTTTGGAAAGAAATTTATGACAATGAATAATTATTAGAACCTGTGTCTATTAAAACGACATCTAAGAGTAGAAACAGATCACATCTCAAATCATTCCTCAAGACCTTGGGTCATACAACTTAACTGCATGTAGCTACCCCTTCCCTTGTCCTCTAGATCCCTGAAACTAGTGTGGACCACATGGGGGTGTTGGTGGTAACATGTCGAAATATATACCTCCTCCCACTGCTATCCTAGCTCCCATGCCACACCAGTCACCATGAGGATCCATATTTTCCTTTCCCTATCTCTTCCTCGGTGTCCCATCCACCATTTCATGGTCAGCAGCATGACGGGCTAGAAAATCACTAGCAAGATGTCCCATACTATCTAATAAAAATAATTTCCTCTCTCTATCATGACTGGACTCAACATATGAGCCATGAGCTATAGATCCCATATCCCAGGACCTTCTCTCAAAACGTCTCAAGCATCCAAGTCTCTGGGACTGATGCCTGATTCCTGCTCCCGAGGTCTCTTCTCCTTCTTGACTCCTACTGACATCCAATGGGTGTATTTGATCATCAAAAATTCATTCAACCTAAAAGGTTTGATCTAACACCCTAGAATAAGTAGAAATTCATAAAAGAATAGAGTTGGTTCAGATGTCCTTAAACACACCTCACTCGAAGGCCCGAGCACTGAAGCATTGGTCGTATCATATTCATCAAGTACTTGAAATGGTCGGTATGCCTCAATGAATACTCAGATACCAACATGTTATCTTTTCAAAGCTACAAAAGCTCCTAGGCACACATATCCCTTAGATTTTATGGTGAGATCCCCTTCTCTGAGAAAGGTTCTCAAACTCAGTCCATAGAAAAGTCACCTCTTCATATGATCCAGTAATCTAAACCCCGCCATCTCCATACTGAACCACATAGAAATATAAACTTCAGAACCTACATACGATGTAATGGTGTCCTAAATGGATGGAAAACTCAGTCACCACCTCAAGCTAGTAGTTATGCTCCTTTGAGTCAGGTTTTCCACAAAACCTATGGGGTCTCCATCACTGTAACTTGTGAAGTACACTCAGCCCACGCATCTCATCCTCTAGGATTATGAGTACCCTGTGCTACTCCATAGGTGGTGGTATAGCTGGTACACCACTCGATGGTTCTGTATCTTGTACAAACCCCAATACCAATCTGGTCACCCTGAAGATCATCCTCATGATCACGCGGTGGTATCCTAGAGGGCTATCTATATGGAATCATCTTGAAACAAAACAAGATGTACCATGATCAATAGAGTATCCCTGATAAGATGTCTCAATAAGGAAATGAAACACTCAACCGACTCCTATATGATGCATGTACCATCATTTTTTCATTTAAACTAGTGTTCTCATTTTCTGAGTCGAAAATAAGGGTTCAAGATCCTGGTGTATGGATACGCCAGCCACTGCCACAACACTGGATTCCATAGCAAGAAATCCAAACTGGAAAGACATAACATTATTTCCCCAAACTAAAATCATAGACTTTGGGTTCTTTAGGTAGATCTGATCTTGTCTGATAACACTCTATCATGACCTGTCCCCTAGGGTCCATGAAGTGACTAGCCCAAGCCTGCCTTCCATAGGCCATGGGATGGTGACTAGAGCCAATTTGTAATATCCCAAACAAATGGGAGACCTTTTATTATGTACCAATAAACACACATACAATTTCAAGCCACAAATTCCTAAAGGTGAATACACTAAGTAAATAAACACAAGTTACGACAGTAGAAAATTGAAGGTAAACTAGGCCAGAATACACGCCCAACTGAAACAAAAAAGTAAAAGTACATGTCTCTGAAAGGACTCTATAGAAAACCCTACCTGAAGTGTAGCTACAGAAATAGATCTTTGAAGCTGAAAAATAACATCTCTTCTATGAGGTCACCCTAAGAACCACTTGGCCTCGATCCACCAAGGACTCAGTCAAAGCATCAATTTTTTCCAAAAGACATGAAACACGATGGTGAATCCCATACAGGGGTGAGTAAAACAATACCCAGTAGGGACCCCAGACCACAAAGTTATACCACCAATTAAAACAGAATTCATACTACAAAATAGGTACATGAAATTTAGCCTCTAATAATTATAGTTTAGAGAGTCACTAGAGTCATCTTGTACAAATATAAACTAAAGTACGGAAAGACAGACTATAAGTTGTAAAAACTGAACACTTTGTAACACAGAGGAACTCATCCTCAAGGAGTCACAAAGAGCTCTTAGGAAACCTGGACCGGATCGTCACTTAGGTAAACTAGGGAACCTAGACCCTCTCATAACTGGGTCCTCATGGGGAACCTAGATTCATTCATCACTTCAACCTCTTGAGGAACCTAGACCCCCTCTTCACATCGGCATGTGGGGGCACCTAGACCCGCTCGTCACATCGGCCACTTGGGGCACCTAGACCCACTCTTCACTTTGTCTATCTAGGGAACCAAGACCCTCCCATCACTTAGTCATACTAGGGAACCTATACTCGCTCGTCACAGTCTTCTCGTCATAGTGAACCGCAGGATTCCCGCTCGCAGCATGCTTGATTCTGAGAAATGTACTCCTAAGGCCATATGTCATATCTCAACATCCACAAAAACCCACATAGAGTATATCAAAAGGAAAGCCTTAGCATGAGGATCCCAATGCAGCAAATGTCTCATCAATCAGAAGCACAGTTTGCAAGTTATGAGCCTCTATAAAAAAGGGGATGGTTGGGTCCTTGCCTGGTCTGACCTAGTCGAGTCTTGGCCGATCCGACCCGATCCAGTATGGTCTAGACCAAACCAGTCTTACTAGACCCAAGGGTAGGCCCATTGGGTCTGCTGGACCCCGATAGTTGGGCCGTGGGTCCAGCCCGTTGGGCCGCCCATCGTCTTGGTCTTTATCTGGCCCGACCTACTCTGGCAGACCGATATTCGCCCTAATAGGCTGGTCAGTGGCCTGGACCTCCCCTTTAGCTCATCCCACGCTGGTGGGCCGATATTCACCCGACCATCCCAGTCAGTGGACCTGTCCTTACCTTCAGCCCAGCCCTCACTGGTGGGCCCGGTTTCACCCCGCCGAACCGCTCACCGGCCCAGTCCTCCCCTTTTTTCAAGCCCACGTTGGTGGGATAGGTTTTGTCCAGTCAGGACGCGGCACTCGCCGCATCCGTTCGAGCCCCACATACCATTGCATGCAATGAGGAGGGTCCGCCAAAGAGTTTCTTATCACAGTCCAGCTGGACCGCGGTCCTCCGCCATGAGACGTGACTTCCTGCCGCGTCTAGCCGATCCACCTGCCTGCATCCCTGATCCACCACCTACGGTGGCTATTGTAGGTTCCACCACCACCATACTTCGAGTCGGTGGCCCTTGGAACTATCGTGGCCCTCCATCGCTGCCGCAGACCACCTGGCTAGAGCCCCACCTCTTCCGTCGGCCTTCCATCCCAACGATCGTTCACCTGACATCGCCATCTCCTTAACCTCATACTTGGTTTGATCCATCCATGCGGTCCTACCTGGGCCGCAGTTTCTGTCACGTCATAAATAATGGAAAGGATTTGTTGTAGTAAAAGAATATACAAAGATAACATGAAAGAAGAACCACGTCCTTTGTTCGTGTCATTATGGCTTGTCCTTGTTATTTGGTTTAATGATGTATAATCACAATGCGAATCCAAATACCCTTAATTCCCCACATGAAAATTCTCATATTTCACAATAATGACCAATCCTCGGGCAAATCTATTAGTGATTTTACCCACATTAGTTATTTAGAAAGAAGAACAAGGGAAGGGAGACCACACATAAATCAAAACCCCTTACCTAGGATCAGATCATTCGTCGATGAAGAATGGAGTCACACGCCATCGTTCATTGATCACTGATCTGCAGTCTGCTATTATCATTGGAGATCGTTTAAATTAGGAGGAAGGGAAGAATATTGTTCATCTCAATTAATCGTTCACAAATAGAAATCCTCCAAAGCCTCCATGCAAAACACCATGAGCACTACAATGAGCATGTATCCACATTAGGATATTAATTGATAAATCATGTTTTAATGTTTATGTTATACTGATTCGCTGCATCACTATTCTATTTCATTTATGAAATGAGCCAATTTTATCATAACTAGGTTGTGGTGAAACATTTTCGAATAAAATAAAATTTTCATGTTTATTTTATTTTTCCACAAAATGCCGAATATTAACTTTTACCCTCGACCTCCATCGATCGTGGTTATGCCCCAACTAAGGAAATCACACCTTCATGAGTTCAACGGTACTCTCGGAATTCCTATTCG
Source organism: Viscum album (assembly GCA_963277665.1). Classification (NCBI taxonomy): domain Eukaryota; kingdom Viridiplantae; phylum Streptophyta; class Magnoliopsida; order Santalales; family Viscaceae; genus Viscum; species Viscum album. Next base: position 258,735 of record CAUJRU010000571.1, read on the forward strand.
AGATATTGTTTATGGGTTAAAAGATTTGAAAATAAAATAATATTTATTTAATTGTTTTATTTATGGTGACGTCCCAAAAACTACTTTCCACTATTGACCCGCACTAGCCAATGTTAGACTCCACATAAGTAAAACACCCTATTATGGACTCGATGGTTGTCTCAGAAATTCAATTTATGTCACCATTGATTTTTTAAAGTATTTGAAAATATAATATATTTTTTAATTATTTTATTTACGATTATTCTATTTTTGGGGTTTCTCATCAGAGGCTTGTGCCGACTAATGTTAAGTCGCACCTAGGGTAACACAACCATCCTGAACACAATGAACCCCTCATATTTCTAATCTGGGAACTCATTTAAGAGTTATTACACATTATCTAGAAAACCACTAATGAGAACTGGTTAGAAATATAACATTTTTTTGACAGACCATTCCGGGCATTGAAGGACTCAGAATTGAATATTGTCTTAGTGCCTGATCTTGAAATTTTTCCAAAACATTTCTAAAAACTAAAACAAGTAAATTATGAGTCATTACATCACAGATTTAGTCTCTACTACCATCAATATCATGTCGGTCAGTACTTCACATTTCAACCACATAACTCTACCCTCAGTAAAGATATGTGAAAAAATCACTAGTGATCAAGACCTACTTGAAATAACCCCTTCACCCAGGGTCTGAATATTTTGTATAAAGGAGACCCTTAGTATTTTCATTTAACAAAAATAGAAGACAAATACACCACTCTAGTCCTCAAACCCCTTCATGTAGTTCTAAAAACCCTAACAAAATAGGAAATTAATTGGAGTCATAGGGATATGGTTTGAAAATGAGTCAAAATAATTGTGTAAGGATCCACTTCCCACTAGTAAAAAAGAACTAGGGAAAGTTTTTCATTATAATCTCAATCTTGCATGAGACCCCTCTGAAAAATCCCGAGGATACCCTTATAATTGTAAGCAAGGTATCACTAATTTTTAGTTTCCTAGGTTTATCAGCAGCCATGTTTTCCTCGGTACCAGTTGTGTAGTGTAGAATCCCAGTCTCCCAGGAAGAACTATATATGTAACATCCTGAGTTTTTGGAGCACGTAGAAATCATCAACCCATTTGAATTTTCATGTTTGGTGAGGGTCCATATTTCTTTTTGATATTTAGAACTACATTCTAAGAATTTCATTGACCCATATCATTATTTTTGGATATTTTTAAAAGTTCATAAAGTGATCAAGGGATTCAGTTTAGTTTTTATTGCATTAGAGGTTAAAATATCAACTCTTTTAGGGTGTGCAGATAAAGTGGCATGGTTTGGAAAAACCTTATGTCCACACTATGGTAACTGTGTGACCCTCCTTCTAACCTAGGCATGGTTTATCAAATTATAAAATAAGGGGTTAATTTTCTTGAAAGAACCTCTTCATATTTTAACAGAGGGCTTTACACGATTTCAACATGGTTTAGAAAATAGAGCACATAAACCATGCAATTGTGGGGATTATATAGTGGGCACAACATGATTTGTTCCAGTTTTTCTAAACCATGTGTAAACCATGATACATTTTTAAAAAGGATAAATTAACATTTTATCTTTATTTTCTTTAAGAGGGTTTCCCCTATTTCTTCTTCCTACATGTGGGCTTCCTCTCCAATGACCAGAGAGCTCTCTTCCTCCCTCACCATATCTTTGAGACAATTTTGTTATCTGAGGTCTGAATATCAATCTGTTAGTGGATATCGATTCATCTTGGTAAGTCATTCAATCCTCTAGCCTCCTTTATTATTTTCTCAAACCATACAGTGCACTAAATTCAAGAAATCCATTTACTTTATTTTCAGGGTGTTCATCTAAATCACTAATTTATCCAGATTTGGCTCAAGTTAGTGGCCGATATCAAATGAATGAAAATATATGAATAAAAATTAGATGGTTTATAGAATCCTATTTTATTTCAGGGTGGTTCAAGGGGTGAGTTCCTGAGAGTGTTGTTGGGTTGTCTCAGAGGTACCCTTATAATTTAATTCTAATATATTGATTATTAAATTGATCACATGAGATATATATTAGCATGATCCTCCTTGACTATAGATGGATTAATCCTGTTTAGAGGGTTCATTAACCTTTTGAGCATTAAGTCGGACTTGTGTTTAAATTAAATTAGAATTTTAAGAATATTTTGTTTAATTTGTTCCATGGTAATGTTACTAGATTGGATTGAGGATTGAGGTGGTGATGACCACTCATATTGAGGCCATGTTTTTCATCATTTTAGGATTTTCTGGTTACTTTGTGAGATATTGATCACCATTTGGGTGACATGACCATCAGTTTGATGTAATGGGGTCGTCAGGTCAGGAGAAAGGCCAATATTATTTGAGATGGTGTTGGCCATCAGGTTGAGTGACACAATCAATATGGCACGCGGTGAAAAAATGATGTGGCTTAAGTACCATTTTTAGGTGATTTCATTCACCATGATTGAAAGACACACTATTGGATTCATGTCCACCCAAATAGGACCCATATTATGTCGTGGTATTAACCACTCATATGGGTAGATGCCTCTATTATTTTCTTCATTGGATGGTCTTGTCCATTAAAGATGTTGGAGTTTTTTACTATATAAATCCACATGGATGTTTATATTCTATCTACTAATGGTGTTGAGAACATTAATTTTGTGCTAGGGAATTCCATATATTGATTCTATTTGGAAAGGATCATTTTGGAAGATATATATCATCATTCCATGTGATATTTCCAATTGAGCAAATGTTTCTTATTTTTTAGAGGATAGAAATTGTTGTGCCTTAGACATCGGGCTTCGAGATGATGGGGTTTTTTTGTTCCGAGGTCCAATGGATTGGGTATTTTTTGGGAATTGCTTAGGGATTCCATTTATTTGATTTTAACACCAGAGGTGTCTGTTGACATGAGATTCTTGTGAAATGTTTTATGGATGTTCCTCATAGAACTCCATCTAGTTAGTCATCTAGGGGAACACTAGGACTTATTGCAATGATCCTCTCCACTGTGGTTATATATATACAAGCATTTAATTGTATAACACACACACACACACACACACACACACACACATATATATATATATATGGTAACATGTTATACCAACATTGGATGAAGAAGGTTCTCACTTCCCTGTGGCTAGTAAGAAAAGTTAAGCAGGTATTCATTTACACATTATGCAGATCCTTTTTATTTTTTTTAGTGTACACCTACATTATCATTGATGTATGGTAGGCACATGTTGGTGGTGACCTACTAAAATTTATTCTCACACCCAACATTGGACCTTCAAGACACATTTAGACTTTATAATTATATGATTATGTAATGTGCCAAGCTCAAGAGCTATACCCTAGTGATAGAGTTGTACCATTTTAATGGAATGGATGGAATTCGAACATGGAGGTTCCTCTACTTCAGTTGGTGTTTACTTTTTGAGTCTTAGCATGTTTATTATATCTATGTACTGAGGTGGTCTATGGGATACCCTATCTACTTATTGTTTTGTATGGCCTATTTTCATATGAAAGCTTTGATAGAATTAATGTTTTATTCTACAAATGGTATTTATGGATTTATTATTAATTATTATTGCTTCTTACTGTGGTTCCTATATTGTGGGATACTAGACCTTTTGTTTTATATAATTTATTACCCCAAAATATTTATCTCCAGAAAATTATTATTATCACCTCCAAATTTTAAAATTTCCACACTATAACTAATTTACACCCTCACTACTAGTTGGAAGCCTTTGGTATACCGGGAGGAATTTCTAAGGCCTCAGAACCAACAGGTAGTGAGCACTGTTCAGGTGAAAAATTGATATGGTTAAAAAAATAGTATCATAGGAGTTTCTTTTCCATATACTTGGATACCACTATTTATGATATAGTATATAGGAGACTGTAAAATATATAGAACTAGGTTTAGAACTTGTGTTTGGGTGCCTACAGCCCCATGTATGGGGGATAGACAATGTTTACATGGGTGGTAAAAATTGATGTTCTATTGTCTGTTGTAATATTTGAAATTATTTTCACATAAATTGGTTCACTTAGGTGTGATTATTATCTATTTTGAGATATGATCCCTTTCCTAGTATAGCAAGGTAGTAGATATGGTCCCTTGGCTTGGTATGGAGAGAGATGACTACTTAATCTTTCTTAATAAGATCATATTATAATTGAAATATATATATATGTGTATGTGTGTGTGACTACGATAAATTTCTTGTAATTTTCATTGGGAACAAGTATTGTTCTTAGAGGGGTTGGGTTGTTTAAAGTGTAAACAAAGAGAATATAAATAGTGTTTTCCTACATAGCCTCTATTTGGTGGAAGTCTACGCAGCCATCCCTTTCTTGAAGTTCCACTGAAATATGTGAATGATTCTATTTGATATATATGTATGGTCCATGATATGATAGGATCAATCATGGTTGATGATAGATGGTGAAATGTCTAAAGTTTCAATAATGAAACTGAATTGTGTTTTCTAGTATAGCCTCTTAGATGGAATTATACTCAGCTACATTGGATTCTATGTGGTGCCTGACTCTGTTATGTGTAGGTGAGGGGCCTGGAGGTTGGATGATACTTAATAACTAGATCTGATACTGGCAGGTAAGGGACTGTAAGGTTGGAACTAATGTGACATGCATATGATATGGGAGTTTAAGGGTGGTGATATTGCACTACTTTTTATAGTTTTTTCTAACTATATTATATATATATATATATATTATAGTTATTTGACCCTAGGTATTCGTATTCAGTGTGATTCTACCAAAACGGGCTCTCGTGGAGCTTTAGGAGGGTAGTTACTTTGTTAAACATGGGAATTCACATATTGATTCCCCTAGGGGTTATGATGATTCCCCAGAGGGTCAGGTTGAGCATGAGTGGAATGTATAGGCTCATATATAGGCTCTGTTACTAACAGAATAGCCGTGGGATATGGATGTTTATAGTTCATGGCTTAATGATCAGCTTAGGGAAATATTTTTTTAGGGTTATTTATGGGATTGACTAGGGAGATTAAGGAGAGGATCCTTTAAGGGAATACACGACTCAATAGTTATAGTCACATCACCCACCACTATTTAAGGGTGAGGGTGGACCACAAGTAGTTGAGAACTGGATTGAGGACATGCATACCATCTTGAGACATGCCCATATTAGAGAGTTAATCTAGTGGAATACATTCTCAGAGGACTGAAAAAGTGCTACTGGGACATATAGGTACAAGCCAGCAAACATGGGGTACTAGCTTGAATGAATTTCATGGCTAGGTTCTTTGATAATATTTTACCAGATATGCTAAGGGAGAAGATAGATATGGAGTTCATGAAACATCGGTAATGAATCATGGGAATCAAGGATTATGTGGCCAATATAATATAATTTTCTCATTATGCACTTAATATGGTGGGTGATGATGCATCATGAGTGATGTGTTTCAAGGATGGTTTACGACATGCCATTCTAGTGCAGGTAAATATATATAGGTTATCTCTATTATGATTGGTAGTCAACAAGAACTAATACATGAGGAGAATATGATGGAATGGTAATACTGAAGCTAGGTGACGATGTCAGGTGATTTCATGGGTGCTTCTTTAGCCAGTTATAAGTGACACTATGAGGATTCATAGAATGACGTTCAGTCTAGAGACTCAAGAGGACCATTGAGGAGTGGGTTATCAATGGCATGCTTCTGGTGTAGGAATTAAGGACATGTGCAGATATAGTGTGATCAAGAACCAAATAAGTGTTGAGCATGTGAATAGTTTTGAGCATATTGAGATGTACAACATGAATATTTCTTGAATATACAGTAACCAGGGACCATCAGAGAATCTTGGATCAGAGGTCTAATTGTGAGTGGTACCAGAATCTGGTATCTAGGATTCCATTGTATATTGGAGTCATGATAGGGATAGTGGGACCCATCAGTGGGTTCATTATCTAGAAGCTCAAGTATCTCTATAGGGAGACTAGTCCTCAAGTATTCAGGCTTCATGGAAGGTGAACACTGTGGAGTATCTAATTGAAGAGAAGGTTAGGGATCTGAATATGGTTAAATGTTAACCATTGGCCTGATTTGGTTTCACTTTTTTTGGAACGTCCCTTTTTGTAGCCATGTCCAGTTTTGGGTTCATGATGTGCACATGTTATTTTTGGGATAACTGGGAGATGATTAAAAGGTTCTCATTAGCACGGTTACGTGTGATGTGTGTGTGTGTGAGAGGTATGTGACACCAATGATATATTACGATAATCAATGTATTCATGGATTATATGAGTTATGTAGGCATCAGACTATTGATAGGGCTTGTGTATATAAATTATGTAAGTTTAATGTGATAATTTATTGAGATGTAGGACCTTTGAGAATCTATTTTGATGTGGGACCTCATAGGTGCCATGTGCGACATGGTCATGCTGTGATCATCTTATGAGATGTGGTACTTGATGGTTGTTAAAAGTGACATGGGATTCATTAGAGAACCTAATGAAGCACATGAGTGATGATGTGTCATAGGATGAATTTTTAGTCTATGTATGGTGGTTATAACATGAAAATTGTGAGTTTTGGGATGATAAGAGACTAAGTAGGTAACTCTTAAGGTGGGGAGTTCCTTGAGGGGTGTTGAATATTGAATGGATGACTATAATGGGATGATTTTAAAGATAAGGGTATTGTTAGTATAATATATGGGTAATTATTTATTTCTAGAGGATGAGATATTTATGGTGGGGATATTATAATGAACTAAGTTTTTGGAGCAAGTCAAAATCCTCAACAAGTTTGAATTTTCATGTTCGGTGAGTAGGCCATATTTCTTTTTCATCTTTTTAACTTACATATGGAATTTTATTTGACCCATGCACTTTTTATAAGGTTTTTTATTCTTGGAACATTCCATGCGGTGTCATTTTAGTTTTGGGTGCTTTTAAGGCCAAAAGAATAACTTTTCAGGGTGCATGGGCAAAGGCACCTGATTTGGACAAACTGTGCACCCCCCCAAGTAGCCTTCCTTCTTCATTGTTCACATTCAATAAAACAATTAAGGAGAGTGTTCATGTCCATGAGTGAAACTATTCATAATTTATGATAGGAATTCACATGGTCTATGAACAATTAGGAATATCACCTGCATGGACCATGTGAGTGTGGTTCTTTGATAGTGGACATCGCACAGTTTGTTAACAGTTTACCAAACAGTGTTGTAACCATGTAGCCTCTTTAAAAGTGAAAAATTACTATATCTCCCTTATTTTCTTAATGTGGGATTCCCTTATTTCATCCTGCCATCTGTGGCCTTCCTCTCTAGTGGATGGGGAGCTCTCCTCCTCTCTCACCTAGTCTTTGAACCAATCACCTCATCCTAGTTATGATCCCCAAACCATTTGTGGCCACAAATTCTTCTTGGTAGGGCCTTTGATTTGCTATATTATTTTATTCTTCTCTCTCCATATGGTGTTCTATATCCAGGTCAGTCGTTTTACACTATTTTTATGGAATTCATCCAAAACATTGATTTCTATCTATTTGGATTCATTTAGAGGCCAATATTAAATGAATGATATTATAACATTATGATGTAGGTGGTTCCTATCTTTGTATTCTATTTCATGATGTTTTGGTAGAGGGGATGTGAATTCTTAAGCATGTAGTTGGGATGTCTAAGAGAGACCCTCAAAATTAAATTCTTATCTTTTAATTATTGAATTGACCACATGATATGTCAATGGGAATGTTCCTCCATTATTACGGATGGCATAGGCCTAGTGAGAGGCTTCAGACTACTTCAGATGATTTGGCTAAGTGTGTATTTTAAATAAAATTAAAATGTTTATAATAAATTTCTTGATTTGTTATATGGGAACATGATGGGATTAGCCCAAGGATTAAGGTGGTTATGAACACCAAGATTGAGGAGATGTTGCTTTTCAGGTTGGTCATGTCTGTATACTTTAGTGGATATTGATCATAGGTTGGGTGACATGGTCGTTAGATTGAGGTGACGGGGTTATTCGGTTATAGGCATGGTTCATGTGATTTGAGATGGTGTTGACCATCGGGTTGACCGACATGGTCACAGGTCCATGAGGTGTTGGGAATATGTGTCTTAGGTACTATGTTTGGGTGATTTCCACTCACTGTAATTGGATGATGAGCCATTGGAGTTGTGTTGACACATATAATACTCTTATGATGAGTTGAAGTTGACCACTAAAGGTGGTAGAGGACTCTGTTTGTTTTCAATTAGGATGGTGTTGAACCTCAGTATGGTTAGAGGTTCTTTCCATAGAAAGACACTTGGATGGTGATGGACCATAAGTTGAATGTGTTTTGACCATTTTTTGGGGGTTGAGGCTAACTATATAATGATGTCGTTGGGGCATGATTATTTGGGAGGATGGATATCCTGATTTCTTGTGAAGTCAGATGTTGAGCCAATGATGTTTATTATTTAGAGGATGTACATATTTTCACCTTATACATTGAGCTTCGAGCTAGTAGGTATTCTATGAACTGAGGTCCGAGGGAATATGTACTTTTTTAGACATGCCTTTGTGACGCCGATTATTTGATTATGAAATGGGAGGTGTTAGTTTGAAGTTGGAGTCCTTGATACTTTTATAGGAGGTGCATGAGGGCTATCAATTTTGTTACTCATTAGAGGATTCCTTGGGATTATACTAAGGATCCTCTCCACTAATGTTATATATATCCAGACATGTCACTGTATTCCATATATATAATTTGTGGCATGTGGTATACCAGTGTTGGGTGAAGTGGGTGATCTATTCCTTGTGGATGTTGAGAACAAGGTAAGTGGGTACTAATTTAGATATTATGCAATTATTTTTCTTTATTTTTAATATACACCTTCCTAATCATGGATGTAGGATGCATAAAATCTGGTGGTGTCTTACTGCGATTTATTCTCACACCCCACACAAGCCCTTAGGGTCATGTGTAGACTTTATGATTCTACAATTAGGTAAGGTATGGATCACAATAGATTTTCCCTAGTGACAGTGTTTTACCTTTTCTAGGGGATTGATTTCATTAGAACATGGAGGTTTATATGCCCCAATTTTCATTTACTTTTGAGTTTTAGAATTTTTATGTACAGATAAAGACAATGTGTGATCCTTTTTACTTATTATTTTGTTTGAATTGTTTTGAAATGCATGCTTAGATAAAAACATTGTTTTATTCTACAAATAGTCTATTTTCTTTTATGATTCATTACTGTTGTTACTTCACTATGCTTCCACTATAGTATGTTACTGGTCCTAATGTTTTATGGTCATTCTTATGCTTCTATATTTATCTATAGAATGTTATTATTATCATAACTACAGGGTATATTCTCCCCAATATCACCTATTTACACCCTTACTATTATTCTATAGCCTTTGGCATATGGGGAGGTTCCACTAAGGCTGAGTTTCCAACCAACCCTTGCACTATTTGGGTCGGAAAACTGGTCAAGGAACTACATGGCCAAGGTCTTAAGAAATCAATGTAGCACATGGGGGAGACCAAATCAATATTCCAATGCAAAACATGTGCGAGGTCCTATTCATCCACCCTTGAACCACCTAGGTTAGGTCCTATTAAGCCTCCCAAGTACCTCCTATAAGAGTCCAAATGTTGTTTACCAAGTATCCCCTAGGTAAGGTACCATTCAGCTATCCCAAGTACAACCTAGGTAACGTACCTAAAAAGTCCATTTTATATCATCAATGGCAGGGCATCTCTTTATATCATGCCTCCATCCAAGGGGTGCCAAATCCACACCTCCACAATTACCTACATATATTTATGGTCAAAGTAGAGGGAATACAAACATGTACCCTCAATTATACATTCTTTGGTAATGGAAGTCCCACATTTATCCTACCAAATTGGTGGTATCCTCATAGATTTCTCAATCATGCATTCCAATGAAAATGAGGATTCGAACCATTGGGATAATGATGTGTCCCTAGTGTTTGAAAATAAGAGAAAAGACATGTACACAAAAGCCATGTCTCTCTTCCTGACTACCCTACCATTACCCCACCCTCCACTACTAGTAAACAAGGTGTAAATATATCCTTAGAAAATCCCTCCTTTACTAAGACCATAGCCTTTCTGGTGGTAAGTGGAATTCCTCACTCCTCCCATATGATTTACCTCACCCACTAGAGGATGTATGAGATTGTGTGGATTGGTGGATCTTCTACTACATCTTATTTATAATAATAATCTTGACTCACATGGTATTATATGTTAGTAGAAATCATATCATCAGTATAGTCAAACATCCAAATGGTCCCCCTATTCGGTATTAGCCCCAACCATGCTCACCAATTTGGTCTACCTCCATATGTGTAAGAACCGACCATTCTAGACTACATAGGATTTCATTCCTATTCAAATGGGATATATAGGAAACCTTCATAAGGTTGAAAACTAACACCCCATATATATCCTAATCTTCTCTAGTCCATATTCCTAGTAGCATCATATCCATACTTGGAGGATATACCTATTCCCTTTTCTTCCGGACCACTTCAGTGTAAGTAAATCACCATCCTTAGCTAAGAAACTCCATCTTACAATTCCTTGATGAATAAAAATAAACTATAGGCTATGGTTCTTGTCACATGACCTTATAAGGTATAGTTTTTCCCATTAGGTTTCACCAAATTACATGGGTTATGATTCCTTGCAGATGGAAACATAGTTATCCATTTTCACAGGCCTGATCCCGACATCAGAACAACTTCTATATTACTAGATGATGATAAATTCTAGAGTTCTCCACTATATGGATTAAAAATAGAATCATCATAATAAATGACATAAGAATATGTAATCCATGATCAAATAATTCCATTGTTGGAGAAACTTTGATACATACTGATGATTCTAAATCCAACATATGCTAATAATATATTATCAATATAATAGTGACACATTCTTTATTTTGGATTTAATAATGGATTCATGATTATCTATTAACTCTCTAAGGGTGTATGAGATTAGGAAATAATTACTCCCAAAAAAGGTGTGATGAGCCCAACCTCCCATCCTCTTGACCAAACTGAGTCCCTATAAGTCATTGAAATCATTACGCCATGAACACCTGGATTTGGAAAAAAAGTTCCTGAGAAATCATGAATATGGGAACTATTAGGTTTCTCAAGTTCCATGAAAAAAACCCATTGGAAAAATCATGAAAAGGGAATGGGAATAAAAATGGAGTTATAGTCATGAAGGGTCGATTTACCACCCCCACCAAACCCCATTAAAACTGCATTTTATTTTCCAAATGAAACAAATACATTAAAAATGAATCAAAAATGTTGAAACTGGCCAAAATGCTTAACCAAAATCATTGTTTTCCTACATGTCAGGACCCTTTCATGCTCTAAAAATTCAAAGCAGGCCAAACATGTATCTAAAATAATCTATTACACTTGTGTACAATTATTAAGATGATGGTTTGTTGGGGTTTTATGGTATTCTTACCATGTATACTATAAAATTTCAACATAAACTTCCTGTAATATAACGGATTATTTCATGATATGACGAACATACAAATCAGCTACTACACAATATGGGACCTCATCTAACCAAAACACATTGTATCTAACCTATAATATTCAGCATTGGTTTTAGAATGCATTTGTTTGGGAGTACCACCTGAATGGTACCATACTAACCTTGGATTCTACTTGATAATACCTATAGAATATGAATACCTATCAACCATATACTCAGTGATGAATTGTGCCCTAGAATTCAATGGTTCCCATCTAACTCTTGAACCATTTATGGAACCATTCCAAGGAACGTAGCAGCATGTTCCTCCCTTTCTAGGGAACCTGATCAGCAGGACATTAATGAACTCATCTCAATAACACAACATTCTTCAAAAAGAAATCATTCCAAGAATCACAGCTTCTAATGATGCATGTCCCCAAGCCCTCATCATGATGATGGTGTATCCCTTTCGGATTCATTTTAGGACACCCAAACCTGATCATCTAGGAGATCCTAATGAGGATAGAGATTAAACATCCTATAATAGGCTCAAATTCATACTATTGTATGAGAATCCTACCCATAGACCATGGTGGAAAACTACAAACATGCCTATATAACATATCTTTTACATCAAGTGTTCTAATAAAATTTGGTAGCAACTAGAGAAACTATTCATAATTCCCTAGATGTGAACAAAGGGAACAACCATGTCTCTAACCCCACACTAGGAAATTTTCAATATATCCCAATACGAAATGGAGGACTTGAGTATGGGGAATATCTACTCCAAACAAAAAATGGGAATAAATTCCCTTTCCATCTATGAAAGTCACCAAAAATATCCGAGAAATCAAGGAAGGAAAGAGCCTATCTGTGCTCCCATTATAAAAACATTCCAATAGAAAATGATTTCTAGAACCACGGCTAGGAATCGAGCATTTGACCTCACCTATGGAAGTGGACAAGAATTACATTGTTAGAATAAGGTTACTCAAGAATATAAATGTATTACTAATACTATTTAAGATATTCATGTGAAAAATTTTATGATGAAAGGATTACCCTCTCAGGAAAACATGCACCTTCCAACTAGGGATCATCAGTCCACTTTGGTAGCTATTTTGAGTTAATAATATATCAATTTAAAAATAAATGTGGTGTACCATCATGTGTTAGAAGAAACATTAGAGTCACTCAGACCCACTCCCATACATAGAAATAACTATCAACAACATAGGATTTTAGTAGCATTAAAGAGAAAAGCACAAAATAATTCTGACCTGAGGCGGTTCAAATTTCTAGAGCAGGCTCACAACACTGTTATGCTAAAATATGGTTTTATTTAGGACATGAATAATCTATAAATGGTTTCCCATGATCATTATTATCCATTAAAAAAATTATTTATATATATGTCACAATAGATAAGTTCATCCTCATAAACATTCTACTAGAAACTCTAGAAGTCCTCTACAAAATAATTACCATAAAGGCTCTCTTTTAATTATTGGGTGGATTGATCCTATGATTAAATCCCTAGGTAAAATCCATTTCATCCCATAGAATGGAAATAAAATCAACTATAAATAATGACACCCCTCCTTATTTTATACCATGAAGGCCCTCTCAATGGTTATATTTGATTTCCAAAAAGGATTTCCTCCCATATACAAATAAATTATGGGAAAGTACTCATATTCCAATGAACATGGGAAGCTATGGAAAATAATTTCTAATTCCCTATAACTTAAAAAAAATATCCATTCATTATTAGAGGATACTCTGATCCACCTATGGATTAATCAATTTCATTCTATCATAGTGAAAGAGATCCTTATTTATCCCACTGTTTACTAAAAAGAATAAAGTAAATGCTATCTCCTAGCTGATCAAGTGGAGGAAGATCCATAATAAGAAGAGACAAATACTTTACATATGAGATTAGAGACATACAAGGAAAATATACCCATCATTTATTCACCCTTAGTTAGTTCATAGATTGAAATTCCATAGGTATTGTCACAATAATTCTTACATAAAATCTCTTGGAACTTTTATACAGCTCTTAATCGCCTAAAAATAATGTTCTTACCTTATTATGGGTAGGTAGACCATTTTAAGGTAATATAAGAGCTTCATTAACAAATAAAATTGGAGTCCCTTTTAGAATCATGATTCCTAAAATAATGAAAATAGTGGAAGGATCTTGAACTCACATGGTCAACTGATTGTCAACTCCCGTCATAGTTTCCTCCGTAGGGGATGGGGAAAATAAAAATATTTTCATTTAACCTCACTCTATGATCAACGGAAATATAATAAAAGAAACATTGAGTAATTTTATTATAGAGATAAAAATCTCTAATGTGATCCTTGACCACAAAATATGGTGCGATTAGAAATAATTGACCCTGAACCAGTATAAGATACATTGATCATGATGAGATTGATTTTTCAAAATGCTCATACACCAGGAGTCCAAGAACATTGAGAAATAATCTCACTTAATGGAATACAATCATCAGATACCATTGATTCCCTTAAAATAAAGTGTCTCGTTTGTAGACTGTATACTTCACATGCTTATACTCAAACAATCATATAAAAGATAAAGATATCCATTGAAGTAGAGCTAGGATCATTTCTATATCAATCTCTTACCCAAAATAAATTAGGCTTTTCTTACTTAGTAGGAACACCAAAAAATGGATCCTCCTGGTTTTTCCGATATCGTAACCCATTTCCCTCACTAGGAGCACGTATTATTAAGTTGTGTGGTTGTTCTCTTCGAGTGAACCTTTATCAAGAAACTCTAGTGGAATCCGAGAAGGGAGGTAAGAGGAATTGTAATTATCAAAACCAAAAGTGAATTATTAGGTGTACAACTACCCTTGGAGATCATAGTTGTTTAGTATATGTCATGGGGATAATCAACCCCCTTCCATTCTAAATCTGATATGACACCTACAATTAATTATGCATCAGTGAATGTCAGCGTCACTGCTCTTGCATATTCCAAAAAATTTGTTTCCAATTTAAAGGTGTAAGGAAGGATGATTCCATTCAAAACATGGTACATGTGGAGATAAATGAAGATATTTTATATACAAGAAATCAAATTTCACCAAAACAACATGGTTGATTCTATGAATGTTCTGACACCACCTCCTCAATGAGCTTTCACTAAGAAAAATTGTCATGACCCATCCCCTGGGGCCTCTAACATGACTACCCCAAGCCTGCCTTCCATACGGAAGGGGCTGACGACTAGCACCAGAAATGGGTATCCTTATGACAGGAAGGCATTGCCTTTAAAATTGTACAAACACATAATCCAAGAACAAAACCAGAAACAACCACACAATAAACTGTTGTAGTAAAAGTATACTGAAAGTAAAGGGGCCAAAATACAAGCCCAAATGAAAAGTACAAGTACAACTGAAAAGAGAAAAAAGCTCCTGGATCATCCACCGAGGATCCAACCTGAAGGGTAGGTACAACTCACGATCAGTAGTCACTATAACATGTCATGTCAAATGGTCCACATCGGAGCATCGTCCAGTCCTGGCTCCCTCAGCCTCGATCAACGATGTTGGTTGTATATACAAGACACAACAAGGTGAGGGCATAACCCATGTAAGGGCGAGTATAAGGATACTCATTTGGGACCCTGCTACCCCCAAAGGTCTCCCAATGTTCCACAAAGGAGAACCACAAAGCAAGATATCAATAAAAATTCCTGAAGTAGTCATCAACTCTACATAGGTATATGCCCATACATATACATAAGTAATCAAAAGATACTCATCTCTTTTATGAGGAAACCATAAGGAACCAACTTTTAATCCATTTTCAAAATTGACCAACGAAGGAAGAATAACACAACGTTAACACCACGAAGGTAAGAGTACCGCAAAGTTAACACCGCGAAGGTAACAACAAAAAGGTAAAAGTACCAGAAAGGTATCACCACAAGGGAAACTCCATGAAGGTGAGAATAACACAAAGTTACAGACTCATCTCACACCAGGTATACGTAAATCAAATAAGTACATATGATTAGTAGAGAAGATAGATCATCTTATTCTATCAAGAGGCACAGTTGTTGTCCATACGGAGTCTAACCCACAGAGGATCGATAGATATTAACCCCCGCAGACCCACGTAGGATCTGACCCACATAGGATCGGTATGCGCTAACCCACACAAGATCACTAAGTGCTGACCCACAAAGGATCTGACCCACATAGGACCGGTAAGTGCTGACCTACATAGGATCACTCGGTACTAACCTCCGTATGATCTGTCTCCAACCTCCCCCTCACTACCAGACACAAGATTCCCGCTCAAAGAATGCTGGATTCTGGGAGGACCTACTCCTCAAGAAATTGGTCATAACTCAACCACCAAAAAGTTCCATGAAGAAATATACCAATGGACCACCATGTCCTAAGGGTTGTAATGCGAGAGTCGGGAAGTTAATCAGACAACCAGTCAGTGAATTATAAGCGTTTTAGTTCTGAGGGCCCGATTGGATTGGGGTACAATCCAAAACGGATGTATTGCAAGTTTCTTCAAAACTCAAGTGTAGTATACCAAGAAGGGTTGTCTCGCTCCAAGGGTCCCAGCACTAAAAACGGGTTTTCAAATTGACGCTCGGATTTTAAGTTATGGTCCTTCAACTGAAATTGGGTCTGGTTGGGTCCAGGTCTGGTCTAACCTGGATGGACCGACCCATCCTGACCCGACCCGGTTAGGGTTGATCTGGCCCGACCCCCATGGGTGGCGCAGCCTGCTAGGCCGACACGACCCATTGGGGCTCGTGCAACCCAACCCCCGGAGGGGCGTGTCCTTCTGGAGGCGTGGCCCGTTGTGGCTCGCTCGGCCTGTCCCATGGAGGGGCGCGACCTGCTAGAGGTGCGCCCCGCTAGTGTGGGGATAGCCCGAGCTGCCATGGGGGGAGAGGTATCCCCCATTCAGAAGGTGGAGTGGTGACCCCTCTTGGCACTACCAGGTTGCCTGTGGGACCTGATGTGGGTCCCATTCCACCACCGCGGCTTCCGAGCCGTGGCCATCCTCAGTGGCATGTGATGGTGTGCTACCACTTCCTTCATGGCCGACTGTTGCCAGCGGCCGCCATCACATGCTGCGGCTATAGTCGCAACCTTCTTCACTGGTAGGGTGAGATAGCGCGTCGCCATCTCCATCGTAGCTAGTCGTTGTTACTCGCTACCATCACCCGACGTTTTGGGTTTCATCTAACCTGAATAAAATGATCGTGAAGAATTCTCCAAATTCCAACAAAAAAGGACAGAGGGTTCGGGCCTTGTTCATTAGGCCCGCACCCTCCATGTTAGCTTGATAGCAAGATGATAGAATAAATATACATCAACTCATGAATTTATTCAAGAAATAAACCCTACCTCAAGATCACTAGAGAACATCATGTTAGAGAAAGATTCAATGTTCATTGATTGGTGGCACTCGTCATCACCTGCTTGTACCAGTCCCTTCATCCAATTGGTTGGCGTAGTGACACTTTATCAGAACCCCATTTCTTAGTGAAGCCATGCCAATACTCCTCCCCAAGATCCATATACATAGAAGAGGGGGAGGGTGAGTAATGCACGAGGAATTAATGGGGCTTCATTTAATAAGAACCTTCCTGATTCAAATGGAGATGTTACAAAGGATTTGAAGTGTCAAGTCATTTAATGGCTTGACACGTCATTGGTCCCGCCACCACCACTTGTCCGTTGGGGGAATAGAAATGAAATAAATAAAATAAAAGGTTATTTTATTATTCTTTTAAATGTCCAAAATATAACTTTTTTTCCTGACCTACTCCAGTTATAGTGAAGCCCCCCTTAAGAAAATCCAGGTGTTGCGGAATCAACGACCCCCTCAGATTTTTAATCCGAGATCTAGTTCAAAAGATAGAAAACACTGCCCGCGCGTTTACTGAACATACCATAAAAAAAGTTCAAAATTTCATTCTGGGCACACTCGGCCTCGGAATCACGAGCCTTCAAATTTTGCAGACTCGTAATAATTCGAAATAATTAAAAATATTATATTGAAATTTTGGGCCTTTACATTATCCCCACCTTAGGTATTTTGGTCCCCAAATGCCACAACATACACTAAAGAAATAGGTTGGGTTACTGAGCACGGATCTGAGCCTCCTACTCCCAATTTCTCTCCTGGAGGTCCCCGTTCTGCCAGTGAATGCGCACCATAGGTATAGATCACACACAAAGGACCTTCTCCTATCAATCCTCAATATCCACTAGATTTCCATAAAGTCACCACATCATCAATGTCCAGCTTTCCCCAGTCTATGACGTGCGATGGGTAATGCACGTATTGTAACACCCGAGGATTTTATGAGAAATATTTTGTTTTTATGTTATATAAACCATCAATGGAATATTTCACTACACACAACACTAGATTTCCTTTCTATACATGCAAACGCGGCCTTCCTCGATAGCTTGCGTCGTACACAATACCGAGTTTCACTAAACAACGATATGCTATTAAAATATTATTAAAACTAGCCGTTATGAATATTAATAACCACTTTTTTAAATTTTTTAATTTTTATTTTTCAAAATAGACTTTATTTTTGGATTCGGAATATCGAAATTATCTTAGGGTGAAAGTTTGGTACTTTTCGGATAACTTTCATATTCTGATGAATAGTGAATTTTAATTAAAAACAACTTTTTAATAGAAATAATTAATAGTGATAAATTATTAATTTGAGTGGGTTTAAAGTATATTTAGAATATATTTTTAAAATTTAATACAATTTTGGTCATTGGATGTAATTTCACATTTAAACCAGATATAAACAAGTGTCAATCTTTTGATAGTTATTATCTCTTAAAAACACACTATTTGTTTTGATGACGGAAATTAATTTTTAAATTAGTAAATGTATCTGATATGTTTTGAATTTGGTAAAATAGACATCATTTTTGAATTCATAATATCAAATATAGCTTAGGCATAATTTTTGGTATTTTTCTGGAAACTTTAATTTTTTGATGAATAGTGAAACCACTAAGTGGTAGTTAAAAAACTGAATTTTTCATAAAACAAAATTTAACCACTTATGTGAGTGGAATTTCAAAAATCCGAGAGACACGGTTAATATCAAGGACTAAAATGTGGTTCAATGAGATGAAAATAATTTTTGGTGAATAGTAACTTTTTACTTTTTTTTTACCACGGTTAAAAGTAAATAGGGTAATTAAGGGTAAAAGTGTTATTATTATTACCCTAACACATGTCCTAATTCTATTTTATAAGTGTAATTATACCAAAAAGAACCTTAGGAATAACATATGACCATTTAGGCCCACTTGGATTGGATTAGGACATTTATTATCAATTTATTTAAAGAAGGGTTAAAATAGTTAAAATCAAAGTTTAATAACTAAATCATTTTTCATATAGGGTTATACATAAGATAAATTCGACTATAAATATTCATTAGAAAGA
This sequence comes from Viscum album, assembly GCA_963277665.1. Lineage (NCBI taxonomy): Eukaryota > Viridiplantae > Streptophyta > Magnoliopsida > Santalales > Viscaceae > Viscum > Viscum album. Next base: position 277,840 of record CAUJRU010000571.1, read on the forward strand.
TAAAAAGATTTCCAAAATAATGGTATTTTATTTGTAATTTTTAGGTTTCAAATAATTTAATTTATTTATGAAAAATTGATGATGCAGTAATTAGCTTATTAATTAAATATTGACACAATTGATGTTATAAATACCCTAATAAATGTAATTTGAAACTTTTTATGAATTCAAATAATTTTATATGTCAATATGACATTTTAGTATTGATTTAATTAATTTTTTTCGAACTAATCATTCTGTTATGATTTTCAAAAAAATCAATTACGAAATAGTTTTAAAATTGACATAAAATAGTTTTAAAAAACAATATTATATTATTAATTGTTATTGTATTCCTAAAAATATAATGTTCTGCCCAGATACTTATAGCATGACAGTTGTATCATTAATGGACCACTTGGTGGTCTCTTGGATGTATATGGTAAGTTTATTAACTATATAATATAAAAATACAAAGTGACATGGTAAATGTCAATCTAATTAACTAAGAGTTAAAACTAAAATATAAGGTTAATATAATGACCTAAACTTGTCTAAATTCTATTGGATGAGAGGATTGCGACCCATACCCACCTTAGCTTCGAAATATATCAATTGGGATCTATTAAAAACCGAACTTGACTTTATAATAGAATAATAGTTTTAGTTATTCCAAAGGTGCCCCTCTCCTCCCTTATAATAGGGCACCTTCTCCCTCTCCTCCTCACACCAATTTGAGCCTTCAAACTCAGCCAAACCCTTCACATTTCACTTCCCCACTTCCCTAGAAACATCCTAGAGGTCCGGGTCCTCTTCAAAGACCAATTATAGTGCCCTAAAAGGAGGTCTCTAAGAGGCGCTTCAAAGAAGAGGTAATGTCCGTTACCGATTATTTCAACTCTGTTTCTTCTTCTACTTCTTCTTCTTTAGATGTTTCATTATGAAGTAATAACATCAGTATCACTCATATACTGATATGTTATTATATGTATGAAACAACCCTATTTCACCATCTATCCATCCTACGGAAAATGAAATCACCGCGCGTCCGTACGTACGGAATACCGCCTCCACCCCGTCGTGTAATCTATTTTCCACCACCACCTTACTTGGATGGATATAATGGTGTAAATGATAACTATATATGATTATTGTAAAGTGATATTGATTCTGAAATTGTATACATACACTCCATTACAATTTCACGATCATGGGAACGATATCATCGCTCGTGCGTACGTACGGAATACAGTCTCCACGATGTGATGCGACTCGTTCTACATGATCTTCATTGCATAATTATTATATAAATGAATTGAATTGAATGAATATGATATATATTACAATAATACCATTCTGTAAATGAGGTATCTATAACCTAAAAAGAAAAATAAGAATTTATTCGACAAAACACGCATAAGAACAAAAAGTAATAAACACCAGAATAACAAGTAGTAATGAAATATTACTAATAAGAAGTTACGAATATGACCATATATGATATCATAAAAATAAGTATGATTCTGTAATAAGTCAATAACATTATTTAAATCATTATACAGGAGTTTCGGACACTTACGAAGCAAATCGGACCTAAGGTAAGGGAAAATATCACAATCTCATTTTTATCTGAGATTGTTTATACTTTCGTATTTACTTGGGTGTATTTTATCATCCACATCCATGTTCCCTCAATTTGTAATATTGTTTCCATCCACCTACAATTTTTTAAATCCAATTTTACACTTCGGTGAGTTTTTAGCAAAGGATATGAAAGGAATCTTTTGTCATTTTTTATACGAGGTACTTTTTGACTTTTCCGACATAAGTACGGGAATAATGTTTTTTTAACTTATACAGAATTAATGGATTTTTAAAAAATTATTTCCAAGAAGATTCCTTTAAAAGTTTTCATGTTTATTTTTAATAAACTTCTTTTAGTTTAAAATTGTACGACATGTTAGGAAAGGAAAATGTTTTTGAAGTAGAAAGGATATTTTCCTCAAGAATGGAGTTCAAGTGTTTTATCAAATTTATTTTCCATCTAAGATAATATAGGGTTCTGTTTCTATCCATATTATTACATTGATTTGATTATATTGTGATGGAATTATTTTTATGAATTCCTTTATCTTATATGAATTGTTTTATGATGTCATGTTGTTTAAGAATCCCATTTTTTATTACATGGGTTATGCAATGATGTATGATTTATGATTTTGTGGAACACATAAGAATGGTATCATTATGAGATGGGTGGGACCTACATCTCCCTCCAATGCATTAGGGAATATATTTTATATCTCATGAGATAGACATGGATGGAACGGGAAGATAAACCGGTTCAGTGAAACAGGACTGAAACGAGGAGTGAACTCGGTTCAGAAATGGACTTTGTCCACTAAGATAGTCTTGGCAATGAGTCTTGACTAATAAGAAATTATTCTCTATGGTTATGTGTGTATGACACAATGTTTCATGTTTTATGTTATGATTATTGGGATTACATTTCACTACTATGATTTATCCCATGTTATGAAATTATGATCACTTTTTCAGGTTAAGATTTCCAAAAGTTATGTTCTTATGTATATGATATGATTGATATTTCTTTTGTTTACCCTTACTGAGCATTTGAGATCACCCTTTTATATGTTTTATTTCCCCAGGTCAGGAAGAAGGTTATTAAGTAGGATATGACAAAAAGGGACTCTAGATATGATGAAATAAATGGGAGGCAAAGTAGATGCTTTATGAACCAGTTGTTTATGTTTCCCAGTTTCTAAAGACTCTATACCTATACGATCCTTTCCTGGTTTTGTTATATGTTGTAATAAGTGTGCTTCAATTATGAAGTAATAAAAATGTATATAATGTGTGGGCCATTATAGTTGGTATCAGAGGAAAGTTATAGTCAACCTTTGTAAACTAGCATGTGAAATCCTTAGTAAGAAACCTAAGGATAAGTCTACGCATAGAACACAATCTTAGTGTTTTAGAAATGTCAATGAATAAGCTATGATAAGACCTTAGGTGTAATTTTTTTTCTTGATTATGTGGTTTTCTTTTTATAATTAGTGTTGCTCACACTATTCTTCTTGGTTTTAGTCAATGACTGGAACCCGAGGGAACCGTGTTAATGCGGAATGCGATGGGAAATGCAATGATTGTCCCCCTGAGCAACTAAACGTTATGGGTGCTGGAATGAAAAATCTTGTAGCCATGATCACACAAATTTCTCAAGCTATGAATCATGCAGGACTTCCAAACGAGAAAAGGAAGGAGCAACATTCTGTTGAATCCTTCATGAGGCAGCTTCCACCTTCATTCAACGGGTCTACTGATCCATTAGTTGCTGAATAATGGATTAGTACTACTAAAAAGATATTTTCAGTTCTTCAATGTTCTGAAAATGATAAAGTCATCCTAGGAGTGTATCCTTTGGAAGGAGATGCTGATCAATGGTGGAATCTTATTAAGAATACGAGGCAAAGGGATGAAATTGAGTCCATGGAATGGGACGAGTTCAAGAACTTATTTTTCAATAAGTACTTCCCTCGTATTCTCCGAAAAAAGACGGATAAGGAGTTTCTTGAAATAAAGAAAAAGGATGATCAATCTGTTGGTACCTATGAAGCTCATTTTACAATACTTGAAAGGTATGCTTCTGGTATTATTATCCAACCTGAGAGTAAGATCAATTGATTGTTTAGTGGCTTAAAACCAAGTCTTCTAAGGACCTTAGCCATAAGGGACTTCAATAGCTACGAGGAAATCGTTGGACGTGCTCTAAAAGTTGAGATGGAGATTGGGGTAACCCATCAGTCATATGGGTTTGATAAGAAGAGGAAAATAGAATTCAAAGGAAAATCTAAAGAGCACACTGAAAAGAAGATGAGCTTTCCCTTATACTCAAAGTGTGGAAAGAAACATGGATGGATTTGTCTTAAAGGGACAAGTAAATGTTTCATCGGGCATTTTAATGCTGCAATGATGGGAAGAAGATGTCTAATGATGATGGTCGATGATGATGGTCGATGTCAACAAAATCTTAAGGCTAAAGACAAAGGAAAGTCACATGTAATTTCTATCAGTGATGTGGAGTACGATAATGATGTGGTGAAAGGTACACTTACCATCCACTATAAAGTAGCAAATGTTTTATTTGATTCTGGATCCATCCACTCTTTTATTTCTGAAGAATTTTCTAAGGGTATCGCCGTATTACCTCAACAATTAGATGTTGAGTGGGATGTGACAACCCCTAATGGAACAACAGTCGCATCAAATGTTTATAATTCTTCTCTGATCGAAGTTTCTGGGAAAGTGATTCCTGCAAATCTTGTTATCCTTCCTATAGTGGAATTTGATGTGATTCTTGGCATGGATTGGCTTTCTCTATATGGATATCATATCATTTTCCATAGAAGGGAAGTCACATTTCATATTCCAGATCAATCTATGATCGTCTATCAATGCAAGGATGATAATAACCTTCCAGTGGAAATTTATTCCATCTTATGGGTCTTGATTCCACTAAATGAGGGTTATTTATCTCAAATGGCTGGTGAGAAAATCACGATTAAGAATATGCCCATTTTATGGGAGTTTGACGATGTCTTTCCAGAGGAATTTCCAGGTCTTCCACCAAATTGTGAAGTTGAGTTTTCAATAGAACTCGTACCGGGTGCTTTGCCTATTTCAAAGACACCTTATAGAATGTCCCCAATTGAGTTGTAGGAATTGAAGTAGCAACTCCAAGAGAATCTTGATAAGGGATTCATACGCCCTAGTGCTTCACCTTGGGGGGCACCTGTTCTGTTTTTTAAGAAGAAATATGGATCAATGAGACTCTGTATTGATTATTGAGAACTTAACAAGATCACTATCAAGAACAAATATCCTCTCCCGTGCATTGATGACTTATTTGACCAACTACGTGGAGATCAATACTTTTCCAAGATTGATCTTCGTTCGGGGTATCATCAATTAAGGGTCAAAATGGATGATATACCAAAGACGGATTTCCGTACAAGGTATGGACACTATGAATTTATAGTGATGCCATTTGGTCTTACTAATGACCCTGCTATCTTCATGGATCTGATGAATAGAGTCTTTAGATACTATCTTGATCAGTTTGTGGTAGTCTTTATAGATGATATTCTTGTATATTCAAAGAGCAAGGAAGAACATGAATATCACTTGAGAATTATATTGAAGACCCTGAGAAAGGAGAAGATTTATGCAAAATTTACCAAGTGTGAATTTTGGCTTCAAAAAGTATCATTTTTGGGTCACATAATCTCAAAAGAGGGGATATCTATGGATCCAGCCAAAAATAGAGGTTATCGAAAGATGGTCGAGACCAACAACAGTAACTGAGATCTGAAGTTTTCTTGGTTTGGCTTGATATAATCGACATTTTGTGAAATATTTTTCATGATTATCTAATCCACTCACCAGGTTGACTTGGAAAGGAGTTAAGTTTGTTTGGATGGAGGAACGTGAAGAGAATTTCAAGGAGTTGAAAAGAAGGTCATCCAGTGCACCTGTGCTCACACTGCCTTGTAGTGGAGAAAGGTTTGTGATATACAGTGATGCATCTAAGAAGGTATTGTGGTGTGTTCTTATGCAAAATGATATGGTGATAGCTTATGCCTCACGACAGTTGAAAATCCATGAGAAAAATTACCCAACTCATGATTTGGAGTGAGCTGCGGTAATCTTTTCATTACATATTTGGAGGCACTATCTTTATGGAGAGAGGTGAGACATTTATACTGATCATAAAAGATTAAAGCACATTTTCACACAAAAGGAGCTGAATATGCTCCAAAGAAGATGGTTAGAGCTGATTAAGTATTACGACTGCTCAATTCATTACCACCCTGGGAAAGAAAACAAGGTGGCAGATGCATTAAGTCGACAATACCATTCCAGTTTATCCATGATGAGGATCACAAAAGATCCAATATTTATGGATTTACAAAAGATGGATCTTGGAATTATAATGGAAGGGGGGAAATCATATCTTTCTCAAATGAATGTTCAACCATCTATACATGTGAAGATTAAATAGGCACATAAAGAAGATGTAGAGTTACAAAAGAAGGTGAGAAATGTTCCTGAATTCAACCTTGATTGTGATGGGATAATAATGTTCAGGAATCGGGTTTGTGTTCCTCCCATCCCCGAATTAAAGAAGGAGATGCTGGATGAGGATCATAGTTCTTCATTCTCTATTCATTCTGGAATCATGAAGATGTATAGGGACCTGAAAGAGTACTTCTGGTGGGATGACATGAAAATAGATGTTTTTGAATATGTCTCTCGATGCTCGGTTTGTCAGCATGTTAAAGCGGAGAGACAGAAGTCTACGGGGATGTTACAACCATTACCCATACCCGAATGGAAATGGGAAAATATCACTATGGACTTTGTCACAGGACTTCCTAAAACATCCAAAGGCAATAATTCTATCTGGGTCATAGTTGATTGTCTTACAAAGTCTACACACTTCAATGCTATAAGAGAGGATTTCTCTCTGGATCAGCTTGACAGGATTTATGTGAAGGAAGTGGTAAGATTGCATGGAGTACCACTTTCTATTATATCTGATCAGGATCTGAGATTTACCTCGAAGTTCTGGTGAAGTATTCAACATACTTTGGATATATAGTTGAGTTTCAACACTGCTTATCATTCTCAGACAGACGGTCAGTCTGAGAGAACAATTCAAACTCTAGAAGATATTTTGAGATCTTGCTCTATGGATTTCAAAGGTGGTTGGGATCAACACCTACCTTTGGTGGAATTTTATTATAATAATATCTTTAACTCTAGTATTAAGATGGATCCTTATGAATCTCTCTATGGAAAGAAATGCAGGACTCAAACTTGTTGGGATGAAGTTGGGGAAAGAAATCTATTAGGACCTGATCTTGTTGAGGAGATGGCAGAAAAGGTCTGATCTATTCAACAACACATAAGAGAATCTCAGAGTCGACAGAAAAGTTATGCCAAAAAAAAGAAAATACCTAGAGTTTGAAGTCGGTGATAAAGTGTTCTTACGAATATCTCCCTGGAAGTGGGTCATGAGATTTGGAAAGAAGGGGAAGTTGAGCCCTAGATATATCGGTCCTTTCGAAATACTGGATCGTGTTGGAAAGGTAGCTTACCGATTGGTGCTTCCACTGAATCTCTCTCAATTTCATGATATGTTCCATGTATCTATCCTGAGAAATTACATACCTGATCCTTCACATGTACTCAACTCAGAATTTGCACCGCTGGAGCAAGATCTTTCTTATGAAGAACAGCCGATAGACATTCTGGATCGTAGCGAAAAAGTCCTACGAAACAAGACCACTCGATTGGTGAAAGTTTTATGGAGGAACCACCAATTAGAAGAAGCTACATGGGATCTTGAGGATATGATGAGGGAGATTTATCCTCATCTTTTTGTTACAAAGTGACGAATTTTGAGGGAGAAATTCATTTTAAGGGGGGTAGAATGTAACACCCGAGAATTTTATGAGAAACATTTTGTTTTTATGTTATATAAATCATCAAAGGAATCTTTCACTACACACAACACTGGCTTGGCTTGCTTTCCATGCAACCGCGGCCTTCCTCGATAGCTTGCATCGTACGCAATACCGAGTTTCACTAAACAACGATATGCTATTAAAATATTATTAAAACTAGCCGTTATGAATAGTAATAACCACATTTTGAAATTTTGAAATTTTTATTTTTTAAAATAGACTTCATTTTTGGATTCGGAATATCGAAATTATCTTAGGGTGAAATTTTGGTACTTTTCGGATAACTTTCATATTCTGATGAATAGTTAATTTTAATTAAAAACAACTTTTTTAATCGAAATAATTAATAGTGATAAATTATTAATTTGAGTGGTTTTAAAGTATATTTAGAATATATTTTTACAATTTAATACAATTTCGGTCATTGGATGTAATTTCATATTTAGACCAGATATAAACAAGTGTCAATCTTTTGATAGTTATTATCTCTTAAAAACATGCTATTTGTTTTGACGACGAGAATTACTTTTTAAATTAGTTAATGTAACTGATATGTTTCAAATTTGGAAAAATAGACATCATTTTTGAATTCATAATATCAAATATATCTTAGGCCTAATTTTTGGTATTTTTCTGGAAACATTCATTTTTTGATGAATTGTGAAACCACTAAGTGGTAGTTAAAAAACCGAATTTTTCATAAAAATTAATTTTACCACTTCTGTGAGTGGAATTTCGAAAATCTGAGAGACACGGTTAATATCAAGGACTAAAATGTGCTTCAATGAGAATAACATAATTTTTGGTGAATAGTACCTTTTCACTTTTTTTACCACGGTTAAAAGTAAATAGGGTAATTAAGGGTTAACGTGTTATTATTATTACCCTAACACATGTCCTAATTCTATTGGATAAGTGTAATTCGACCAAAAACAACCTTAGGAATAACATATGATCATTTAGGCCCACTTGGATTGGACTAGGATATTTATTATCAATTTATTTAAAGAAGGGTTAAAATAGTTAAAATCATTGTTTAATAACTAAATCATTTTTAATAGAGGGTTATACATAAGATAAATTCGACTATAAATATTCATTAGAAATATAAAAAGATTTCCAACATAATTTTTTTTTATTTGTAATTATTAGACTTAAAATAATTTAATTTATTTATGATACAATGATGATGCAGTAATTATCTTATTAATGAAATATTGACATAATTGATGTTATAAATACGCAAATAAATGTAATTTGAGACTTTTTATGAATTACAATAATTTTATAGGTTAATATGATATTTATTATTGATTTAATTAATTGTGTTCGAACTAATCATTCTGTTATTATTTTCACAAAAATCAATTACCAAATAGTGTCAAAATGGACATAAAATAGTTTTTAAAACAAATATTATATTATTAATTGTTATTATATTCCTAAAATTTTAAGGATCGGCCAAGATACTTATATAATGATAGGTGTATCATTAATGGACCACTTGGGGGTCTCTTGGATTTATATGGTTAGTTTGTTAACTATATAATATAAAAATACAAAGTGACATGGTAAATGTCAATCTAATTAACTAAGAGTTAAAACTATAAGATAAGGTTAATATAATGACCTAAACTTGTCTAAATTCTGTTGGATGAGAGGATTGCGACCCATCCCCACCTTATCTTCAAAATATATCAATTTGGAGATATTAAAAACCGAATTTGACTTTATAATAAAATAATATTTTTAGTTATTCCAAAGGTGCCCTCTCCTCCCCTATAAAAGGGCACCTCCTAACTCTCCTCATCACACCAATTTGAGCCTTCAAGCTCAGCCAACCCCTACCAATTTCACTTCCCCACTTCCTTAGAAACATCCTAGAGGTCCTGGTCTTCTTTAAAGACCAATTTTAGTGCCCTAAAAGGAGGTCTCTAAGAGGCGCTTCAAAGAAGAGGTAATGCCGGTTACCGATTATTTCAACTCTATTTCTTCTTCTACTTCTTATTATTTTGTTGTTTCATTATAAAGTAATAACATAAGTATCATTAATATACTGATATGTTATTATAAGTATGAAACAACCCTATTCCACCATCTATCCATCCTACGGAAAATGAAATCACCGCGCGTGTGTACGTACGGAATACCGTCTGCACACTGTGGTGTAATCTATTTTCCACCACCACCTTACTTGGATGGGTATAATGGTGTAAATAATAAATATATATTATTATTTTAAAGTGATATTGATTCTGAAATAGTATACATACACTCCATTACAATTTCACGATCATGGGAACGATATCATCGCTCGTGCGTACGTACGGAATACCATCTCCACGTTGTGATGCGACTCATTCTACATGATCTTCATTGCATAATGAATATATAAATTAATTGAATGAATGAATATGATATATATTACACTAATACCATTCTGTAAATGAGGTTTCTATAACCTAAAAAGAAAAATAAGAATTTATTCGACAAAACACGCATAAGAACAAAAAGTAATAAACACCCGAATAACAAGTAGTAATGAAATTTTAAGAATAAGAAGCTAAGAATATGACCATATATGATATCATACAAATAATTATGATTCTGGAATAAGTCAATAACATTATTTAAATCATTATACAGGAGGTTCGGACACTTACGAAGCAAATAGGACCTAAGGTAAGGGAAAATATCACAATCTCATTTTTATCCGAGATTGTTTATACTTTGGTATTTACTGGGGTGTATTTTATCATCAACATCCATGTTATTCAATATGTAATATTGTTTCCATCCACCTACAATTTTTTAAATCCAATTTTACTTTTTGGTGAGTTTTTAGTAAAGGATATGAAAGGAATGTTTTGTCGTTTTTCGTACGAGGTACTTTTTGAATTTTCTGACAAAAGTACGGGAAGAATGTTTTTTTAACTTATACAGAATTAATGGATTTTTAAAACATTATTTCCAAGAAGCTTCCTTTACAAGTTTTCAAGTTTATTTTTAATCAACTTCTTTTAGATTAAAATTGTATGACTTGTTAAGAAAGGAAAATGTTTTTGAAGTAGAAAGGATATTTTCCTCAAGAATGGAGTTCAAGTGTTTTATCAAAATTATTTTACATCTAAGATAATATAGGGTTATGTTTCTATCCCTATTATTACATTGATTTGATTATGTTGTGATGGAATTATTTTTATGAATTCCATTATCTTATATGAATTGTTTTATGATGTCATGTTGTTTAAGAATCCCATTTTTTATTACATGGGTTATGCAATGATGTATGATTTATGATTTTGTGGCACACATAAGAATGGTATCATTATGAGATGGGTGGGACTTATATCTCACTCCAATGCATTGGGTAAAGATTTTATATCTCATGAGATAGACATGGCTGGAATGGCAGGATAAACCAGTTCTGTGAAACAGGACTAAAACGAGGAGTGAACTCGGTTCAGAAATGGATTTTGTCCACTAAGATAGTCTTGGCAATGAGTCTTGACTAATAAGAAATGATTCTCTACGGTTATGTGTGTATGACACAATGTTTCATGTTTTAATTTATGATTATTGGGATTACATTTCACTACTATGATTTATCCCATGTTATGAAATTATGATCTATTTTGCTGGTTAAGATTTCCAAAAGTTGTGTTCTTATGTATATGATGTGATTGATATTTATTTTGTTTACCCTTACTGAGCATTTGAGATCACCCATTTGTATGTTTTATTTCCCCAGGTCAGGAAGAAGGTTATTAAGTAGGATATGCCAAAAGGGACTCTAGATATGATGAAATAAATGGGAGGCAAAGTAGATGCTTTATGAACCAGTTGTTTATGTTTCCCAGTTTTTAAAGACTCTATACCTATATGGTCCTTTGCTGGTTTTGTTATATGTTGTAATAAGTGTTCTTCAATTCTGAAGTAATAAAAATGTATGTAAAGTGTGGGTCGTTATACGTATCTCCTTAGCTGGGATACGTGGAAGACGTTGTGTACCCTCTCCAACTATAGTGGTAGTACCAAGTGGTATTCCACCTCGCTAATCCTCCAAAGAATCAGAAATGGTCTGATAAACATTAGTGAAAACTTGACGCCCTGGCCAAATCTCCACAAATCTCGTTGAGGTGAGACTCGTAAGAAGACATGGTCTCCCTCCTTAAACTTCATAGGTCTCCATCTCCTATCAACATAAGAATTATGACTATTATTTGATGTCTTCATCCACTCCTGGATGATCTTAACCTTTTCAATGGTAGCCCGTACCATCTCCAGACCCATAAGGGAAAACTCCCCTAGATCTATCAAGCATAGAGGTGATCTGTAAGGTAGACCATATAAGGCCTAAAATGGTTCCATACCAATGGTGTTGTGATATTTTTTGTTGTACGCGAACTACACCAAGGGCAAGTGATCCTCTCAACTACAACCAAAATCTATGACGCAAGCATGAATAATGTCCTCGAGTGTTTGTATGGTCTGCTCTATCTGACCATTCGTCTGAGGATGAAAGGAGGTGCTCAAACATAGCTGAGTCCCAAATACCTCCTATAATCCCTTCCACAACCAGGATGTAAAATGTGTGTCATGGTCAGAGATGATGTTCGATTGAACCCCATGAATTCGTACAATAATTTGTACATCGAGGCGTCCCAATACCTCTAATGATCTATGCTCTCAGATGGGTAGGAAGTGGGTGGACTTGGTGAGTCGGTCAACAATCACCCAGATGGAATCATATTCTTCAGATTTATGTTGAAGCCCTATCACAAATTCTATGGAGATACCATTCCACTTCCACTTTGGTACCTCTAGTGGCTACACTAAGCCAGCTAGAACCTAATGCTCAGTCTTCACTTGCTGACAAGTGAGGCATCGTGGAACAAGAGCTGCCCCTACTTTTGTCATCCCTGGCCACCAGTGCTGATGACAGAGGACCTATTACATCTTCTCTACACCAGGATGTACTGCCAGAGGGGATGTATAGAACTCCATCAACACCTCCTCCCACAGTGCGACCGGTACCATGGGGAATCCTCTGAAAAGGATGACGTGCTACCCACATTCAGAAAATTTATCAGGTGCTTGTCATGAGGATATCTGAGCACATCGAGGCTCGCGGTCAAGGTCCCTAAGTTGTGTCACCCAAACTCACTGAAGAAGTGGGGGAGTGATAGTCATAGACTAGAGGTAAGATACTTCATCTCTATCCACAAAGTATATTTGCAATGTAGCGAGATACTATGTCACCTAACTCCATAGCTGCAAACAAGACCTCTTGCTGAGTGTGTGTTCCACTACGTTCCCCTTCCAAGGACTATAGTCTATCTCAAAGTCATAGTCCCTGTAGAACTCTAGCCAGTGATGTACTTTCCTATAAGTGATCACTACTCGCTCCTGCATCAGGACACATCCATGTCTGTTCCCTGATCCATCACAATAGACTACATACCCAACTTCCTCTTTTGGTATCCTCAAGATGGTGTCTCTCGTTAGTCTCTGCCTCAACTCCTAAAAACTGTGCTTGAATCGTTCTATCCATACGAAGGGATTTCCCTTCTTCTTCAATGCTGACAAAGGTTCCGCAACTATGGAAAAGTTGGGTATGAATCTTTGGTAGTACACAGCCAACCACAGGAAGCTTTGAACCTCAGTCACACTTCTGGGTGGCTCCAAAGTAAGCACAACCACTATCTACACTAGATCCACTACAATTCCAGCATTTGAGATAACATGTCCTAGAAAGTGGACCTCTCGTATCCAAAATTGGCACTTTAAGATCTTACCTTAAATCTGGTGCTCTCGGAGTGTATCCATGACCATCAACATATGATAAGCATGTTCCTCATCTGATGCAGATTACCCCAGGATGTCGTCAATGAAGAACACCATGAAGCGATCAAGGTATTTCTAAAATATCCTATTCATGAGTCCTATGAACACTGTTGGGGTGTTGGTTTTGCTGAATGGCACAACCAAGAACTCATAGTGGCCATAATAACATCTGAAGTTCTCCTTCTGCACATCCTCATCTCATACCCCTAGTTGATGATAGCCTGATCTGAGGTCTATCTTCAAAAACCATCGAGCTCCCTTCAGCTGATCGAAAAGATCATCAATCCTTAGAAGTGGATATTTATTCTTCACAGTCACCTGATTCAGGTGCTAATAGTCCACACTATTTATCAAACTCCCATATCCCTTCTTGGTGAAAAAAATCAAGGCTGCCCATGTAGAAACATTGGGCATAATGGACCCCTTCCTCTGCAAGTCCTCCGGTTATACCCGTAACTCATGAAGCTCTATGGGATCCATCCGATATAATGGTGTAGATATCAATGTCGTCCTGGGGTACAAGTCGATGTAAAAGTCTACCTCTCTGCATGTAGGTAGTCTCAGAACATCATTAGGAAAGACATCGACATACTAGTCCACCACTATAGGATAGCTCAGACTCTCAACATCAACTGATCTGAGGGTAAGGCTAAGAAACTGATGTGTGATCGACTACACCCTCCTCTAGGAAAGTACATCCTATGCTAAAAAGGTTTCACTCTCACTGGGGAAATAAAACCTGGTTCCATCCTAACAGACACACCACACTTTGTGCCCAAAGCATTAAATATGAACATGGAATGTATATAACCATTCCATACACTAGATGACATGGTATGTACTCGACAATGCTACTAGAAGATCCCAGTCGAAGCTCTCGCCTCTTAGAGTACTATTACACTACCAAAACCAATGTGTAATCATCTAATCCCCTCTAATTGGAGTCTCTATCAGTAAGGATTGAGCCAGTGACTCCATCAGAATCTAAGAGCTTCAAAGGAGGGCCATGGAAATAAAATTGTGACTAGAACCTGTGTCTATATGTACTATAGCTAGGGTGGAGTAGATAAATATCGTACCTCAACTCATATCTGGAGCTCCGTGTTCATAGGCCTTGGCTACCTAGAGCTGAGCTCGTCCCTGTCCACCTACTCCCTAGGGTCGGGGTGGACCACTTGGAGGTGGTGGCGGTTGAACCTCGAATCGCCACCCACCACCAGCTGCACGTCCAGATCCTCTATCACATCCGTCTACTGCCTATGGACCTCCTCGATCGAACCTCTGCCTCTGCCTCAGAGGTCCCTTTATAGTTTCTGGTCATATGTATGACATGTTGTGTAGTCGCGAGCCATGTGACCCTACCCACTGCATGAGTAGCACTACCTGTTCCTTATCTATCCTCCTCTATCTCGTGATGTCCACACCACCGACATTGTATCTTGAGGTCATTGACCAAAATTTTTGGCCCTCTTGGACCCCTACATCATCTATTTATTTCATTTTGCAGATTACTCTACTACCTGACATTCGGTGGTGGCTCTTGCTATCAGTACCAGCTTAGCTATGAATCTCTCCACCAAACGCACTCGTTCTATCACCCCAGCCTGCATCAGAATTCTAAGAAATATCATCGAAGCTCGGATCTCATGTCTGAGACCCTACTCAATGGTCTGGGCCCCAATGAAAGGGTCTCATACCATGTCATTGGAGTAGCGGGAGATATCAATGAACCTCGCTATGTATTGGGCCATTGTCATGCTGCCCTGCTGTAAATGCAGCATCTCTTGTATACGCATAGATTGTAGGGTTTCTGAGATGAACACTACCCTAAAAAGCCCTCAAAGTATACCAAAGTGAGGGTAACCTTCTCATGAAACTGCTGTGTCAGCCTCCACAATCTCCCAGCTGCTCCCTGGAAGATTCGTGAATCTAGGATCACCATCAAATCAGCTGTTGTCCCAACTAAGCAAAAACAACTGGCCACAGCCTCCAGCCTGTCCTCAACCGCCTACAGATCCATCTTACTTCGGAACCTCGGAGGCCTATGCCATAGAAACTCATGCAAAAAGCTCAGTCGGCATGAAACCTCTACTGATGGGGTTGTTGGAATGTTTTTCCCAATAGTTGATATTGCTAATGGTGCACCACTATATGGTACTATCGCCGAAAGAGGGCCCTCCAAAGAAGTCTCATCACTCGGTGGGTCTCCATCGTGTACTCCCTCAGAAATCCTGGCTGGTTGTCTACATGGTGGAATCCTTAATGAAAATAGGTGCACCACGGTCAATATGTTATACGTTATGAGTTCACTATAGAGATCAAAAGTAAAACACTTACAAAACAAACACAATCAGTGTTTTCGTGTACGGAGTCAGAAATAAGAATTCAGGGTCCCAGTGTATGGATACATCGACTACCGCATAAACTATGGATTCCTCAAATTGAAGAACACATTCCGATCACTTAACACTATCACCAAATTGAAAAGTTCATAGTCCTATTTCATTGGTAGAACAAAATCCTCTGATACCACTCTTTCATGACCCGTCAACCGAGTCTCATGCCGTGACTACCCCAAGCCCACCTTCCATGGGCCAGAGGATGGTGACTAGAAGCAGAAAGGATTATCCCTATAACAGGAAGGAATTTCCTTTAAACCTGTACAAACACACAATCCAAGAACATAACAAGAAACAACCACAAAGTAAAATACTTTAGTAAAAGTGTACTGAAAGTTAAGGGGCTAGAATATAATCACAACTGAAATGCACAATTACAATTGAAAAGAGAAAACATCTCTTGGATCATCCACCGAGGATCCTACCAAAAGGGTAGGTATATCTCATGATCAGTTGTCATTGCATCAAATCACGTCACATGGTCCACCACAGAGCACCGCCCAGTCCTGGCTCCCTCATCCTCGATAAATGATGTCTGTCGTTTGTACAAGACACAATAAGTTGTGAGCATATCTTGTGTATAGATGAGTATAAAAATTCTCAGTAGGGACCCCGAGACCCCCAGAGGTCTCCCAGAGTTGAAAAAAGGAGAAACCAAAAAGAAATAACTCAATCAAAAAGCATGAACCAATCATTGACTATACTTAGGTATATACCCATACATATACTTAAGTTATGAAAAGATACTCATCTCATTTATGAGGAAAATTTAAGATTCCAAATTTTAATCCATTTTCACAACTGATCCATGAAGGAAGAATACCACAAAGGTAACAACACGAATGTAACACCACAAAGGTAAAATTACCACAAAGTTAACACTATGAAGGTAACACCATAAAGGTAAAAGTACCACAAAGGTAACACCATGTAGGCAACACCACAAATGTGAGAGTACCACAAAGGTAAAGACTCAGATCACACCAAGTATTAGTAAATCACAGAAGTACAAATGATTACTCGAGAAGCTAGATCATCATATTCTGTCGAGAGGCACTACTGCTTTCCATATGGAGTCTAACCCACATAGGATCGATAAGTAGTAACCCCCACTAACCCACACATGATCTAACCCACACAAGATCGGTATGCACTGAACCAAAAAGGATCACTATGACCTAAACCACATAGGATCTGACCCACAAAGAATCGGTAAGTGCTGACCCACATAGGATTGCTCAGTACTAACCTTCGTATGATATGTCTCTAACCTCCCCCTCACTACCAGCCACTGCATTCCCACTCAAAGAACACTAGATTCTGGGAGGATCTTCTCTTAAAGCCATTAGTAATACCTCAACAACCATGAATCTCTACGATAAATTATCCCAAAGGACTTCCATGTCTTAAGGTTTCCAATGCTACAGTCGGTACGTTAATCGGATGCTCGATCTGTGACTTATAGCGGTTTAGTTCTGAGGGCCCGGTTGGATTCAAGATCGATCCAACCCATCCATACTATAACATTATCCAAATATCAAGTGGAGTATACCAAAAAATACCATATTTCTCTAATGGTCCTAGTGCCATAGATGGTTCATCAAACAGATGCTCGGATTTCATGTTAAGGTTCTTTAAGTGAATCTGGGCCTGGTAGGGTCTAGGTCCAATCCAACCTGGTCGGACCGAACCGACCTAGTACATATCAACCTATCCTGCTAGGCGAGTGCGGCCTGACCCATAGAGGGGCGTGGCTAGCTGGAATCACACATCCCAGCCAGCGAAAGCTGCAGCCCGTTGGACTCGTGCGACCCAACCCACAGAGGGGCGCAGCCCGCTGGGGATCAAATGGCCCAGCCTGAGGAGGGGCGCAGCCTGGTAAAGGCATGGCCCGCTGGGGCTCACGTGGCCCATCCTGTAGAGGGGCACGACCTTCTGTAGGCGTGTCTTGCTGGTGTGGGGCTCTGCCTAGCTGGCACTGGGGGAGGGGTCTCCCCCGTGTTGAGTGAATAAGGTATTCCTTATGACTTTTCCATTCCTTCTTGTTTTGAAAATCACAAACACCTCGTACTTAAGAAAATTAATATTTCACTTATATATGGAAAACTTTCCTTCCCAAAAAAATTTACCCCTACCATATTTTCATTACTCATATAAATATTTTTCTTAAGTATAAAAATTGGATTCATACCTAAAAACCTCGGAATTATATAATACTTAGATATGAAGCATTCTATTTTAGGATCCTAATTTTGGATATGAAATCTAATGAAGTTAAACTCCAAATTCTGGATATGAACTCAATTGAAGTTCAACTCCGAATTCTGGATATGAACTCTAATGAAGTTCCACTCCGAATTATGGATATGAACCCTAATGAAGTTCCACTCCGAATTCTGGATACGAACCCTAAGGAAGTTCCATTCCGAATTCTGGATGTGAACTCTAATGAAGTTCCATTCCGAATTCTAGATAAAAACTCTCATATAGTTCAACTCCGAATTCTGATGACAAACTTATCTAAGTTCTAACTCAGAGTTCTCTGAATTCAGACTCCGAACTCTTATGAGTTCTGACTCCGAATTCCTATAAACTCTTACTCTGAACTTTGTAAGTTTTGGTTCCTAATTGTAGTGAAACCAGACTCCGAATTTCCTTAGAAATTCAGACTCTGGATTACTACAGAATTTAGGTTCCGAATTCTTAAAAAACAGAATCTGAATATCTCATTATTATAGACTCTGAATTCCTTTTTTGGTTGGACTCCGAACTTTTGTTTTCCTATATTCCAAACTTCAGTTTTACTTATGCTTAAATTTGATTCATTACAAAATAATGTCATGATTTCAGTTATTGACTTACTGTAGGTTGAGTGACACGTGTACAGGTCCCTCCAAAATTCAAGGAAAAATATGACCGTTGGAGGAGGGAGCCGACCGTTGGAGATTTTCCTATAAATATGAGCTCATTTGAAAGTTGAAAAAAAGCATTGACACATCTCTTGACATATGTGCTTACATGCTGTTGAAATAATTTCTTGATAGAGAGGCTCTTATCAAGTCTCAAAGATTCGTGCAGAAAGTTTGAATAGCTTGTCCAAACATTGCTTTGTGAGACTCCAATTGTTTCTGATTACAATCAAGGGCTTCTGGGGATAGGAAGACAAAGGTTCCAACACCTTGAAGTTGAGGGCTTGATTGCTGAGGAAGATTGAGGTTCTGAATACCTGATAGTTGAGGGCTTGCGGGGATAGCAAGACAAAATCTGATCTTCACATCGAGGGCTTACCCTTGTGTGGGTAAGATATAATTTCTTGAATGTATAAATAAAGGGACCTTTATCCAAGGTTGTTGGATACCCTTCACTTTGGGTTGAAAGATTTATATCTTGTTACTTGTTTTTGTTACAAGTTTATCTTTTCCACTGCATTTTCTATTGTTAAGGAAAGTATAACTTTCTTATACTTCCTTAATTTTACTCAAATATAGTTAGATTATATACGCTTTACGGTAGAATCTTAATCTTTGTAACTTTTTTAAGTTCCATTTTAGGAATAACTATTTCGAAATCCAGCAATTATTTAGTACTCAAAGAGGTCTTGTGAATTTTCTTAGTTTAACTTTGTTAAACTTAGATCTTTTCTTGTTTAAGGAAAATTTTAAAATGTACAACCCCCCCCTCTTGTATCTGAGAATCTCATTCTTATTTTGATCATATGTTTGGTATCACAGAGTATATCATACTCATAGTCATACCATCCTAACAATTAGTATCAGATGATTTGGTTCAATCTGAATTAATCTCACGATTATATTTAGAAGAGAATTCTCAAATTTTCTTTTTCGGATCCACATTTATAGAAACATACTTCTGAATTCATATTTTTTCAGAATCTATTGTTCGGAATCATTGCTCAGATTCACTTTTTCTTAGAGATTCAATTTTTCTTGCTTAGAATTTTTTTCTTGTTTACAGACATATAATACTAATAAGTTTGTGTGCCAAAGTTTTTTATTAAGGATGGTAGGTTTAAATGTTGGTTCTATCGAAAACTTAAATCCTACAAAACAACCAGTTTTTGATGGTAATGATTATGAATATTGGAGAGATCGTATGAAGACTTTCATCATTAATACTTGGGTAGATAACTTTGTCATGCTCACTGGTGGATATAAAATTCCTGACAAGGATATTAGTGCTTTTACTAATCAAGAAAAGCATGAATACCAACTCAACTATAAGGTACTTAATAATTTACTGTGTTCAATGACTAGGAACATATATCTCCAAATTTCTTATTGTGAAATAGCTAACTGTATATGGAAAAAACTTGAAGTTACACATTTTGGTACATCCAAAGTCATAGAGACAAGAAGAGCCATGGTCGGAGGTGAGTATAATGTTTTTAATTTTCCTTATGGAGAACCAATTTGCAAAGTGAAACAGAGATTCATGACTATCATGAATAGATTACAATATATGGGAGAGAAAGGTATAGATGATGAATCCATTTTTGACAAGCTCATAGATATCATGCCGAATGAGTGGGAATGAAAGATAACTGTTATCGATGAAAACAGAAAGGTTACTCAAATTTCTCTTGATGAACTATTTGGAACTCTTCTTCAACATGAGAATAGAATGAAGAGAGATGATGACAACATAAATAAGATGAATGGGAATGTTAGTGTTTCTTTTACTACAACTTCAAATCATATGAAAGCTAAGACTCCTGAAAGAGTTACTAGATCCAAATCTAAGAAGGTTATTATTCAATCTGAATCTAGTGAGAGTGATGTCTCAAAAAATAAGTTAGTTAATCTTGCTCGAAGGATGAAAAAGATAGCTGGAGAGAGAAATTTACAATCCAAGTATAATAAGAAGAAATGGAAAGATAAGAAATATTCAGAGGTCACGTTCTATGAATGCAAGAGAGATGAACACATAAGACCGGATTACCCTATGCTCAAAAGTAAATAAAGATAAGATAGGCATTCTGAAAGGAATAGGAAGAAGTATTATAAACCCAAATTTAAGAAAGTTATGAATGCTAATGACACCTGGAGTGCCAGTAGTGGTGGATCTTCAGATGAATCTTCAGATTATGATTCTTCTGGACAGAAGAATCCTGGTCTTATAGCCAGGTTACCTATTGGAAATCATTGTTTTATGGATAAGGTACACAATTATGAATCATTGATCAAAGATTCTTTAAATTCCAATGATAGTAAATATTATAACTATTCTGATGAAGAATCCTCTTCTGATGAAGAAAATACATTACCTACCTATGAAGAAGTCTTTAGGTTTGCTGAAATTATTGAGATTGAGAATTCAAAACTCAATAACAATCTTGATAAGGAAAATTCTAGGAATACTATTCTTACTAAGGAAATATCATATCTTTCTAAATATCTTGATAAGAAAAATTATGATTTTATAAGTATTTCAAAAATTCTTGAGGAAGTAAATTCTGAGAAGAATAAATTTTCTATAGATGTAGAAAAAGTAATTTCTAAGAAAAGTGTTTTCGAGCCTAGCTCTAGTTTCAAATATAATGGCTTTGAAGATAAAAAGATTGTTATAAAACTCAATTACAAAATATTTTCATTAAATAAGTGTTTGTCGAACTTTACCTTAGGCAATGAAAATTTTGATAATTTGTATTCACAAATACGACCTTTAAGAATCAAATTCGGATTTGGTAATAACTATGAAAAACCAACTTTTAGTTATAATTATTTTGTTCCTCAAAGTGCCCCATTTTGAAAAAAGTGTCAATGTGGTGGTCATTGGGAAAAGAATTGTTCATTAAACAAAACCCAATCATTAGGATTTCATAAGGCTTACTTTTCTAAGAAGATGTGGGTACCCAAAATTTTTCTTTCTAAAATTTCTGGATCCAAGCAATTCTGGATTCCGAAAACCTAACCATTTCTCATTTTCAGGAAAATAGGGAAAGTAGAAACCACAATAATTGGGACATGGATAGTGGATGTTCCCGACATATGACTGGTAAAAAAATCTATTTCGAAAATATTATCAAGATGAATGGAGGAAAAGTAACATTCGAAGATAATGCTCAGAGAGAAATTATTGGTATTAGTAACATTTTTCTTCTTGAAAAAACATGAATTTCAAATGTTTTGTTTGTTAAAGGTCTTAAGAATAACCTCATCAGCATATGTCAATTATTTTATGAAGGATACCTTGTGAATTTTAGGAATGATAGGTTCTTAGTACATAATTCCAAGGAAGAGTTTATTCTTTCTGCCCTTAGGCAATAGAATGTTTACACACTAAACATTGAAGACCATGGGAGCCAAGAATTACCTTGCCTTAGTGCACTTGAAGTTCATTCTTGGTTATGGCATAGAAGGTTAGGACACTGTAACCTTAGGAACTTATGTAAACTTTCTAATAAAGGTTAATTTAAAGATCTACCGGAGCTTAGAATTGATTCTTCAAAAGTCTTTGAACCTTGTCAATATGGAAAGCAACATAAATCAAGTTTTAAATCAATCGGTGAAGTCTCAACAACTAATGCACTACAGTTGGTTCACATGGATCTTTTTGGTCCTACAAAAACTAGAGGCATTGGGGGAAATTATTATGTATTTTTCTTAGTTGATTATTACACTAGATTTACATGGGTCTGTTTTCTAACAAAGAAGTCAAAATCTTTTTCTTATTTCAAAGGTTTTAGAGCCCAAGTAAAAAATGAGAAAACCCTTCCATTGAAAAATATTCATTGTGATCATGGAGGAGAATTTCAAAATTCTGATTTTGAAAATTTTGGTAGTAGAAAAGTTATTACTCACAATTTCTCAGCACACAGAACACCTCATAAAATGATGTTGTTGAAAGAAGAAATAGAATTATCAAGAGATAGCTAGAACCATGTTGAGTGTGTATTCTGTAGCCAAGCATTTTTGGTCTAAAGCTACAAGTACTGCTTCTTATACTATAAATCGAGTTTTGATTAGAACTTTTCTTAATAAAACTCCTTATGAGTTATGGAATGGTAGAAAACCAAGACTTTCCTAATTAATGGTTTTTGGCTACAAAGTATTCATTCTGAATACTAAAGAAAATTTACATAAATTTGCACCAAAATATAATGAAGGGATTTTATTAGGCTACTCCACAACATCTAAGGCTTATAGGGTTTTAAACAAAAAAACGTGCACTTTGAAGAGACAGTACATGTCAAATTTGATGAAACTGATCCCTTTGTTTTCAAAAAACCCCAACCTACACCATTGGATGTATTTAAAGAAAATGATTATCAACTATTGATAGAGAATATTTCTGATAAGGGACATGTTCAAGAAGATTCTTCTGAAACATTTACCCCAGAATATTTCCTACCCTATGAGGATGAACAGGTTTTATAATACCCAAATCAGTCATTTCTAAATAATCATCCCAGTGATAGCATCGTTGGTGATGTCAATCAACCCGTAAGGACTAGAAGTTTCTTAAGAAATGAATTAGACCATCTAGAATTCATTTCCCAATTAGAACCAAAAAGCACTGTTGATTCTATAGGTGATGAATATTGGATTAAATACATGCAAGATGAACTAAATGAATTCGAAAAGAATAAAGTCTGGACCTTGGTTGAAAGACCTAAGAAAACATCCGTTATTAGAGTAAAATGGGTCTTCAGGAATAAGTGTGATGAAAATGGAATCATCGTAAGAAATAAAGTAAGATTGGTTGTTAAAGGCTATAATCAACAAGAAGGAATAGACTATAAAGAAACCTATGCTCCAGTTGCTAGACTTGAATCTATTCGCATTTTACTCACCTTTTCAGCATTCGTCAATTTTAAAATTTTTCAAATGGTTGTGAAATGTTTTTTCCTTAATGGTTATGTTCTAGAGGAAGTTTTTGTTGAACAACCTCCTAGAATTGAATATGTAAAGCATCCTCATCATGTTTTTAGACTTACCAAAGCTTTATATGGCCTTAAACAAGCCCCACGAGCTAGGTATGATAGACTTACAGGTTTTTTGCTTCTAAATAACTATGTTAAGGGAAATTCATATCCAACTCTTTTTATAAATAAAGATAATAAAAATGTTTTTATTGTTCAAATTTATGTTTCTGATATTATATTTGGTTCAACTCAGAAATCTTTAACTGATTCCTTTGTAGATCTAATGAAATATGAGTTTGAAATGAGTATGATGGGTGAGTTAACATTTTCCCTTGGTTTTCAAATCTCTCAAACACCAAAAAGAATCTACATATCCCAAAAAAAACTATATTAAAGATATTTATAAAAAGTATGGGTTTGACAACACTAAGAGTATACGTACTCCTATTTGTACCTCAAACACACTTGATCTTGATGAAGCTGGGAAACCAGTAGATCAAACTTCTTTTAAAGGAATGATAGGAAGTCTACTTTACTTGACAGCTAGTCGACCAGACTTGATGTTTATAGTATGCTTATTTGCAAGATATCAATCCAATCCTAAGGAATTTCATTTAAAGGCAGTGAAAAGTATTTTTCACTACCTAAAGGGAACCATGGATCTAGGACTATTTTATATTTCTGGAAATGATTTTATTTTAAAGAGCTTTTCAGATGCTGATTTTGGTGGATGTATAATGGATAGAAAAGGTACATCCGTAACTTTTCATTTCTTAGGAGATTCACTATTTTCATGGTCATGCAAGAAGCAACACTCTGTAGCTCTCTCCACTGATAAAGCTGAATATTTAGTAGCTGGAAGTTGTTGTGCTCAAGTGTTATGGACGAAACACACATTCACAGATTATGGCCTGAGTTTTACTAAGACTCAAATTTTGTGTGATAACACAAGTTCAATTGCTCTTAGTAAAAACCCAGCACAAAACTCCCGTACAAAGCACATAGATATTAGGAACCACTTTCTTATGGATCACACACTAAAATGAGATATCATTCTTCAGTTTATCAGAATGCAAGATCAACTTGCTGATATTTTCCCAAAATCTTTACCCTCCAATATATTTGATTACATTAAACAGAAGTTAGGAATGACAACGGTGAGGTAATATTCCTTCATTAACTTCTTTTTGAACCATTATCCTTACAATAAATATGTTATTCCTTATGAGATGACTCCAGAGATCAAAAGTAAAACACTTCCAAAACACACACAATCAATGTTTTTATGTACGGATTCAGAAATAAGAATTCAGGTTCCCAGTGTATGGATACGTCGACTACTGCACAAACTCTAGATTCCCCAAATTGAAACACACATTCCTATCACATAACACTATTGCAACATTGAAAAGATCATAGTCCTATTTCATCGGTAGAACCGACTCCTCTGATACCACTTTTTCATGACCCATCCACCGAGGCTCGTGTCGTGACTACCCTAAGCCCACCTTCCATAGGCTAGGGGCTGATGACTAGCACCAGAAAGGATTATCCCTATAAAAGGAAGGAATTTCCTTTAAACTTGTACAGACACACAATCCAAGAACATAACAAGAAACAAACACATTGTAAACTATTGTAGTAAAAGTGTACTGAAAGTAAAGGGGCCAGAATATAAGCCCAACTGAAATGCACAAGTACAACTAAAAATAGAAAATAGCTCTTGGATCATCCATCGAGGATCCTACCGAAAGGGTAGGTATATCTCATGATCAGTAGTCACTGCATCACGTCACGTCACTTGGTCCACCTCAGAGAACCGTCCAGTACTGGCTCCCTAAGCCTCGATCAATTATGTCCGTCGTTTGTACAAGGCATAATATGTTCTGAGAATATCTTGTGTAAAGGTGAGTATAAAAATACTCTGCAGGGACCCCGAGACCCCCAGAGGTCTCCCAGAGTTTCACAAAGGAGAAACCACAAAGAAAGACCTCAATCACAAAGCATGAAGTTGTCATCACTCTACATAGGTATATACCCATACATATACTTATGTTATGAAAATATACTCATCTCATTTATGAGGAAAATTTAAGGCTCCATATTTTAAGCCATTTTCAAAACTGATCCATAAAGGAATAATACCACAAAGGTAACCACACGAATGTAACACCACAAAGGTAAAATTACCACAAATTTAACACGATGAAGGTAACACCATAATGGTAAAAGTACCACAAAGGTATCACCATGAAGGAAACACAAAAAATGTCAGAGTACCATGAAGGTAAAGAATCACATCACACCAGGTATTAGTAAATCACAGAAGTAAAAATGATTAGTCGAGAAGTTAGATCATCATATTCTATCGAGAGGCACTACTGCTGTCCATACGGAGTCTGACCCACACAAGATTGATAGGTTGTAACCCCCACTGACCCACACAGGATCTAACCCACAGATGATAGGTATGCACTGACCCAAAAAGGATCACTAAGCACTGACCCACATAGTATCTATCAAACACAGGATCGGTAAGTGCTGACCCACATAGGATCACTCGGTACTACCCTCCGCATGATATGTCTCTAACCTCCCCATGACTGCCAGCCACTGGATTCCCACTCAATGCACACTAGATTCTGGGAGGATCATCTCTTAAAGCCATTAGTCATACCTCAAAAACCATGAATCACCACGATAAAGTATCCCAAAGGACTTCCATGTCTTAAGGGTTCCAATGAAATAGTTGGTGCGTCAATCAGATGCTCGATCTGTGACTTATAGCGGTTTAGTTCAGAGGGCCCGATTGGATTCGAGATCGATCCAACCCAACCATACGCTAACTTTATTCAAAATTCAATAGGAGTATTCAAAAAGGACTATCTTGATCCAATGGTCCCAGTTCCGTAGACGGTTCATCAAACAGATGCTCAGATTTCATGTTAAAGTTTTTTAATTGAAACTGGGCCTGGTAGGGTTTGGGTCCAATCCAACCTGGTTGGACCGAACCCACCCAGTATGCATCAACCTAGTTCAATGGGCCAGCGTAGCCTGACCCATGGAGGGGCGTGGATGGATGGAATCACACAGCCCAACCAGTGAAGGCAGCGGCCCGCTGGACTCATGCGGCTCTACCCACAGAGGGGCACAGCCCGTTAGGTCTTAAATGGCCCGTCCCGAGGAGAGGCGTGACCTCGTGGAGGAATGGCCCACTAGGGATCATGCGGCCCATCCTGTAGAGGGGTGAAGCCTTCTCGAGGCGTGACCTACTGGTGTGGGGCTCGCCCTAGCTGGTACGGGGGGAGGGGTCTCCCCTGAGTTGAGTCAATAAGGTCTTCCTTATGACTTTTTCATTCCTTTTTGTTTTGAAAATCACAAACACCTCATACTTAAGAAAATTCATATTTCACTTCTATAATGAAAAATTTTCCTTCCCAAAGGAATTTACACCTACCATATTTTCATTACTCATATCAATATTTTTCTTAAGTATAAAAATTGGATTCATAACTAAAAACCTCGAAATCATATAATACTTAGATATGAAGCATTCTATTTTAGGATCCTAATTATGGATATGAACTCTAATGAAGTTCAACTCCAAATGCTGGATATAAACTCCATTGAAGTTCAACTCCTAATTCTGGATATGAACTCCAATGAAGTTCCACTCCAAATTATGGATATGAACTCTAATGAAGTTCCACTCCAAATTCTGGATACGAACCCTAAGGAAGTTCCATTTCGAATTCTGGATACAAACTCTAATGAAGATCCCTTCCGAATTCTGGATAAAAACCCTCATATAGTTCGACTCTGAATTTTTATTACGAAATTATCTAAGTTTTGACTCAGAGTTCTCTGAATTCAGACTCCGAACTCTTATGAGTTCTGACTCCAAATTCCTATAAACTATGACTCCGAACATTGTATGTTCTGGTTCCGAATTCTAGTGAAACTAGACTCCAAATTTCCTTAGAAGTTCAGACTCCGGATTTTTATAGAATTCAGGATCTGAATTCCTACAAAATATAATCTGAATATATCTTTATTATAGACTCTGAATTCCTTTTTTTGGTTAGACTCTGATATTTTGTTTTCCTACATTCCGAACATCAGTTTTACTTATTTTTACATTTTTTTTATTACAAAACGATGTCGTGATTTTAGTTATTGACTAACCATTGGTTGAGTGACACGTGTACAGGTTACTCTGAAATTCAAGGAAAATTATGACCATTGGAGGAGGGAGCTGACCGTTGGAGCTTTGCCTATAAACAGGAGCTCATTTGAAAGTCAAAAAAAAACTCTGACACATATCTTGAAATTTGTGCTTACATGCTGTTGAAGTAATTTCTAGAGAGAGAGGCTCTTATAAACTCTCAATGCTTCATGCATAATGTTTGAATAGCTTGTTCACACTTTGCTTCGTGCGACTCTGATTATTGATTATTACAATCAAGGGCTTCCGAGGATAGGTTGACAGAGGTTCCAACACCTTGAAGTTGAGAGATTCTCTACTGAGGTAGACAGAGGTGCCGACAACCTGATAGTTGAGGGCTTGCAAGGATAGCAAGACAGACTCTAATATTCTTATTGAGGGCTTACCCTTTTTTGGGTAATAATGACTTTCTTGAAAGTATAAATCAAGGGACCTTTATCCAAGGTTGTTGGATACCCTTCTATTTGGGTTAAAATATTTATATCTTGTTACTTGTTTTTGTTAAAAGTTTATCTTTTCCGCTGCATTTTGTATTGTTAAGGAAATTATAACTTTCTTATACTTCCTTACTTATACTCTGATATAGATAGATTCTATATGCTGTAAGGTAGAATCTTAATCTTTGTAACTTTTGTTAAGTTCTATTTTCGGAATCACTATTCCGAAATCCCGCAAGTATTTAGTACTCAAAGAGTTCTTGTGAATTTTCTTAGTTTAACTTTGTTAAACTTATATCTTTTCTTGTTTAAGGAAATTTTTAAAATATACAATTCACCCCCCCTCTTTTATCTGAAAATATCATACTTATTTCAATATTACGTTTGGTATCACAGAGTATATCATACTCAGAGTCATACCATCCTAACAATTGGTATCATAGGATTTGGTTCAATCTTAATTAATCTCACGATTAGATTCAGAAGTGAATTCTCAGATTTTCTTTTTCAGATCCACATTTCTAGACTCATACATCTGGATTCATATTTTTTCAGAATCTATTGTTCAGAATCATTTTTCGGATTCAGTTTTTCTTAGAGATACAATTTTTCATGCTTAGAATATTTTTCTTATTTATAAATATATACTACTAATATTTTTGTGTGCCAATGTTTTTTCTTAAGGATGGCAGGTTTATATGTTGGTTCTATCGACAACTTAAATCCTACCAGACCACCAATTTTTGATGGTAATGATTATGAATATTGGAGAGATCATATGAAGAATTTCATCATCAATACTGGGGTAGACAACTTTTTCAGGCTCACTGGTGGATATAAAATTCCTAACAAGGAATTTAGTGCTTTTACTAATCACAAAAAGCATGAATACCAACTCAAATATAAGGTACGTAATACTTTACTGTGTTCAATGACTAGGAACATATATAACCAAATTTCTTCTTGTGAAACATCTAACTGTATATGGAAAAAACTTGAAGTTACACATTTTGGTACATCCAATTTCATAGAGACAAGAAGATCCATGCTCAGAGCTGAGCATCATGGTTTTAATTTTCCTTATGGAGAACTAATTTGCAAAGTGCAACAAGGATTCATGAATTTCGTGAATAGCTTAAAATCTAGGGGAGAGAAAGGTATAGATGATGAATCCATTGTTTATAGGATCATAGATATCATGCCGAATGAGTGGGAATCAAAGAGAACTGCTATCAATGAATACATAAAGGTTACGCAAATTTCTCTTGATGAACTATTTGGAACTCTTCTTTAACATGAGACTAGAATGAAGAGAGATCCTGAAAAAATAAAGAAGAATAATGGGAATCGTAGTGTTTCTTTTACTAAAAATTCAAATCATATGAAAGATAACACTCCTGAAAGAGTTACTAGATCCAAATCTAAGAAGGTTATTATTCAATCTGAATCTAGTGATAGTGAAGTCTCAGAAAACGAGTTAGCTAATTTTTCTTGAAGGATGAACA
Source organism: Viscum album (assembly GCA_963277665.1). Taxonomy (NCBI): domain Eukaryota; kingdom Viridiplantae; phylum Streptophyta; class Magnoliopsida; order Santalales; family Viscaceae; genus Viscum; species Viscum album. Next base: position 307,667 of record CAUJRU010000571.1, read on the forward strand.
ATATAGCTGGACAACAAAATTTCCAATACATGTATAAGAAGAAGGAAAAGAAAGATAAGAAATATTCAGAGGTCACATGCTATGATTTCAAGAGAGCTGGACACATAAGACCTGATTTCCCTATGCTCAAAAAGACAGAAAGAAAAGAGAGTCATTCTGAAAGAAATAAGAAGAAGTATTATAAATCCAAAGCTAAGAATGTTCTAAAAGCTAATGAAACTTGGAGTGCCAGTGGTGGTGACTCTTTAGATGAATCTTCGGATTATGAATCTACTGGACAGAAGAATCTTGGTCTTATACCCAGGATACCTATTGACAATCATTGCTTTATAGATAAGGTACACAATGCTGAATCCTTGACCAACGTTTCTTTGACTTTGAATGATAGTAAATATTATAACTCTTCTGATGAAGAATCCTCTTCATATGAAGAACATACTTTACCTATATATGAATAAGTTTCTAGGTTTCCTGAACTTCTTGATATTGAGTATTCAAAACTAAATAAAAAACTTGATAAGGAAATTTCTAGGAATACTATTATTACTAAAGAAATATCAGATCTCTCTAAATATCTTGACAAGAAAAATTCGGATTTTATAAGTATTTCAAAAAGTATTGAGGAATTAAATTATGACAAGAATAAACATTCTAAAGATATTGAAAAATTAATTTCTAAGAAAATTGTTTTCAAGCATAGAACTAGTTTCAAATCTAATGACTTTGAAGATAAAAACTTGGTTATAAAACTCATGTATGAAATATTTTCCTTAAAGAAGTGTGTGCCGAACTTTACATTAGGTAAAGAAAATTTTGATAAGTTGTATTCACAAAAATGACCTTTAAGAATCAAATCTGGATTTGGTTATACCCGAAAAAAACCAACTTTTAGTAACAATTATTTTGTTCCTCAAAGTCTCCCATTTTTCACAAAGTGTCAATGTGGTGGTCACTGGGCAAAGAATTGTTCATTAAACAAAACCCAATCATTAGGATTTCGTAAGGCTTACTTTTCTAAGAAGATGTGGGTACCCAATATTTTTCTTTCTGAAATTTCCAGATCGAAGCAAGTCTGGATTCATAAAACCTATCCTTTTCTCATTTTTAGGAAGATAGGGAATGTACCAACCACAATACATGGTACTTGGATAGTGGATGTTCTAGGCATATGAATGGTAACAAAATCTATTTCAAAAATATTATCAAGACGAAAGGAGAAAAATTAACTTTCAGATATAATGCTTAGGGAGAAATTATTGGTATCGATACCATTGTTCTTCTCGGAAAAACATTAATTTCAAATGTTTTTTTTGTTAAAGGTCTTAAGAATAACCTCATCGTCATAATTCAATTATGTGATGAAGGATACCTTGTGAATTTTAGGAATGATAAGTGCTTAGTACACAATTCCAAGGAAGAGTTTATTCTTTCTGCCCATAGGCAAGAGAATGTTTACACACTAAAATTAGAAGACCTTAGGAGCCAAGACTTACCTTGCCTTTGTGCAATGGAAGATCATTCTTGGTTATTGAATAGAAGGTTAGGACACTGTAACCTTAGGAACTTATGTAATCTTTCTAAGAAAGGTTTAGTTAAGGATCTATCGGAGCTTAGATTTTATTCTTCAAAAGTCTCTGAACCTTGTCAAAAATGGAAAGCAACAAAAATCATGTTTTAAATCAATCGATAAAGTCTCAACAACTGATGCACTACAGTTGGTGCACATGGATATTTTTGGTCCAACACAGACTCGAAGCATTGGGGGCAAGTATTATGTATTTTTCTTAGTTGATGATTACACTAGCTTTACATGGGTCTATTTTCTAGAAAATAAGTATGAAACTTTTTCTTATTTCAAAAGTTTTACAGACCAAGTTAAAAATGAGAAAACCCTTCCATTGAAAACTATTCATAGTGATCATGGAGAAGAATTTCAAAATTCTGATTTTGAATCTTTTTGTAGTAGAAAAGGTATTACACACAATTTCTCAGCACCCAGAACACCTAAAAAAATGGTGTTGTTGAAAGAAGAAATACAATTCTTCAAGAGATAACTAGAACCATGTTGAGTGAGTATTTTGTAGCAAAACATTTTTGGGATGAAGTAGTAAGTACTGATTTTTATACTATAAATCATGTTTTTATTATACCTTTTCTTATTAAAACTCCTTAGGAGTTATGGAATGGTAGAAAACCTAGACTTTACCAATTTAAGGTTTTTGGCTGCAATGTATTCATTCTGAATACTAAAGAAAATTTACACAAATTTGCACCAAAATCTAGTGAAGGGATTTTATAAAGCTACGCCACAACATCTAAGGCTTATATAGTTTTCAACAAAAGTACTTGCACTATTGAAGAGACAGTACATGTAAAATTTGATGAAACCGATCCCTTTGTTTTCAAACAACCCCAACCTACATCTTCGGATGTATTTTCAAAAACTGATTATCAACCACTGGTAGAAAATACTTCAGATATGGGAAATGTTCAAGAAGATTCTTCTGAAACATTTACCCCAGAATATTTCCTACCCTATGTTGATGAACAGGTTTTACAAAACTCAAATCAGTCGTTTCTAAAGAATCATCCCAATGATAGCATCACTGGTGATGTCAATCAACCCATAAGGATTAGAAGTTCTTTAAGAAATGAGGCCGAACATCTAGCATTACTTTCCCAATTAGAACCAAAAAGCACAGATGAAGCTTTAGGTTATGTAGATTGTATTCAAGCCATGCAAGATGAACTAAATGAATTCGAATGAAATACAGTTTGGACCTTGGTTGAAAGACCTAATAAAACATCTATTATTGGAGTAAAATGGGTCTTCAGGAATAAGTGTGATGAAAATGGAATCATCATAAAAAATAAATCTAGATTGGTTTCTAAAGGATATAATCAACAAGAAGGAATAGATATGAAGAAACCTATGCTCCAGTAGCTAGACTTGAATCTATTTTCATTTTAATCGCCTTTGCAGCATTCTTCCATTTTAAACCTTTTCAAATGGGTGTGAAATGTGCTTTCCTTAATGGTTTTGTTCTAGAGGAAGTTTTTGTTGAATAACATCCTCGCTTTGAAGATATAAAACATCCTAATCATGTTTTTAGACTTACCAAAGCTTTGTATGGCCTTAAACAAGCCCCACGAGCTTGGTATAATAGACTTACATGTTTTTTGCTTCAAAATAACTATGTTAAGGGAAATGCAGATCCGACTATTTTTATAATGAAATATAAGAAAAATGTTTTTATTGTTCAAATTTATGTTGATGACATTATATTTGGTTCAACTCAGCAATCATTAACTGATTCCTTTTCGGATCTAATGAAATCTTAGTTTGAAATGAGTATGATGAGTGAGTTAACATTTTTCCTTGGTTTTCAAATCTCTCAAAAACCAGAAGGAATCTACATATCCCAACATAAGTATATTAAATATCTTCTTAAAAAGTATGGTTATGACAAAACTAAGAGTATAAGTACTCCTATTGGTACCTCAAACACACTTGATCTTAATGAAGCTGGGAAACCAGTAGATCAAACATCTTTTATAGGTATGATAGGAAGTCTACTTTATTTGACTTCTAGTCGACTGGACTTCATGTTTTCAGTATGATTATGTGAAATATATCAATCCAATCCTATGGAATCTCATTTAAAGGCAGTGAAATGAATTTTTCACGACATAAAGGGAACCATGGATCTAGGAATATTGTATACTTCTTGAAATGTTTTTATTTTAATGAGATTTTAAGATGTTGACTTTGTTGGATGTAGAATGGATTGAAAGAGTACATCTGGAACTTGTGATTTCTTAGGAGATTCGCCAGTTTCTTGGTAATGCAAGAATCAACACTCTGTAGATCTCTCCACTGCTGAAGCTGAATATGTAGCAGCTTGATGTTGTTGTGCTCAAGTTTTGTGGATGCAACACACACTCACATATTATGGCTTGAGTTTTACAAAGACTCAAATTTTGTGTTATAACACAAGTGCCATTACTCTTAGAAAAAACCTACACATCACTCCCGTGAAAAGGACATATATATTAGGCATCACTTTCTTAGGGATCACACAATAAACGGAGATATCATTATTCAGTTTATCGGAACGCAAGATCAAATTTCTGATATTTTCATGAAATCTTTACCCTCGGATAGATTTGAGTACATCAAACAGAAGTTAGGAATGATAATCGTGAGGTGATCTTCCTTCATTAACTTCTTGTTGAACTATTTTCTGTACAGTCAATATGTTATACCTTATGATCTGATTCTAGAGATCAAAAGTAAAACACTTCCAAAACACACACAATCAGTGTTTTTGTGTACGGAGTTAGAAATAAGAATTCAGGGTCCCAGTGTAAGGATACGTCGACTGCCGCAAAAACACTGGATTCTGCAAATTAAAAAACACACGCCTATCACTTAACACTATCGCCACATTGAAAAGGTCATAGTCCTATTTAATCGGTAGAACTGACTCATCTGATACCACTTTTTCATGACCCGTCCACTAAGGCCCATGCTGTGACTACCCCATGCCTGCCATCCATAGGCCAGGGGCTGGCGACTAGCACAGGAAAGGATTATCCCTATAACAGGAATGAATTTCCTTTAAACATGTACAAACACACAATCCAATAACATAACAAGAAACAACCACAAAGTAAACTACTGTAGTAAAAGTGTACTGAAAGTAAAGGGGCCAGAATATAATCCCATATGAAATGCACAAGTACAACTAAAGATAAAAAATATCTTGGATCATCCACCGAGGATCCTACTAAAATGGTAGGCACAGCTCACGATCATTAGTCACTACATCAAGTCACGTCACATGGTCCACCTCAGATCACCGTCCAGTCGTGGCTCCCTCAGCCTCGATCAATGATGTCCGTCATCTATACAAGACACAACAAGTTGTGAGCATATCTTGTGTAGAGGTGAGTATAAAAATACCCAGTAGGGACCCTGAGAGCCCCAAAGGTCTCCCAGAGTTCCACAAAGGATAAACCACAAAGAAAGACCTCAATCACAGAGCATGAAGTAGTCATCGGCTCTACTTAGGTATATACCCATATATATACATAAGTTATGAAAAGATACTCATCTCATTTATAAGAAAAATTTAAGGATCCAACTTTTAAGCCATTTTCACAACTGATCCATGAAGGAAGAATTCCACAAAGGTAACAACACGAATGTAACACTACAAGGTAAAATTACAACAAAGTTAACACTATGAATGTAACACCATAAAGGTAAAAGTTCCAAAAAGGTAACACCACGAAGGCAACACCACAAAGGTGAGAGTACCAAAAAGGTAAAGACTCAGATCACACCAGGTATTAGTAAATCACAAAAGTAAAATTGATTAGTTCAGAAGCTAGATCATCATATTCTGTCGAGAGGCACTACTATTGTCCATACGGAGTCTAACCCACACATGATCAATAGGTAGTAACCCCCACTGACCCACAAAAGATCTAACCCACATAGGATCGGTATGCACTGACCCAAAAAGAATCACTAAGCACTGACCCACATAGGATCTGACCCACACAGGATTGATAAGTGCTGACCCACATAGGATTGCTCGGTACTAACCTACGTATGATATTTCTCTAACCTCCCCCTCACTACCAGCCGCTGGATTCCCACTAAAATCACACTCTATTCTGGGAGGATATGCTCTTCAATCCATACGTCATACCTCAACCACCACGAATCTCCACGATAAAGTATCCCAAAGGTCTTCCATGTCTTAAGGGTTCTAACATGATAGTCGATGCTTCAATCAGATGCTCGATCTGTGACTTATAGCGGTTTAGTTCTGAGGGCCTGGTTATAATGACCCATACTTTACATACATTGTTTTTACTTCAAAATTGAAGCACACTTATTACAACATATAACAAAACCAGGAAAGGACCATATAGGTATAGTGTCTTTAGAAACTGGTAAACATAAACAACTGGTTCATAAAGCGTCTACATTGTCTCCCATTTATTTCATCATATCTATAGTCCCTTTTAGCATATCTTACTTAATAACATTCTTCCTGACCTGGGGAAAGAAAACCTATAAAAGGGTGATCTCAAATGATCAGTAAGGGTAAACAAAAGAAATATCAATCACATCATATTCATAAGAACATAACTTTTGGAAATCTTAACCTACAAAAGAGATCATAATTTCATAACATGGGACAAATCATAGTAGTGAAATGTAATCACAATAATCATAACTTAAAACATGAAACTTTGTGGAATACACACATAATCATAGAGAATAATTTCTTATTAGTCAAGACTCATGGCCAAGACTATCTTAGTGGACAAAGTCCATTTCTGAACCGAGTTCACTCCTCATTTCAGTCTTGTTTCACTGAACTGGTTTAACCTGCCGTTCCAGCCATGTCTATCTCATGAGATATAAAATCTTTACCCAATGCATTGGTGGGAGATATAGGTCCCACCCATCTCATAATGATACCATTCTTATGTGTGCCACAAAATCATAAACCATACATCATAGCATAACCCATGTAATAAAAATGGGAATCTTAAACATCGTGATATCATAAAACAATTCATATAAGATAAAGGAATTCATAAAAATATTTCCATCACAACATCATAAATTCCATGTAATAATATGGATAGAAACATAACCCTATATTATCTTTGATGGAAAATAATTTTGATAAAACTCTTGAACTCCATTCTTGAGGAAAATATCCTTTCTACTTCAAAAACATCTTTCCTTTCCTAACATGTCATACAATTTTAAACTAAAAGAAGTTGATTAAAAATAAACTTGAAAACTTGTAAAGGAAGATTCTTGGAAATAATGTTTTAAAAATCCACTCATGTCGTATAAGTTAAAAAAAACATTCTTCTCATCCTTTTTTCGGAAAAGTCAAAAAGTACCTCGTACGAAAAACGATAAAAGATTCCTTTCATATATTTTACTAAAAACTCACCGAAGGGTAAAATTGGATTTAAAAAATTTTAGGTGGATGGAAATAATATTAAATATTTAGGAAACATGGATGTGGATGATAAAATACACCCCAGTAAATTTCAAAGTATAAACAATCTCGGATAAAAATGAGATTGTGATATTTCCCTTACCTTAGGTCCGATTTGCTTCGTAAGTGTCCGAACATCCTGTATAATGATTTAAATAATTTTATTGACTTATTACAGAATCATACTTATTGTTATTATATCATATATGATCATATTCTTAGCTTCTTAGTAGTAATATTTCATTGCTACTTGTTATTCGGGTGGTTATAACTTTTTGTTCTTATGCGTGTTTTGTCGAATAAATTCGTATTCTTCTCTTTAGGTTATAGATACATCATTTACAGAATGATATTAATGTACTATATATCATATTTATTCATTCAATTCATTTATATAATCATTATGCAATGAATATCATGTAGAACGAATCACATCACATCAGGGAGACGATATTCCGTACGTATGCACGAGCGATGATATCGTTCCCACGATTGTGGAATTGTATTGGAGTGTATGTATACTATTTCAGAATCGATATCACTTTACAATAATCATATATAGTAATTATTTACACCATTATACCCATCCAATTAAGGTGGTGGGGAAAATAGATTACACCACGGCGTGGAGACGGTATTCCGTACGTACGCACACGCGGTGATTTCATTTTCCGTAGGATGGATAAGAGGTGAAATAGGGTTGTTTCATATTTATAATAACATATCAGTATATTGGTGATACTGATTTTATTACCTTATAATGAAACAACTAAAGAATAATAAGTTGAAGAAGAAAGAATTTGGAAAGGATCGGTAATGGATATTACCTCTTTTTTGACGCGCCTCTTCTTAACCTCCTCTTAGGGCACTAGGGTTGGCCTTTGAAGAAGCCCAGAACCTCTAGGACGATTCTAGGGAAGCGAGGAAGTGAAATGGGCTGGATTTGGCCGAGCTTGAAGGCTAAAATTGGTGTGAGGAGAAGAGGGAGGAGGTTTCCTTTTATAAGGGAGGAGAGGGGCACCTTTGGAAATATAAGAAATATTAGTTTATATTAAATCCCAACCCCACTTAAAAACTTCCAAAACGACTCATATCCGAATATTAGATGAGATAGAGTTGTAATAGCATCAAACAATTTAATTTATACATTTTAGGAATTTATTTTAAACATTATCAAATTGATTTATCCTTATTTATCAATTTAATTTTATTTGTTGTAATAATATTCTAAATTTTAAATTATTATTAATAATTACATATGTGTTGTGAATTTTCCATAATTTGACACTTTATGACATTGTAGACCATATAAATTTTAATTTATAATTTTTAAATATTTTTGTTATTTTTTAAACGATTTTATAATATGTTATTTTTATAAAATAACAATAGTGTCAATTTTGACACTATTCATTTATTTGAATTTAAATAAAATATATAAAGAAGATATGTTCTAACTAAAAGCTTTAATAGATCCATAAAATATCATATGTATCTAGAAAATTATTGGAGCACATTAAATAGTTCATATAATATTTATTTTAATATTTTTAAAACAATTTATTTGATATTTTAATTAATAAAATAATTTCAACATCACTATTGTGTCATAATTAATGATAGTTATTTAATCCCTAAAAATTTTAAATAAATTCCTATTATGTAGATAATTGTATTAAATTTATTGAGACTATTCATTTTTGTAGTGTCATTAAGTTTATCACCAAATTACAATTATTATACTTATAAGATTTAAGAAAGTGACATGTTGTCACATTCTTTGGTTTTAATAATAATTAAATTATTTTCATGGAAAAAAGTCAATTAAATGAATCTAATCCGACCCTTAGGTGATATGGGTCTACTTTTAGTCATCCAATAGAATTTTGGTAGGTCTTAGTGTAATTTTATAATCTTATATTTACCCTTAATTACCCGATTTACCTGTAACTACCGTGAATAAAATTTACCGTAGTTACTATTCATAATGCCCAAAAATAAAACGTATCCTATTAAAATAATTTGGACCCACTGATTCTGAATATGGAATCCATTTTCCAAAATTCAAAACATATAAGTTGAAGTAATTAATTTAAAATAAATCCCGTTGTTAAGAAAACGGGTTTTAGAAGTTAAAACATTGCCAAAGATTGAAATGTTTTACCTATTAATTCAATGTGACATTAATGCTAATGACATACATTATATTAAATGGTAAAAATATATTCTATTTATACTTTAAAACCATTCAATATTATAATTTATCCATATAAATTATCTCAATGAAAAAGGTTGTTTTTTAATTAAAAATTAGCGTATTTTTACTATTCATCAAAATATGAAAGTTATCCGAAAAATATCAAAAATTTATCCAAAGTAAATTTTTATACCCTGATTCAAAAGAAGAATTTCATTTTGTCAAATTTAACTTATAAACATGTTAAAAACTAGATTTAATCATGGTGCGCCATCAAAAGGCGTCAAAACTGTATTTTTTGATAAATATTTCTTTTATCCAAAAAAACTGATTTTGCTTTTATACCTCATTCTAGAAAATGTATAAGTCGAATTAAAATGTTATAAAAATTCAAAATTCAGTTAGTACTATTCATAACGGCTAGTTTTAATAATATTTTAATAGCATATCTTTGTTTAGTGAAACTCGGTATTGCGTACGACACAAGCTATCGAGGAAGGTCGTAGTTGCGTGTAAAGCAAGACATGCTAGTGTTGTGTGTAGTGAAAGATTCCTTTGATGATTTATATAACATAAAAACAAAATATTTCTCATAAAAGTCTCAGGTGTTACACTGGTTGGATTCAAGATTGATCCAACCCAGCCATACTCTAACTTTATCCAAAATTCAACTGGAGTATACCAAAAAGGACCATCTTGATCCAATAGTCCCAGTGCCGTAGACAATTCATCAAATAGATGCTCGGATTTCATGTTAAGGTTCTTTTAGTGAAACTGGTCCTGGTAGGGTCCGGGTCCAATCCGACCTGGTCGGACCGAACCGACCCAATACAGATCAACTTAGCCTTCTGGGCCAATGCGGCCTGAACCATGGAGGGGCATGGCTGCTGGAATCACAAAGCCCACCCAGCGAAGGTCGCGGCCCGCTGGACTCGCGCGGCCTGACCCACGGAGGGGCGTGGCCCACTGGGGCTCAAATGGCCTGGCCCGAGGAGCGGCGCGACCTGGTGGAGGCATGGCCCGCTGGGGCTCACACGGCTCGTCCTGTAGAGGGGCGTGGCCTTTTAGAGGCACGAACACCTGGTGTGGGGATCTCCCTAGATGGCACGGTGGGAGGGGTCTCCCCCATTCGGAAGGCAGTGCAGTGATCCCTCTTAGCACTGCCAGGTCACCTGCGAGACCTGCTGCGAGTCAAGGTCCACCGCCATGGCTTCCGACCTGTGGGCATCCTTAGTGGCACGCACTGGCACACTGCCTGCCTCTGTCTGTGGCAGACCAGTGTTGGACACCGCTATCCTCCATGATGATATGCTAAGGTCCCCTTCTTTAGTGGCATGCGACGGTGCACTGCCATATCTTTTACGGCTGACCATTGCCGGCTGCTGATGTCACCTCCCATGGCTACGACCACGCCCTTGTTTTCTAGCAGGGCGCGATGGAGAACTTCCAACTCCTCCATGGTTATCCATTGCCAGCCTCCACCATCACTTGGCGTTCTGGGTTTCATCCAACCCGAATATAATGCTCATTAATAACTCTCCACATTCCAACCTATAGGGAGGAGGGTCCATGTAACAACCCTGCTCATTGTTACATACTTAAAACATGATTTATTACATAAATTTCACTTGATAAAAATATAATATCGAGAGGTATAATGTCATTGGGTCTTAGGATCATTACATAACAACTTAAAACGTTAAATACAAGTAAATTATTGAAAACTTCCTTTAGATGATCACTACATTCCCTCTTACATAGCATTGCAAGGGATAACCTGAGGACATGTATAAGAAAAGGGTGAGCTATAAATCCCAGTAAGGGAATAAACATGGTATAACATGAGGAATACAACATAAGTTAGAGAATAGGAATATAAATGGGGAACTAGAGAAATATGAACATAAAGGCATGATAAATAATGATAATCATAACATGGAAATGTGGAGACAATACATAAACATGGAATTTAGCATGAGATGCGGCTCATTGCACATGGATCATGAGTAAACCCTCGTTGCAAATGAAGCACCTGTAATCCCTCATTTCTCTTTAATTATCATGAGTCAATAGTCATTTCACATGATGTATCATGATACAATACTTTACCCAATGCATTGGAGCGCTATCAGGGCACACCCTTCTTAAACATTTCATTTCATGCTTAAGTGTACAACATAGATCATACAACTTGGAATCAATCATCATCATTCATTCCACGATAAAGGGATTTTGAATACATACAAGAAACTTTATAATCAATAATTAAATGTTCATAAAGTTTAATACCCTTGATAGAGAAATGGTCATGGTATTCACTACACAATGACATTGGCTTGGAAACTTTTAGAGCAATTTCTGTAGCATAATGGCAAGAAATAAGAACTCATAAAAATGGTTGATGAGAGAGAAAGTGGTGTCTGATAATATTTACATGAAATGGACATTAAGGGGGTCATAAGGATAAATTTTCCAACAAAAGTAATGAAATCTAGATGCATAATACAAAATAATTACTTGGATGTAAAAGAGGAGAGAGAAATCCCTCACGGAATTCCTGCATGGTAACATGTGTACATGGGAGGAATTAATGAGAGATAAAGTGGTATCACATAATTCATAAATAAAGAGGGAAGTGTGGTGGAGTTGTGAAATCATACCCCAACATTTTTAATTGAAAACAAATTGGCATTATAACTTAAAGAAAATTGGACAAAAATGAGAAAGGAAGAAATACCTTAGTTGGAAGTGCGATACCAAAAGCTTGGGAGAGGCTTGAGAGAGGCTTCTTGGGAGCTTGGGGAACCTTGGGAGGATTATAGAGAGAGGAGGGTAGGGTTTGGTTAAACTACAAAGGCTTTGATTAAAGAGGGAGTGGGAGCATGGGTTGGTTTATATAGGAAAGGAGAGGTAATTAAATATTCTTTAGGATTGGGACACCTCAAATTGAACTAATCAAAACCAAAAACCAAGCCACAATTTTTTCCCATGGTTTTTGAAAAAGTGGAGTGGAAAAAAATATTTTATAAGGCCATTGTTGGGACTTTTTAAAATAATAGTGTTGCTTATGTGGAGGTGATTCATACTCTCAAGGAAAACAATTTAAAAAGAAAAAATGTTTTATAAACCATGAAGGGTCCACTAAAGCTTTGTAAAATAAATCCAAAAATACTATAATCACATTATTTTAATGGTAAAACATATATTGTCAAGAACATAATTTTTATAGTATTTTATTACATCACTATTGTATCATTATGATGTCACAATACACATTATATATTTAAATGGTATTTAATTTTTAGCCAAAAACGTTGACTGTTTCAGAAAATTATGAAAATATCACCGTTGGATAATTTCGACATCCTGATTCCAAAAATGTTATTGATTTTATATAAGTAATTTTATAAATATGTGATTTTTTACTTTTAAAATAACAACGAATATTTATCAAAAATTCAGGGGTTTTGACAAAAAAAAATTTCGGACCTTAATAAAAATTACAATTGTATTCATAAAAATTGTATTATCATTTATATTAAATAAAAATTAATTTATTAATAATATTTTATTAAAATATTATTTAATTAAAAAATACATTAATTCAACAAAATAGATTTCATAGTAGAATATTAACTAAAAATTCTATTTATGCTTTGAAAACTACTTAAAAAGAACAATAATAAAATGAATACCCATTATTTATAAGAAAATAATGTACATAATCGTAGTACTAGGGTCTTGTTACATGACCCCTTAAAACACCCACATAATACCTTAGGGTAAGGTGCACGATGGTGACAAACACTTTTGGTGGCTTGGATAACATTTCTCGTGTGGTAATCTCTATAAACATACACTTCTCTCATAGGCGGTTTCTCTCAAGCTTAACATATTCACGATAGGATTGGTCGTGGTCAAGAGTGAAGCCCATTGATGTAACCTCGTTTCTATTCTCCAAAAAATGGGCTTCGTATGAGGCGAGTCTACCGGATGAGGCCATCACTTCCTTTGTCTGAGTAAATTGGGTTTGTTAAAGCCCTATATTTATACTAATCACGTGATCACTGTTCAACGACTATATTAGCAATACTCACAATTCATAAAGGTATTTTAAAATCAAAAACATTGAACCAAATAAGTGAATATGTTTTACATAACCATAAAAAGATATTTAATTAGACCTAGATGAATTTTCATTAATAAATTTTTGGGTTGTTATAGTCTTCCCCCTTAAGAAATTTTTCCCCCAAAATTTCCTTTTCCCACTCTAAAACCAATGAGGGTAACTTTGCTTCATCAGTTCTTAAGATTATCATGTCACTTCTTCAAACTTCTGGTTTCTCCATAACACCTTGACGAGGGGCATTATCTTATTTTGTAGAACTTTTTATCTATAATCTATGATCTTCACTGGTTGATCCTCATAAGAGAAATCATCCTCTAACTATAATAACTCTAAAGAGAGTACATGTGAAGGGTCTGGTATGTACTTATTGAAGACGGATACATAAAAGACATCATGTACATTGGACATGGTAGGTGGAAGTGCTAGTCGATAGGCCACAACCTAGACATAATCAAGAATCTTAATGGGGATTATGTACCCAGGACATAAAATCCCTTTATTTCCAAACCTCATGACCTTCTTCAATGGAGATATGTGTAGAAATACCATGTCTCAAACTTTAACCTCAGGGTCTCATAACGCTTCTGTCGACTATGGGCTGCCTTGATATGCTACTGAATGGTTTTCACCTTCTCCACCATTTCTTCGACAATTTATGGTCCAAAAAGCTTACGCTCACTGACTTCATCCCAACATGCTTGTGTTCTGCACCTATCCCCACATAGGGCTTCATAAGGTTCCATTGGAATTCTCAAGTGGAAACTGTTATTGTACGAGAATTCAACCAGAGGATGATATTGGTTCCACCCTCCTTTGAAGTCCATTGAACATGATCCTAACATATCCACCAGTGTCAAAATAGTTCACTCAAATTGGCCATCCTTTTGAGGATGATATGTCGTACTTAAGTTCATATTAGTATCCAGATCATGTTGAAGAAACTTCTAGAAAATAGAGGAGAATATTGGATCTCGATCGGATACAATAGATAGTGGTACTCCATGCAGCATTACCACTTCCCTGATATATATCTGTGCCAGCCGATCCAATAAGAAATCCTCCCAAATTTCAATGAAATGTACAGAATTTGTAAGATGATCCAGAAAAACCCATATTTCATTATTTCTATTGGATGTCTTCGGAAGTCCAGTGACAAAGTACATGGTGATGTTCTCCCATTTCCATGCTTGTAGGGGAAATGGTTGCATCATCCCCTTAGACTTATGCCTCTCTTCCTTAACTTATTGACACACCAGGCACATTGATGTATACTAAACAATATCTTTCTTCATATTATCCAACCAATAATTCTCTTAGAGATCTTGATACATCTTCATGTTTCCTGGGTGAATAGAGAAATTTTATCTATGTACATCATCGAAAAATTCTTTCTTCAACTCTGGACTAGATGGAACACGTAGTCCTTTCCCAATTCTCATAATTTCTTCTTCATTTACATTGAACTCCGAGGATTTTTCTTTTCTGATAGCCTCCACTTTCTTCTAAAATACCACATCACCCTTTTGAGCATCCTTTAACTTTTCCAAAAAAGACACTTGAGAAATCATTTGTGAAATGATTCATGATGTTCCCTTCTTTATGATTCCCATCTCTATCTTCATCAAATATAAAAATATTAGACCCTTTTAAATTCTTATCAATGATAGAATATTTTGTTCTTTTCTACTTAGATCATCCTCCACCTTCTTTGATTTTCTAGGGTGGTAATGGATTGAGCAGTCATAGTCATCGATCAGTTCTAACCATTTTCTTTGGTTCATGTTCAACTCTTTCTGTGTGAATATATATTTGAGGCTTTTTTGGTCTGTATATATTGCACACTTATTCCCAAAGAGATAATGCCACCCAATTTTTTAAGCGAAGATCACCGCAGCCAACTACAGATCATGTGTTGGATAGTTCTGCTCATGAACTTTCAATTGCCTTAAATCATAGGAAATGACATTGTCATTTCTCATAAACACACAGACCAGTCCCTTCTTCGACGCAACACTGAATACTACAAAAATTTCTCAACTTGTGGGTAATGTGAGCACGAGCTCAGTGATACTCTTCCTTTTAAACTCCTTGAAACTTTCTTCACATTCATCACTCCAAGAAAATGTTTCTCCCGTCCAATTTTTCTTGGTAATAGGGTTGGAAAATCATGAGAAAATTATCACAAATAGTCGATAATATCCAGATAACCCCAAGAAGATATGGATATATGTTACTAATATTGGCATCATCCATCCCTCTATTGCAGATGTCTTGGAGGGATCCATATATATTCTATTTCTTGTGATGATATGGCCTAATAATGGGACCTCATTCAACAAGAACTCACACTTGTTGTACTTTTCATAGAGCTTATCCTTTCGCAAGGTCTATAGTATAGTTCTTAGATGCTCCTTAGGATACTCCTTGGTTTTGAAGTATATTAGAATATCATCTACAAATACTACAACAAAATTTTGAGGTAATATCTAAAGACTTTATTCATCAAGCCCAAGAAGATTACTGGAGCATTAGTGAGTTCGAAAGGCAATACAATGAATTCATAGTGCCGGTATCTTATTCGAAAATCCATATTGGGGATATCTTCCTTCTTCTCCCTTACTTGATAATATCCTGACTGCAAATCTACCTTGGATAAGTATTGTGATCCATGAAGATAATCAAATAGGTCATCAATTCTTGGGAGAGGATACTTGTTCTTTATCATGATTTTGTTAAGCTCGTGATAATCGATGGAAAGGTTCATTGACTCATCATTTTTCATGATGAAGAGGACCGGTGCACCCCATGGTGAAGCACATGGGAATTTAATTATATGGATTCTCCTGTAGTTGTTTCTTTAAATCCTCAAGCTCTACAGTATCCATTATATATGGAGTCCTAGATATTGGCAATGCCCCAGGTAAAAGATCAATTGAGATTTGAACATCTCTTCTAGGAGGAAGACTAGGAAAATCCTTGGGAAACACTTCAGCGAATTCCCTCACAATAGGCATGTCTTCAAGGATGGTTGCCTCCTTAGACTCAATCATATGAGCCAGATATGTATGCTCATAGGGCAGTAATATCCATGTTTGAGATTATGGAGCTAAATAAGATTCATCTTCCTCCTTGCACTTGTACAGAATTGGGGTTAGATTCTCAACATGGAGAGTGATTTCCCTCTCACGACAATTTATGTTGGCCCTATATAAGGAAAGTCATTCCATGCCAAGAATTGCATCAAATTCCATCATAGGGGGTATGATGAGGTTCTTCGGGAAGTTCAATCTACCGATTATGATAAGAGAGGAGTTATATTAATGGGATGCAATGACTTCCCCAT
Organism: Viscum album; assembly: GCA_963277665.1. Taxonomy (NCBI): domain Eukaryota; kingdom Viridiplantae; phylum Streptophyta; class Magnoliopsida; order Santalales; family Viscaceae; genus Viscum; species Viscum album. Next base: position 324,376 of record CAUJRU010000571.1, read on the forward strand.
TTTCCACACTCACCAACATCTTTACTTCCATGATTTGTGGTGGTGTTGGGATTGTTATACTAAACTTTCGGGATATAAAAGAATGCATAAAACCTGAACGAAAAAGTATGTTCACTCTTCAGGAATGAATAGCGTACCTATCACCACTTTGTTTTCGGGGTTCACTTTGGCAATAGTGATGGAAAAATCTCTCCCATGATGCCTTAGAGGTTGTTGTTTGCCTCCGAAAACCCTTGGATTGGGGCACTGATTTGCAAGATGCACTGGTTCTTTGCAGTTAAAGCAATGAATGTCATGTTGAGAGTCAAATGGAGCATTCCTCTCCTCTGTCGCAACCGCGGGTTTTTCTTGTCGACAGTTAAATACTATGTGTCCTTCTCTTCCACATCTATATAAATTCTTTGTCCCCTTCAGGAAATTTATAGGGTGCTTCTTTCCACACCTTTGGAAAGTGGGGTACTATATTTTTGTAGAACCATTGGATTTATCCATCAGACTGCCAGAATTAAAGCCCACCTTATTCTTATTATCCCCATGATACCCCTATGGTTCTCGGATCTCCATTTCAACCTTGAGGGAACTCTAGAAAATTTCCTCATAGTTGTCAAAGTCGCAGATCTACAAGGATTTCTACAGGGTGGGTTTCTTACCACCAAAGAAGTAGTCAACCTTGCATTCAGGGATAATGACAAAGCTGAAAGTGTATTGTGAAAGCCTTGTGAATTTTTCCTCGTATGCTCCTACAGATTCTTTATCATTTTTACTTGAGGGCATGGAAGTCACTTTCCATCTTAATCCAGAGGGTGCATGAAAAATATTTATCAAAAAACAACTTTCAGAAATCCTTCCATTTTAACGCCTCGATCTCCTCCTCATGATTCACATTTTTCATCAATTTCCACCATTTATCGACTTTACCATCAATATGCGAAGTGGCTAGAAGAGCCTTTTCGTGTTCAGATCATTGAATTATGGATATGATCTTTTCAATGGATTGGATCTATTGTTCGGTGATTGAGGGATCAGATGATCCATTAAAAGTAGGAGGCCTTTGTCTCATGAAGATCTCGATAGGGACTTGTTCATTCTTAGGGGGGGTTGAACGTTTTTCTTGACCTATTTTCTATTCAATTCTTGAGTTAACTGAGATATTATGATGAAAAAGTTCACGATTCATACTCCCATCGGATTGGGAATCTCATTAGAATAGTCATCACATTGGTCTTCACATCGGTTGTTAGCCTAAGTCCTCCTTTTACCGGCCATTGGCTGGAATAAAAGGAATTATTTGGGTAACACATAAAGGTATATACAAAAATAGATGGCTTATAAATAGCTTTTATTTACTTAACTTATGAATCTATAGGCTTCAATCTATGTTATCCATGATTTACTTTCTTACATATATTCTTAGTGGATTTTTTTATTCCCTTAATAATTGTTTATACTAGGCTTGTGAATTTACCAATGCATATCCCCTGGGAGTGTCGTAACCAAGAGTGCAGCATGGCCCGTTGTCCTATACTAGGATTCCCCGAGTCAAGCCTGAATCTCCGAGTCGGGGTTTTCACCCCTAGGTACATCTGTGTCAGAGCCTCCTCTTCCAGCTCATATCTATACAAGGATATATTGGCTCGATAAACCACTTACTTAGTACACACCAAAACATAGGGATATTTTTATTATACTTAGTCTTTTCTCTATGGCTTCACTAGGGTTTTATAATCCTAATCCCAATAATAACTAACCCTATCTTATGATACCAAATGTAACAAACCTTCTCTTTATTACATACTAAAACATGATTTATTACCTAAACTTCACTTGATACAACATAAATGATCAAGAGTTATAGTATCTTTGGGGTTAGTATCATTACATAACAAATTGAAACATGAAATACAACATCTTTATTGAAAACTTCCTTTACATTACCACTACATTACCTCGTACTTAGAATGTCATAGGATAACCTGAGGACATGCATAAGGAAAGGGTGAGCTATAAAGCCCAGTAAGGGAATAAACATGGAATAACATGAGAAATACAATAAATGTTAAACAATAGACATATCAATGGAGAAAAAGAGAAATATGAACATAAAGGCATGATAAAGCATGATAATCAAAACATGGAAATGTGGAAACAACACTTAACATGAAATTTAGCATGAGCCAAGGATCATTGCACATGGAGCATGAGTAAACCCTCATTGCACATGAATCATGAGTAAACACTCATTGAACTTGAATTATCATGACGTAACACTCATTTCACATGATTTATCATGATACTATACTTTACCAAATGCAATGGAGCACTATCAGGGCACACCCTTTTTAAACATTTCATTTCATGCATAAGTGAGCCGCATGGATCATACAACATGGAATCAGTCATCATCATTTATTCCATGATAATGGAATGTAGAATACATACATGGAGATTTATAATAAATAAGTAAATGTGAATAAATTTTATTACCCTTGATATAGAAATGGGAATGGTATTCACTACACAATGACATTGTCTTGGAAAATCGGAGTGCAATTTCGGCAGCATAACGGTGTGAAATAAGAACTCATAGAAAATGGTTGATGAGAGAGAAAGGTTGTATCATCATATTTACATGAAAAATACACTAAGGGGGTCATATAGATACATGTCTGTTGGCACCAAAATGATGTAATGAAAAAGAAAGAGAAGAGGCCTCGCGAGCCACCTCGCGGAGCCACTTCGAGGAACCCCCCAAGCACCGCGGCCGCCAGGATGCAAAGGAGGCAGACCCCTCCGCGAATGCCATTAACATTTGAGACACCGCCGTGAAGCAAAGGAGGCATACCCCTCCATGAATTCCATTCATGTTTGTGAATCCACCGCAAAGCAAGGAGGTGGGCCGCTCTGCGAATGCCCTTGATGTTCACAACCCGCCGAGAAGCAACTAAGCCCCTCTTCGTGCCACGTCAGCTCTGCTTCACGGCGCCTCTTGCCTATAAATACCGGACTCCCCTCGAGCCCAACAAGTAGACAATCTGACCATTCAAATTTCGATATACCATACCACAAATCACCCTTTTCTCTACGAATGATGATCTACGCGATGTACTTTTGCTCTGCTAAGTGCCTCCCCCTTGTCTCGCTTTAATCCCATCTTCCGAGAGGTATGCCTTTCGTGAAGCCTAAGGGATTTCACGAAGGAAGGGGATCCCCATGGGGACCCGGGTCATCGCAGAGTGTTCATGCTTCGTGAAACACCCCTCATGTACACATGATCCACATTCCAAGGCAGGGTCACTGTACTTCACGAAGCACATTTCTTCATGACACATTTCCTCGTGAGGTGCTCGTGGTCCGTGAGGCAGTGCTCCGTGAATGCCTTTACACTTTGCGAGTCACATCCAATTTTCACCTCCACCCCATGATAAGGCTAAGGTACCCCAGTTCGTGAAGCATACCCCTTCGCAAGTGCCCTCCACCACGCAGAGCAACCGGGCTGCACGAGGCCCGTTTCTATGGACCCCACTTCTTGGAAAACCCCTTTCTCGTGTGACCCTCCATGCTTTCGAGATGTGATTTCAAAGTCCCCTGGACGATACCGCCCATTGTGTTGCTTCGCCTCATGCTTCTTCGCATAGGCATGCTAACGGCTATTGCTTCTTCTCATAGCCACGCTAACGTGGACCCCTCACCGGATCGCTCCATAATAACCCCAGTCATGGCCTTGCCGATTCCTTCCCTCCCACAAGGAGCAGAGGCTAATGGTTATGTAAGTCCTAGGGGTGTGAATTGCACCCACCTCATCCGAGATGTAGGATGTTAAACTGCTAAGATCCATCGTCTTTAACACATGACTTTAAACTGTGACCTCACCTCGTGCCATGCACGCAAGGTCCCCCCACCTCGTACATTCTCCAGGCCCACTCATCTCCACAGGGATGGGATCATCCCTCACATGGGATGATATCCTTTTTTATTAGAGTAGTGTTTGTTTGTGGGAAAGGGTATCCACCTTGGTGTAATCCCCCTAGATTTTCTTGCAGGAGGCAGTACCCCTGCTCCTCCTCACTTCCTCAATGCCAAGGCCAGCGGAGGACGTGATAGGGAACAAGGCCCCTCCTTTTGTGGGTCCCAAATCCCTCTTCCCATGTTCTTTGTCACCCCTTGGGCCTCCATCCTGGAGTAACTCCCGGCAACTTGGGCTGCTCAATGCATAATCCCCTCTTCGCTTCCCACAGACACACCTTTCACGACGTGATAGGCAGGTCCCTTCAACCTCTTGTTTCTCACACTGAGCATGACTCCCATGAGTTTAGAGTGATCACTGACCATGACACACTTTGGCCCCCCTCAAATCGTAATCCCCAACCCCCCCCCCATCCCGCATGAAGTTAAACTATATATCTGAACTATGAGGACATTGATCCATGTCAATGCATGGTACGTAGGAAGCCTCCACGAGGTTCAAGACCACCACCCGGTTGTCCTGACCTCCTTCACGTCGGTTCACCAACACCAAGGAAGCCCAAAGTGTAAGCCCCACACAACCCCATGTGAACTACGAGGACTTTAATCCATGTCAAGGCATGGTTCTTAGGAAGCGTCCACAAGGTGCAATCCCACCACTCGGTCGTCCCGACCTCCTTCATGTCGGTTCACCAACACCCGAGCAGCCTAGAGTGTAATCCCCACACATTAATGAACTATGAGGTCTTTGATCCTTACTAATGCAGGGTACATAGGAAGCCTTATGAGGTTCAAGCCCAACAACCATTTGACCAAGGACAATCTTCACGTCGGTTGATCAGAATCCTATCGAACTACACAGACATTGATTCCCTGCCACAGGGATACGTAGGAAGCCTTTTCAAGGATCAAGCCCATCATCACCGTTGTTCCTACGTAATTTCCACACCATCTCCCCCTTCACTCCATTCAACATTCCATCATTCATCCTGATCCTTACTCGTGCCGCCACATCCCAGTAGGTTCATTCCAATTCACTTCCCCACTACTCCTGGCAGTCGTCGGGCAACGAATAATTCGTTAGACCTGACATCGGTGTTCCTTCAAGAGGTCACACCCATTTGATCCACTCCAGTCAGTGTTCTGATTAGTCTGATCCATCTTCACTGGACATTAAACTCACAGAATACCATGTGTTAAACATGGGAAGATGAGGAAAACCTCAGATACATGCCTATAGAATATTATTCCCAACATTCGACATGGGATGCCTCGGGCTTCCATGCCCTAAAGAAGCTCTATAATAAGGGGAATAAAATCAGATGCGACAGTAATCCAGCGCCCAGACACGTCAGCGATGCCTCAACGTGACCACTCCCCCAACTGAAGGTTTCTACCCTAACCAGAACCCTTGGAATGTCCTCACAGAAGCAGTGTAATTAACCGACATCCATAGAAACATGACACTGGGAAGAGTTTCACGAACTACATCTTAATCTATAAGGAAGACCAGGACTAGGTGGCGAATTTAGAGGAAAAATACATGGATGGAAGAACCAACATCCCATCATACTTTTTCGATCAAGGAGAAAACACCCCTCAAACAGGGACAGGTTGTTGCCCGCCTTTGGAAAGTGGGAATGCAGTGCAACAGAATAGTGCCGAAGCCCCCCGAATGTGACGGACGTGCGCCCCGGTGAAAGCATTGGAAACAGTAATGGTGAACCCGAAATGAATTTATTCTCCTAAATGTGGAGATTATTAGCGCTCGAGACATCAGTAGAGTGACGTGTAACCAGATCCAGATATCCGGCATTGGGCCCCACCAAGAAAATAGTGGGCCTGGCGTGAAACTCACCAAAAGTTGGGGCAGTCAATACGTTGGGAATCTCATTATGTGAGGTTGTCAGCGTGGATCCCTCTTACCGGTCATGGAACATGGAATGGCGTTGGGGCACTGGGTGTCGATTTCTTTTTCTGTCAGTACTAATGAGATGATCTCCCTGCCTTCAGGAACCTAGTTGCTACATCCGGAACCCGATCACCTCCTGCCCACCGACGCAGGGGCAGGTGAAATATCAACGCAGCTACCCTATGCGGTTTTGCCTTTTCTACGACCACCTCGACTGCCGCGACTACTGGGTGCCCACGCCCCCTCTCCCCATCGAAGATTATCCAACAATGGGTAACCAATGACCTTGTACGTAGGTATGATGAGGAATGGGTCATCCATATGATGGACATGGCCCACCTAGATTTAGAGGCATCTGTTCCTCGTCATCAACGCCGCCCCTGAGGGCCGCGCAGGGATCCGCTGCTCCCCACTCTAACCTTCAACCATTTTGGGAGCCTCTCCCCGGAACTCCTCGACGACTCTGTGCCCTACGCCGATAAGGTAGGTGATGTTCGGGCCATCCCGGCTAGAGTTCTATCCTAGGGGTTCCCAGCGAGGCCACCCACCAGGCCGCGCCAGTGCCTCCACCTGGTTCCCCGAGCTGGAGAGCAGGTAGACTACCTACTTTCACCACCGGCACTGGCCCGGTTGACCTGATGCCAATGTCGGGCATAGGCTAAAGAGGGCACCGGTCAAGGGGAATCAACATCAGCGGCTACTATGGCCCAAGCCATCGCCGACGTGCATCATCAACCCCCTGCATACGACAAGTAGGGAGAGCTATATACCCAACCCAGATCGAGGCACCAACTACCCCACGGGCAGGCTGGGTCGACTCTCCTGTTCGCAGGCATCGGCAGTGGCCACCGCGGACTAACCCGCAACAATGATACCCATTACGGGGGCCCTCCCCGTGCAACCACCATGGAAGACGCGTGTCTTTCCCGCTCCCAGGACCAACTCGGAGGTATGCCCCATGCCACCTTTGACCCAAATGAGGGCCTTCCCCATGGTAGAAAAACCCTATATGGGAGCCTCTCTCGTGCTCATTACACTGGATACAGAGCCATCCCTTCTACCACGGACCACTGGGGTGGGGTTGTTGCACATCCAATCACTCTCCGATGTGAGGACCTTCCTCACATCCTTGTAGAAGCCGACGGAGGTCCTATTCGTCCTATCAACCAGATGGGTGGAGATCAACTTCACTTCACCAACACCCGGCAGGGAGGTCCTACCCGTGTTCGGTACGATCAGTATGGGGACCTGCCTCACACTAGCGTCACAAAGGGAACCAGTCATGGAGGTCCTATCTGTTCTCCCATCAGTTCCAGTGGGGGTCCCACCCATACCAACACCCTGAATGTAGGTTCTCCCCATGTCCCCTTTGACATCTTCCCCGGTACTCCTTGCACCCCGAACCAGTCAGGAGGACATACTCCCCTCCCCAACACTAGTACGACTGAAGGACCTTCTCATGAGAAGAATTTTCCCTTCCCTGAAGATCCATCCTGGGGCACGAAGGTGGGTCGTCGCTGCCACAGAATGAATACTGAAAAGCTTATGACTGAGATCAAACATGTCTTTTTCTCAGATTCTGAAGCAGAGTACGACTCAGTGGCAGAACCCTCCCCTCGGTCCTCTGTGTCATGGGACGGGGCCGGAACAAGGCGTATCATCCTCATCCTTCTGGGGTGTGAAGTCCACTGGATTCCCACCTCTCTTTGCAGGTATATCTAGGATGAGTAATTTTTGGGAATACCACATGTTTCGACCGTTTAGTAACCACCGTCGTCACCAGAAGCGCCCTCTACCTCGATAAGATATCACAGAGAGCTATTTTGGGGATGGATGGTGGTTGATAAATAGTGTGATCCATCGTCGAACACCACAATACCTGCACCAAAAATGTGGTTGTCAGCCCATCGTATCGTGACATTGTGGCCAATTCACCACACTCTTAAGAGGATGACCTGAAATTTGGCGGCCAATCAGCTCATTCGCCGTATTCTACGTCGCACAGTCTACTCTCTCAACGATCCGCCTCAGTACTGTTGTCAGTTCCTCAGCCCCCTCTGGTTGATGAGTGGGGAAATACAAGGCTGACCCTGAATCCGAGCCCAAGAACTTATGGAATATTTTTAAGGTAGAATACTTCCCGGAGAAGTTCTGGCTGGTGGTGGCGTCGAACTTTTATGCGCCGTAATCCATCACCCCAGAGGAAATCGAGTGCTTCTATCAAACCCTATGGGAGATGAACTTCCCTATTTGTTATCATCGGGCGGTGTACCCCAGGATCCAAGTTCACATTGAGGAAATTGGATAACAATGACGTCTGGTCGATTTGGCCATACTTCTCGTGGTCCAGCGCCCTTAGTCACCAGGTCGCCAGAGGACCCACAAACAAAGATGTGTTCCGAGTTTCGAGGTACTTCGAAAAATCATCAAGGAGGCTACACCACATGTGAAAGTCTGTGGCTGGTGGAAGTACGCTACCCTCCTCTTCAGCCCTATTCGATGATAGCCTGAATCGCTATGTGATATTGAGAACATGCCCCCGGGATGGGTCCTAGTCCACATGGTTGATGTCATGGACAAGTAGGAAGAGCTGTAATTTCTTAATGGAGACTTAACCCCTAAGGTTGTGCCACCATTGTTAGGCCCATCAAAAAGGATTACTAACCCGAAAAGGAACCTCCTAGGTCTCCCTCCGCCCACCGAGTCGTTGGTACTCATTTGGAATGCCGGTAGGGGCAAAGAGAATGTCGGAGCTATCAAGCACTCCGACACATCTGCCTTAGTACAGAAGACATAGGAAGACCCCGAGAAGGCCACATTGCGCCAGAAACTTGATGAACAAAAGAGGTTGGTCGATGAACTCTTAGATGAACATGCTATAGAGTGACGACCCAACTATGGCGATCCTAGGCTGGGGTAGTAGGGGTAGGAACAAATTCCCCCCGGCGAGATACCTCCAGGAAACCATGATCATACTGCTCCTACAGACAGGGTTAAAGCCGAAACTGACGGCAAGAGGATGCGATACCTCTCACCAAATCCTCCAAAATGACGCAAAAATCTAAGGATTCTAGCCTGGGTTCCCCCAGCTACCCCGCATGCCGCTCCTCCCGTTGCTCCACGAGCCGTTGAACCCATCTACTATGTCGAAGAGCCCGGAAATGCACTCGTGGTTAGGGATCACCACCAAGACAGGGACCCCCGCCCGGATGATTTTTTAGTGGCACTGATCGCCCGCCTTGAGGAATTGGAATTGCGAAAGGTGGCAGTCCCACCAGATGGAAAACCGTTCCCAGCGTGGGTGGATGATATGCCTGCACCCCTGGGTTTTGAAAATCCCACTTTCTCGCCCTTTAACGAGACATGAAACCCACCGTAGCACCTGGCCCACTTTTCCTCAAGGTGTGGCCCCATGTTGGGGACTCGAGCACAGTAGGAAGCTTCCATGATTCGATGTTTTGTGCAGAAATTGGAAGGCCCTATGTTTGTCTGGTACAACCAGCTCCCCATTGAATCGGTGACCGACTGCGAGGATCATCACCGGAAATTCCTATACCAGTTCAGCTCCACCACGTGAAAGAACATCATCTTAGACATATTCAGGTGCAAGCAAAGGCCTGATGAGCGAGTCAAGCACTTCATCTCCCGGTGGAAGGGGCTAACATACTCCCTTGACATGCCACAGACTGAGGAGCAATTACTGACGATGTGTTTAGGGAATGTCAAAACAGAACTGGTTCTTTCCTTGATCACTTAGAAATAACTCCGAAGGTTCCGAGACTTCTCAGATAAGGCCCAGCGCCTCATGGAAGCTTTGCAAAAGGCTATTCAGGCACACCCGCTGCCCCCTGTGATCCCAGCAAGGAGGGCTGCCAGAGTTGATCCCACCACGGTGGCCCAAATAGAATCCCCTAGGAAGTTAGAATTGCTACCAATAGCACCAGCTCCGCAACCTTACAGAGGACCGTCGCCACAGGCACAACCTCCTGCCCAGTAGAGACCACCTCAAAACCGGCAGGTTTCCCAATGCAACATTCCACCCCCCTTAGGCGGGATAATCAGGCTCTGCCTCCTCAGCAGGCTCATCCGGCCCCTCATCACGGCCAGTCTCTCAGAGCCCCCTTCCCAGACAGATGGAATTGGACCTACTCGTTCAACAAGGCTGAAGTCCCTAGTTATTTCTATAGCGCCTTGAGCAAGGGATTTCGCGATTGCCTAGATGACAAAGGCCAGAAAAGGTGAATCTCATTGATCGCCCCAACTACTGCCCTTATCACCGAATCCTACGGCACACCCTAAAACAATGCTATGTGTTCAATGACTGGATTCAAGACCATGTCGTAAACAACATAGTCAGGCTAAGCCCGACCCTGACCCAACTGGCAGGTGTCTTTATGGGGTCAGAAAGCAGTACAGACGACGAAGGCGAGTGACAGCAGGTTCCCAGCTACGGATCCCAGAAGTACGATGACTGGATGGCTTGTAAAGTGGTGGCTCATGCCCATGGTATCATCCAGACATGCCTGAATCATCCAGAGCCTTCAGAATCCACAACCACTACCTCTGCATCATCATCCCAGCCAGCATCTTCCCAGAAGAGCAAGCATCGGTGGCCCAAGAAAAAAAAATGTGCCATGTCAATTCCATCGTCGTCCCACACTCTCGGCAACTTCAATCCCACTGAGATGGGGATACCTCCCTGAATCTTCCCAGTGGTTGATGAATCTTCATGTTACAGTCAGGGGTACGCTTTAGTTAATACTGTGGAGTTGGTAAATCCCTATATGACTCCCGACGAGGGGGAATGCTAGGTGAACCTCCTCAACGTCCCCAGTCGACACCAACGTCAGTGGAGCCGTGGCCATGTTAGTAATTAAGGAATGTCTGCTGGAACTTTCATCTATGTTTTTCATGCCATTGAGACCAGGAAGCAGGCCCAACACAAAGCTCAGCATGCAAAACCTCCTCACCTGGTGTCCTCAGATCTACCTCCACTGCTGTTTGTGCTACTAGATCAGGTAGAGCTACATCGTCCATATCGCGGAAAGTCTCTACCTACTACAGGACGATCTTAGTTGTACATTCCTCGTCTGTAAATAACTCTTTAGTCCTTGAATAGTGAGAAACGAGACATAATTATCACTAGCCAGCCGCCGGTCTAGTCGGTAGGGCCCGTCGTGCCTCTAATCGTAGAGCGACCTCTTGTGAGAAGAGGTTTGTGCCTGGCACGAAAGTACGATGTCTTCAAACATATCGTTGGCCTTCCAGCATGGATCTCTATCCTTGAGGCTATTCTACTATCATCAGACATGCATGAGGTGCTTTCTGAGGCTTTAAAGATCCCCCTCCAGTTTGATACAGAAGTAGAAGCTGCAGAATCCTTCCACACTGAGGCAATTTAGAATGCCGAATGACAGGCAGTTATCTCGTTCCATAGTGAAGATGAAGACCCCCCCATAAAGGGTCACATTCGTCCATTTTACATCACTTTCCAGTTCAATGGCGTGGAAGTCCGCCGATATCTAGTTGACACGGGCCCTGGGATTAACCAAATACCGACACTGTCACCGCAGAAGCTGGGGTTGTCTGAGGATCATTTAAATCCCTCCAACCAAATAATCTAGGGATTCAATAGGACCGAGCAGACCCCGGTCGGCAAGATCCATTTTAAGACCCAGTTCAAGGGCCTAGTTTCCAAAACCAAATTCATGGTTGTCTCTGAGGACACCGCGTACAATGCATTGATGGGCAGGCCATGGCTCCACCTGCATATAGAGGTCCCTTAATTGTATCGCCAATTTCTTAAATACTCCCTCAATGGATGAGTAGCCGTTCCCCAAGGAGATGCGTCTGCTTTTTCCTCTTGTGAAGCTCGCTATCTAGATTTTGAATATTACAAGATCAAGGATAAGTAGATTTTGGAAAGTGAGATTGAGCCCACCATGGTCACAACTGATCCTTGGGCTGGACTGGATGACGCCTACATCTTCCCGATCCACCGATTGGAGGCCAAGACCCCTGAAATGGGGAAATTATTTTTTTTCTCTGGTACAAGAGGAAGGAATATTCACAAGTCCAAGAGATGGTGGAAAATCACCTCGTACTCCTACACAAATAAGGCTCAGGTGATCCCGGAACCTCCTACCCCTGTACAGTACCAGGACTTTAGGATCAGGGAAACAGTGGTACATCATACATGTCTATTTCACAGGGCTAGAATTAACTGGCTCTAGCCAACACGCCACTACTGCTTTGATGTTCTCAAGAGTGGCCCCATGGGCCGAAGAACAGATGGGATCAGATCAACTGCCTTCATCGCCTTTGTCTCAGTAGCACGTGAATCTGATGATATGCTAACCACAATCGCTCAAGACGGCACCAGCCTCCCATTAGAGTCCGGTGGCTCGAAAGCATCTCCACCCGTGGAAGATCCTTCCACTAGTGGAGAAGAGGATCTAGAGGATACTCCCCCTACCTTTGAAGAAGGCGTCGATGCCATAGTCGATGAGTTGGTACAGTTGAACCTCGGTAGTGAGGTGGACCTGAGGTACACGTTGATCCGTGAAACCCTGTCCCTTGAGGAGTATCATTGGTACATAGACTTCCTGAAATAGCACCGTGATGTGTTTTCCTAGAGTTATGACGAGATGCTAGGACTATATCCTCATGTGGTCGTCCACCGCCTCGGTCTCCAGGTAAATCATCATGGGTTCAAGAAGCCTCCCTGAAATATGCACCTTTCTCACGGCCCCATGGTCGAGGCCGAGGTTGACAAGCTCATCTAGGACACCTTCATTAAGGAAGTATATTACCCCAAATGGTTGGCCAAAATTGTGCCAGTCAGGAAGAAGAACGGGCAGAATAGAGTCTGTATCGACATCCGTGATCTCAACTGCCATTGTCTGAAAGATGGGTTTTCCCTTATAGTGACAAAACTATTGATTGATGATATGGCCAGGTTCCAAGACCTCTCCTTCATGGGAGGGTATTCTGGGTAAAACCAGATATAGATGTCCCCCGAAGACGAGGAGTCCACCACATTCAGGGCCGCCAAGGTACTGTCTGTTACCAGGTTATGCCCTTCGGCCTGAAGAATGCAGGTGCCACCTATCAACAGGCCCTGTATCGCATATTCAAGCCGATACTCAGGACATTGGTGGAATGATATGGGGAAGATCTGGTGGTCAAATATCGCCAGTTCCAGTACCATCTCCAGGATCTAGAGAATGTGTTTGGTTTCCTCCGTTTCCGCCACCTGAAGATGAACCTGGTTAACTGTGCCTTCAGGGTCACCTCTGGTAAGTTTCTCGGCTTCTTTGTCAGATATCAGGGCATCGAGATTGACCCAGATAAGATCAAGGACATCATCCAGATGTCCCCCAAGCAATATTCGGGAGCTTCGAGGATTTGAAGGCCACTTAGACTACATACACCGATTCATCGTGAACCTGGATGGCAAGTGTACACCCTTTTATCGACTCAGGAAGAAGGGAATCGCCTATGAATGGGACGAAGAGTGCCAGACCACGTTCAAGGAAGCCAATAGATACCTTCTACAACATCCAGTCATGATGCCACCCGTACCCGGAAGGTCGTTGGTCCTTTATGTGGTTGCCCTCGAATTTTCTCTCAGTGCCCTGCTCGACTAGAAGAACAATGAGGGGAAAAAGAACATCCTCTACTACTTCAACGATATTCTCCTCGATATGGAGACCAGATACTCCCCCATCGAAAAGAGCTACCTTGCGCTCGTGTTTTTCGAACAGAAATTGCGACATTACCTACATCCCCATGAGGTACAGTTGGTCTCTCTGGTAGACCAACATAAGTACATTCTAAACCTCCCCATGTTGATTCCTCGACTAGCGCGGTGGGCGGTAATTCTACAGAATTTGGACATCAGGTTTGTGCCTCGGAAGGCTATCAAGGGGTAGTAATTAGCTGAAATACTAGATGCCCATCCATCCTCCGTGGATCAATCCCTGGACCTATATTTTCCTGATGAGGCAATCCTCTCAGTCGATTATGTCATCTCATGTTGGAAAATGCACTTCAACGGTTCCTCCTGGAGCCCCACTGGTAGGAGTCTCAATGACCCTAGGCTCATCAGGGTGGGTTTGGGTATCGTCTTCATCACCCTGGTGCAAGCCATTCTGCCGTACCCATTCCTATTGTTAGAAGGCTGCACCAACAACAAGGAAGAGTATCAGGCTCTTATCAACGACCTCAAGATGGACCTTGAGATCGATGTGCCCCATTTGCACGTAAAAGGGGATTCTGAACTAGTCATAAAACAAGTCAATGGTTACTATGTTGTCAGGAAGCTAGATCTTATGCCATTTTTGGAGTGCACCCTCCATCTAATGGCCCAGTTCCATTCTCAACAAGAGGTTACCCATGTCCCTCGGTTACAGAATGGTCGAGCGGATGCTTTGACCATCTTAGCAACCTCACCTGTAGAACCTGAGCAGGATGATCTGATTATACATGGGGCACACCAGAGAATCATTTCCCCCGTAACCCTAAAGGATGACTGTAATGACCCGAAATATTGAATAAATATTGATTCCTAATTTTATGTGTTATTTTATTTTATTTTTTATAATCAACAAAAATGTTTCATTTGATAACATGAGTATAATTAAAATGAGACCGTTGGGTTTTGACTGTTATATGACCATTGGTCAATATGACCCCTGGAAACTAAACGTTTTGATTTTTGTCTCTAAATACAAGTAATCTTGGTTAATTATTATAGAAAGAAGATTTTATGGCATCAACCAGTAGTCTTGGACCGATCGAAGCCCATCTAACAGAACTTGGGAAGGAGGTAGCAGCACTGGGCTTTGCTCTGGACCAAACCCAAGCCGAACTTCATCATGTGAAGATAGAATGGAATCTCCTTTGCGAGAAGTTCAAACTGATAGAAATTACTACTCGTGCGATGTTAGTCGAGCCTCCTTCTGATTCTATCACCTTAGCACACCTTACACTTAGGTCCTATGATGGTGTGATAAGGGGCTATGAAAGGAGACTGTAACTGCCTTGTGTAGTCCTTTGTTTTAAAAAAAAATTGGTATTTCTTCTTATGATAAAGCTTATGAATTTTCAAATGACCGGATAAATATAGTATGCATATTTTTTATGAATTTTAGAAAAATGATATTTAAAAAAAAAAATTTATGTAAACCTTAAATAATTAAAAATCTGTAATGATTTAAAAAAAATGGTCTTCTACAATTATGTTCAGTACAAAATTTAGAGTCTAATAAGATCAACTTAATTTTTGATGAATAGTAAATTATGAATAGTGATTTTATGCTTAGGATTAGTAATGTGACCAAATGTATTAGTAATCTCACTTAAATAAAGTATTAAAATAATCTAGGCACTTTGATTAAGTAATGTGATTCAATAAAATTGTTAAATAACGGTTTCATAAATTATTATTCAAATATTAGTTTTTTCAGATGAATAGTGTTTTTTAATTAAAAATTTAATTAAAAATATTTAGAAAATTATTTTTACAAAATGGACTTCATTTTTGAACTCAGAGCATCGATATTACCTTAAGGTAATTTTTGGGGATTTTTCTGAAAAAATAAATTTTCGATGAATAGTGTTTTTTAATTAAAAATTTAATTAAAAATATTTATAAGATTATTTTTATAAAATAGATTTCATTTTTGAAATCAAAACATTGATATTTGGTTACGGTGAAATTTTGGGATTATTCTGAGAAAGTTGAATTTTCGATGAATAGTGAAAATACAGTTTTTAAGTTACGGGTGTTTAATAACATCATTAAATGAGGTATTAAGTATGTAATTATTATGGTCGACTTATGAATAGTAAGATAAGGTATGAGGTGTCCCAAGTGTCCAATACCATGGGAAAATACCATGGGCAAGCCCATGGTTTTTCCAAAACCACTAATGAGGTGTCCCTTGGCCATTAATGCCATGTCCCCTCACTTTCCCTATAAATACCAAGACATCCTCTCATCCATTCGACTCCTAACTCTCCCCCAATGAAGTTCTGGTCTCATTACCTCCCAAGGAGTCCTCCCAAAGTTCCCCCAAGCCCTCAAGGTCCCAACCTTTGAGTTTTAGGAGTTATGTTTTAAGGCAAGGGATCCGACCTCTCTCTTTCTTTTCATGTAATCTCTTTTATGTCATTCCTTTTATGCTCCATGTTATTATGTGTGAGGATGTTCTTTTATATTTATCTTACTGAACTTTTCATGTTTATATTATGAGAGATCCCCTATTACTCTCATCATTTCGTTTTATGAATGTTTAAGGGACACTGTTAGGCTGTCGAATTTTTAAGGGATTCTTTCACCCTTCTCATTTTTCAAGTGCGATTTTCATGTCAAGTCTTTCAAGTTACTTTTTATTATGTTGGGGTATTATCTCTATATCTATCATACTGATCTATTATGATCATAGGATGAGTGACCCTATTTTATCTTGTCAAATATTTTTTTTATTTAATTTTATGTGACGTCGTTAGGCTGCCGAATTTTTAAGTGGTTCTTTCACCTTTCTCCTTTTTCAAAGTTCTTATTCCATGTCAAGTCTTGAAAGTTCCTTTTTATCATGTTGGGGTATGATCTCTAAATATATCATACTGATCTTTTATGTTCATATGATGAGATACCCTATTTTATCTCTTCAATTCAGTATTTTGAAGTTTTAAGTGACGCCGTTAGGCTGCTGAATTTTTAAGGGATTCTTTCACCCTTCTCGTTTCAAGATCTATTTTCATGTCAAGTATTTCAAGTTCCCTTTTATTATATTGGGGGTATGATATCTATATCTATCATACTGATCATTTATGTTCATATTATGAGAGACCCTATTTGGTCTCATCAATCCATTCTTGGAAGTTTTAAGTGACGCCGTTAGGCTGCCGAATTCTAATAAGAGAAATCTTATTTTTTGTCTTCCTTTCAAGTTCTTCGTTTCATATGGTATATCCTTCAAATTTCATTACCATGTTCTTAAAAACTTTATATTCTATTCCCCTACTGTTTTATGTATCATTTTTGAGTGGTTGACCCATTTCCCCTCTCTTTTCAATGTTTTCTAAAACCATGTATCATAGATGTTATGCTGCATAGTTTTCATCTCAAAATACCTCCCTCTTTATCTCAAAATTATTTTATGTTATTAAGTGAATACTCAAAGCTATTATTTCTACAAGGAAATTCACATATATATCAAAATTTTCTATTTTAAATTCTGGGATTTACATACATGAAACCCGCTTTCCCTTTTCTGTGGGTTTAAAGTGACATAAAGATCATGTCTTTAAAGCAGTTTTTAAAATGTTATGATTATGAAATGAAACCCATTTCTTTTATGTATATGGAATTTTTATGAAATGATTTATGATGATATATGTGGCTCACATTATAATAAAGACATGTCAAGGGTGCACCCAGATAGCGCTCCAATTCATTGGGTAAAGACATAATCTCTAGAGATAACCTTTTGGACTGATACCTTGGTGAATAACCTTGGTAATTTTTAATGACACCTTGGGGATGGACCTTGGTGAAATGAAATGATTGTCAATATTAAATGTTGTAGCCACATATTCAAGTTATAAAAAAAAATTTATTTTTATTATGATATTCCACATGATTCTTTCTCATGCCTTAAAGTTATTTTTCATGACATAGTTGATGTATCTCAAGTTCACATGTCAAATGTTTCTCTTGTTCCCTTACTGGGCCTTCTGCTCATCCTTTCTTTTGATGTATGTCCCCAGGTTATGAGATGCAGTAATGAACCTATGATGAACATGAGGAGAAGCCTTTCAAGTGTTTAAGAAGATTGTTTTATGTTTTCATGTTTTAAGTTTCTAGTTTCCAAGACACTAAACCTTAAAGATCCTCGGTTTTGTAAAATGCAATGAAAGTTTATGTGATAAAAAGGCGGGATGCTATAATGACAAAGGCCTGTGAGTAAGACATCTTACCAACATATCATCCACATCAAGAGCCTTAGGTTCTTCAGATGTAGTGGTTTAAATAACCCCCGACTAGAGAGCCTCTTTTGTCGAGTATCTCCAAAATGGTTGCATCCCAGCTGATCGGGCCAAGCACGAGCGAATCCGATGCCGCACCTTACAGTTTACCCTTTAGGATGGTCCCAATCTTGAGAAGATCCTCTAAAAGCGTGGTTTTGATGGTGTTCTCCTCTGTTGAATTCAAGGAATCAAGATTTCTCAGGTCATGCAAGAGGTTCATGCCAATTCCTGTGGAGCCCACCAAGCTGGGCCGAATCTGTCCCATTAGATTCGGAGACTGGGGTACTTCTAGCCCTCTATGATCCATGATTGTATCGAGTTCACCAAGAGATGTCACACATGCCATGTTCATGTTAATTTCCTACACGGCCTCCAGAACCTCTCCACTCCACCATGTTTTCTTGGCCCTTTGCAGTGTGGGGACTTGATGTCGTAGGACCATATCAACCGGCGATAGCTCGCCAGTGTAGGTTCATCCTGACCACTACTGATTTCATCTCTATGTGGGCAGAGTCAGTTCTACTCAAGGAAGTCAGGGCTCGATCCATTGTCGACTTTGTGAGCTCCATCATCATCTTCTGATTTGGCGCCCCTCACACTGTGCTCACCGATAACGGCACGAACTTCCGAGCAGCTGAGTGTAAGAAATTGTACGCCAAGTACAACATTCGCTCCAACAATACCTACCATTATCACACGCAGGAAAATGGGAAGATCGAGGCGTTCAACAAAACCCTCTCTAACATTTATCTGAAAATGGTTGGCCAAAATTAGAAGAGTTGGCCAGACAAGCTCCCCAACGCCCTCTGGGATTATAGGACGACGACTCACAATTCCACCCAGGTGACTCCATATTCCCTAGTGTATGGGGCTGAGGCCGTCCTTCCCATCAAGATCCAACTGCCAACATTACGCACTATGGTCTATGAAAATCATGTGCCAGATGAGGTGGCTGAAATCTATCTAGATGAATTGGAAGCCCTTGACTAAAACGGGCTTCGTGCCCTGCAAAATCTGTAAAGGCATATGAATAAGATAGCTAGAGCCTTCAACAAGAAGGTTAACTTCCACTCATTTCAGCAAGGTGACCTGCTATTGGCCCCCAAGCGCCAATGATCCCTGGCAAGAAACCACCCAAGTTGGAGACCATGTGGGAGGGACCTAACATAGTCCACAGGGTTTATCCCAATAGAGCATAATCATTGGTGACCATGGATGGTGGGCATATAACTCCTCCCACCAATGCCATGTTCCTCAAGATATAATTTTCCTAATCATCACAGTCTTGCATGACCTTAAAATGAATGGTCCCACATTACCCAAAACTGCATGATGGTCCCACATGATCTTAAACCATCTGGTCCTACACGACTTTAAACTGTGCATAATCCCACACAACTTTGAACTTTGCATCGTCCTATATGACATTAAACTGCACCTTCATAACTACTTGTGGCTTGATTCCAATCCTCATGGGATACGTTGGAACGCTTATACGCCTCCTCTTGAGCCCATCCCCTTGCTTTTCTCTTTGACTATCCCCCATGGGTATAGCTTCCTCATAGGATCCTTGCATGATAAGGAGTAGGCTCCATTATCCCCACTCATACGAGGATTATAATGGTTTCACCACATTCCCACTCCCATTATTCTATCCTCCCACGTCTTCACCACATGACATTAAACTGCATGGCCTTCAAGAACTACGTATGGCTTGATTCCCATCTGCATGGGATACGTAGGAATGCCCAAACATTTCGTCTGTTGGCCCAACCCAAATGCCAGAATCTTCCCCTCAGGTTAAGACATATGGAAGGGTGCATACCTTTTCCCTGATTCATGTCGAGTTAGCCTCGATCTGTCCATAGGTCCCGCTCCATGGAGATGTTCGCCTCTATCATAGATGGGTACAACTATGCTTCACCCACTCCTTGACTAGGATTCCATCACCTTCCTTGTCCGGAAGGGCCCCTGAATGGTAGGGATTCTAGGCCTAAGGGATCTCTTACCACTTCGGGGCAACACCCTCGAGGGTGTCGAGCAACAAACTGATGCGAGTCCCGCATTGCGATTATGGTCAGTGGTCGATGCTCGTTTTTTACTCCCATTTTAGGTCACTATAGGGACGTTGTGTTTCGAACATGGTCAACAGTCATCCAGGATCGTCAGGACCTCCCCAAGAGGTCCCAAAAATAGAGTGGTGTGGTTCATTCTGCCCCGTCTTATCTAACCGACCATCTCCCTTCGGGAAAAGACAAGTTTTAGTTCCCCATATGACAGGGAGAGCTGAGACCGGCTCCTTGTTTCCCACACCGAGTATTGATCACGTGGGATTAAGACTAGTGATGAGGTGGTAACTGTGCAAGATGGTCAGGCCTTCCTGACCGAGGCCCATCCTCAGGCCTCCTGGCCTTCTCGTGCCCAAGCCCAAGTTATTTTCTGGAGTGTACGGTGTGGTGTGGGAATATGTCCTCATTCACGTTGGGTTACTCACTGTGTCGTACACATCTCCGGATGAGACACCCTACTCCACACTTCGTCCTCCCTTCAAGATATTAAACTGCATTTTGGTCGGGCCTTTCCAATTGAGGCCCATCCTGAGGCCCCTTGGCCTTTTCGGGCCCCCGACCCAAGTTCATATTTAGGGTTGTACGGTGTGGTGTGGGATTATTTCCTTATTCACGTTGGGTTATTCGATGTACCGTACAACTCCCTTATGTGGGGTATCTTACTCCTCCCTTCGTCCTCACTAGAAGACGTTATACTGCATGTTGGTCGGGCCTTTATGACTGTGGCCTAGCCTCATTCCCCTTGGCCTTTCCGGGCCCCCGACCCAAGTTCCTATTTAGGGTTGTACGGTGTGGTGTGGTATTATGTCCTCATTTACTTCAGGTTCTTCGTCATATCATACACCCCCCTCGTTAGGATATCTTAACCTCAGTTTACCTTCAAGAACTACATGTGACTTGATTCCCATCCTTATGGGATACGTAGGACCACCCGAATGCCTAGACTTTAATTCCAGCCCCATCTCCCAGAAATCTCCATTTCACCTTGGCCCCTTGGCCTACCCTTCCCCAAATAGGGTAATATATGGCATGGTATGGGATTATTTCCTCGTTCGCGTCGGGATTTTAATGACCATGCCAAGTACCTCTCCCTCTTAAGACACCTTGTCGACCCTTTTCGGCGGTTCACCAATGTGCCTAATGGTACTCTAGTTTAGTACCTAGAATGTCGGACTCTGCTCAGACATGTTTTCACCCGCTTTTCAGGATTTTTATTCCCCTTCGTTAGGGATTTCATCACCTTTTACACCCGTAGAGACCCCCCAAAATGGCATGGATACCACACATAAAGGCTATCCTACCGTTATAGTCCAACACCCCTGAGGGTTTCAGACAAAAAATCGATACAAATCCCATGTTGCGAATATGGTCAGTGGTTGATGCTCATTTGTTGTTCCCACTTCAGACTAACACAATTGGGATAATGCATTTCTTCCATGGTTAACAGTTATCCTCAATCATCACGAAAACCTCATTAAGCCGAAAATATCGGTTGCATGATTCACATACTTCTCCACCTCATCGTGTCCAAGTAAACCTTCATCACTCTTGACCCTATCCCTTAGTGTGCATCTACACGTTAGGAGAACAAATCCATAGTAAGGGCATCATTCGGGGCTCCGCACGGATTCCCCTCTAATGGGCGTTCCAGGTATTGCAATATAGGTCTTCCTCCCTTGCTTCCCACGCCGAGATTGACTCACATGGGCTTAGGGATAGGGTTGAGTTCTTTGCTTACATGGAAGGTTTACACCCCTCCTTGGTCCGATCACTAAGACTGTAAACTAAGATCTCCTCAAAACTACGTTTGGCTTGATTCCCAACCTCATGGGATACGTAGGAATGCCCAGACCTCTTGTCTTTGGGTCCAGCTTGAGTTCTACTAATTTGTCTTTTCTGTCCTACCTACTGGACTTTTACTATAGGACCGCGTGTCGTGGTATGTGATTACCTCCTCATTCATGCTGGGTTTGAAATAGCTACACCACGTGCATCCCGTTCTAAAAATTAGCCCTCCTGTTTCTTGTACTGCACGACACTAAAATGTATGTTGTCCTACATGACATTAAAAGGCAGCCTTCAAGAACTATGTGTTGCTTGATTCCCATCCTTATGGGATACATAGGACCACCCGAACGTCTCGTCTTCAGGTCCATCTTAGATAGGAGCTAGCCTCTCCGACCCCTTTCACTCTCACACCTATTTGGGCCCCTTTTCCCAAGGTTCCCCACTCATAATTTCATACGGTGTGATGTGGGATCATGTCCCCATTCACGTCGGGTATGTTTTATTACACCATACACATTTCCCACCAAGCATCGTCTCTACCACGACTACACTGCATGATGTTAAAATGCATGCTTGGTCCTATCACATGACGCTAAACTGTGCTATTATCATCCTGGACACATGATGAAAAATGGAACTACATTGTGATGTCCTCATCGTGGAGGAAATTATGTTGGGGATCAGTCATTTACCATACCATTTTTCAATGCATTTACATGGCTTGATTCCTGTGGCAACACCAGGGCCTAATACCCTAGGCCTATCGCTTCACAAAAAAAACAGTCACCTTAAAGGACAAACAAGATTTATCAAATACCGCTTCTCTTGGTGCGAGGGCTAGACCTGCACGCCTCTTTCATCCTTTGCACCGGTACGTTACCGTGTCATGCCACCCTCCAAGAACTACATATGGCAAGATTCTCATCCTCATGAGATACGTAGGAGTGCCTGGGTGCTTCCCCGCGGGTCCATCCTAATATTCGTGTTCGGTCCCTTAACTCGAGCAATTTCTTAGAGAACACATGGTAAGCAGGGCTTATGTCCTAATACATGTCGAGTTTTGTAACCACCATACCGTGTGTCTCCTGATCTCCTTAGCCATCGACGGTCCGAGTTCTAAGACCTTAAACTAAGACCCTTTCATGAACTACGTGCAGCTTGATCCCGATCCTCGTGGGGTATGTAGGAATCCCTGTACACTACCTCAGGCCCAGCTCGACTCTCATTTTCAGGACTTCGACCTAAAACCTCTATGAGGAACGCGTGGTGGTCGGAACCCCCAGTTCCCATTCGCGTCGGTTATTTTTAGTTACCCCACCACATGTCTCCAGTATTTCCTACCATCCATGCTCTGAATCCTATGACCCTAAACTAAGATCTCCCTATGGGAAGGGGCTCGAATCCCTCTATCTAATACGTCTTTTTGTCGTATTCAGATGCGTTTTGACAAAGATCCTGATGTATGGAATTTTCCTGGGGACATTCCCTTCGTTCCGTGTCAAAGCTTTGTGAGCTCGTTGTTTGGATCCTCACCCTCTTCCACATCCTAAAGGACCCCCATATGGCATGGATTCTAGGCCTAAGGGATCTCCTACCATTTCGGGCCTACGTCTCTAAGGTTCCAGGGAGACATTTGCGATAGGTCCCCTGTTTCAAACATAGTTAGGGGTCGACCCTCATTTATCTGTCACCATTCCAGGAAAATGCGATGTGGATTCTGCATTTTCTCCATGGTCAATAGTTATCCTCCATCATCACACTACCATCATTGTGGTCCAGATTTCGAGCATCATGACTCACACATTTCCACTTCTTCATGTCCAAGTGGAATTCCGACATACTCAACTTTATATCTTCACAAGTCTAGGTGCGCTACATAGATATATTGGCATCATTGGGCTGGAATTTACCTAGCCCCCCTTTTCCCTAACATGTCCCTTCCAATGACGGGAAAGTCCAACCACTACTTGTTTCCCACATCGAGCATGGTTCACACGGGCTTAGTAGTTCTAGTAGGATGTGCACCGGCATAGCCATACCTCTCATCGTCCCACAAGATGTTAAATTGTGCTTCTAGAACTATGTATGGCTTGATTCCCATCCTTATGGGATATGTAGAGACACCCCAGTTTTTCTCCTAGGGTCTAGCCCTAGGGATCATAAATTCTGTTCTTCATCATTTCCGGCTTCTTGGACGTACCCCTCGTAGGGAACCAAGTAACTGAAATTTTTCCCCGAACATGTTCGGGATGCCCCACAATGGCATTGGGAAGCCACAACCCCCCTCGCTAGAGAGGCCCTATCTGAAAGGAATGATCCATGATCAAACCGATGTTCCATCGAGTGTTCTTCCACCACGGTGACGTAATTTCAAGAGTGTTGGATTCTGTTCAAACAAACCCCCACTCCACCCTTCACGCTTTGTGTTCCCTTTATTCAGACCCTCATCCTTTTACATGTATAAAGGGAACCCCTAACAGTATGGATGCTTGGCCTATGGCTCGCCTACTGTCCAAGGTCAGCGTTCTGGAAGAAAAATGGATGGTATTTCGAGTCAGGCCCTATGTTTCGAACATGGTCAATGGTAGGCCCTCATTTGTTATCACAGTTTCAGGCTAACACAATAAGGATACTGTGTTTTGAACATTGTCAACATTTGTCCTTCATTGTCATGCCACCCACATAGTGTTCCAGATTTTGGGTATCGTGATTCACACCTTCCACTTCCCTAGGTTCGGACTAATCTCAACACCCCTGGTGTTACCCCGTTGGTGAACTAGAGCACACCTGTAGAATGGCTCGTCGATTGTTCTGAGGTCCTAATCCTCCGATCGGGCCTCTCCCATGTCTTTTCGGGTGATCGGAAGTGGCTACCTAAACCCCAGATTCCCAATGATTGGTCGACGCATTATGTTCAGATGGAAGAATATGGTGATCACCCCTTGTTTCTCACATTGGTCTTGACCCGGGTGAGCTTAGGGACGAACCACTAGACATTTCATGAATATAACAGATGCGTATAAAGCCAACCTCAATAAAGAAACTCATGTATTATATGGAATGAAATGAATTAAAACATGAAAGTATGTTTGAGAGTTTGTAATCCTAACAGAACTCGGGGGGTCTATCTCTACCAAGGACGGGTTGACCCCGTCAAAAGAAAGTTGTAGTTACTCCACCCTCTGACTTGTAGCGTCAAAGAGTTGATGCCACCAGATCAACTACCACTCCTCCTCAGCAGCGACGGGGCACAATTCATCAGCCTCAGTTTGGGTGCACTCTATGTCAGCCTGAATGACGACCATTTCTTCAGAAGCATCCCTCAGACGCTCTTCCACCTATGCCAACTGGGCCTTAAATTGCAAGATCAGATTTGATTGTGCATTAACGGAGGATGAGTTCTCATCTTCCCAGATCTGTTGCCACCGAACCGAATTTTCAGCCTCTCAGATCTTCTTGATGTTCATTTCCTTCCTCCGCTACCAGCCCACGCTGAGGCTGCGATCATACTCCCGGATCTTCTCCACCATAAGATCACGGATGAGCAGGTGAGGGCGCTGGGCATCCACTCCTCCAGCACATAGATCACACAACCACGAGCGAAGTCTGTCCATCTCGTCCAGCCATAATGCCTGGGGGGTGTCTTTTCGATAAACTGCATGATCAGCTTCCATGATCGGCAACAGACTATCTCGTTGTCCTCTATGTCAAAGGAAATCTCATCCCAGTCTACGCGGTTGGTCGGATCATATGCGGGGAATGCCCCCAAGAAATATTTAGCGGGATCTGCATCTGTTATTGGATCAGGCGTGACATCTGGTGTTGGATTAGGCATGGAGGGACTAGGGTTGACCGACCGATCCTCATCGTCAGACCCCACCTCAATAAAATCAGGCACTACTCTGTTGGTGGTCCTTCCAATGATGGGGGGAGCCGCAACTTGAGTGGATTGGGTAACTATCTCCACGATTACTGGCATACCCCTAGGAGGGGAACTACTAGAAATCCCAACCAGCCTCACCGCAGCAGACCATGTCAGTCAATGAACTATACATAACAGATAAGGGAATGGACATCAGTTCGCATGATCAACGTGTGGTAGTAATGAGCTCAGTAGAGAGAACTTACAGAGATCGAACTCCTAGGTCTACTACTGAGTTGATGTTTATGGGACCCTGAAGCGTGACCCTATATATATTGTCGGAAGTTCTGGAGATTCTGGAGGAGCCACCTCGGGTGTCCCAGCCCCGCCAGACCCAGAACTGGATGCGGCCATAGGTGCGGGTTCCGAGGGTCCTGCATTAGCACCCATCGAGGGGTGAGAACGAGGTCTGTGTACAAGGTCCTTTTGTGCGGTTCAGATATTGGTAAGAATTCCATAATGACCTAAGAACAGTACTTGAGTAAAGAAACTTGGAATATTACCTCAGGAGCCTCCAATAAATTGTTGAGACCCGAGTCCTGATTGCTGACTTCACCTTTCTCCAACGGGCTCCCTCCACCGGCCTTGTCCCCACTAAGACGATTCGTCTGATTCTACTGATAGGGGGATGCGCTCTCTCAGCTCAGTGGCCGACAGCTGTGGGGGAACCGTCGAATTCAGCAGTAACCTCACTTAGTCAGTCATTGGACGCGTGGCACCCCTAGAATGCACGATGTCCTTCAACTCAGCCAAATATTTCTCCGTCTCCGCAGGGGATTCAACGAAACCGGCCTGGAAAGGGCCTATACCCAGTAAATCCATCCCGATAAGGTTTATGTGTTTCCACATCTCAGGTAGGATGAGGAATTTCTGGTTGACATCCCAAATGTCTCAGGCCTCTGGGAATATAGCATTCCATGGCATGTCGATATGGCACAACCGTTTCCCCAGAGCCTGAGTATATATCCCACAGAATCCCCTCAGTGGTCACCCCTCCAGACAGATCTGCTCTTCTAGGACCATCGGATCCACTGCTGTTGTTGGATCCGCCGTCGCTGCCTTACCCTCAGCAGGTGTAGGTCTCGCCACCATGGCAGCCCCGCCACCGCGAGAGGCCCTTACCACCCTCCAACCCCGACCTCGGGATGGGGAAGGCCCGCAATCACCAGATCGAACCGTTGTATGCTTCAACATTTCCCCCGGATAAGCTACCTCCCAGCTTATGGCGTACTCCATCACCAATCCGAAGGCATCAGTGGGTGGAGGAAATGCATTCTGCATTTTCCCGTCTTCCCGTGTGAACATGAGCCACAATTTCCTCATCACACCTGGGTTCTCCCCATGGAGTACCTCATAGTTGACCCACGAAGTCATCCGCTGTAGGCACCAGAATTCCCTTGAAAACCAGTGTGGGGTGTACGACTCGTAGAGAGGCTTACTGTCCACCCTTACCACCAAGACTCCTCCTTTTAAGGCTAGAAGATAGTACTGGTGATCTTCAGTCCCCCGACCATCATATGTGAATGCCCTCGTCGGTAATGGAAATGGGTCAAAATTAAACTCGTCCACCTTCTATAGATGGATTAGCACCAATGGTACATTCAATTTGGCTGGAAAGCTCCTGGAGCATTCAGGATAGATGGAAGGAAGTTTGACCATGGAGCCAAGATGGGGTTCGGGTATTCGTAAAACCCACTGATGTGTGCCGCGATCCACCCATACAGAAGATGGAAGGGCCCAGATATCATCTACAGACTCTTGCCCTAGCTAACTTTCCATAACATCTTGTATAATCTGGAAAGCATCAGAATCCCCAAATTGACACGCCCTCTTGTGGCCAGTATAGATCCCATGATGAATGAGCTATGCCGCCCCCCATGTTGGTATCCCTCACTGGTAGGATCCAACCATAGATAAGGGCCGCGATAAACGCCACCAGTCTGACTATCGGCTGATGTTCTGTTTTGACACTGAAACCCCAGGTCTTCTATTGGATGTCCTCTAAGAGATGCTAATACGAAGGCTCCTTTCTCCATTGATCCCCCTTCAGGAAAGTTTGAGGCCTCGTGGGAAACTCTCGATCCTCCAGGATGTTCAGGAACTTCTTGAACCACTTCTTGAAGTGGACATCCCCCACAGCTTCTTCGTCTTCCCCAGGGACCAGCCCTATCAGGGCCAGTGCCAGCCGCGATATCTGCTCCAGATCCTCCCATGCGCTCATGAAAGGTAGGAACTCATCATACATAGCCCCAAAGATTGGGACCCCAGAAATCTGATGGACATCCCATAGACTGATGCTGACCTCCCCATGGTGCAGGTGAAAGGTGTTGGTCCTAGAAGACCATCAGCTCAACAGCTCGGGCATCAGCTGTTTTGGTTGATATATGTGGAATTGAGAGGCCCAAGACAAATCATACAAACCCACTATCCTCATCTCAGATCCAAACTCCTCACATGAGGCCCCTACCCAATAGGCCCATTCCCAATCATCTGTGAAGTTTCCGCCCTGGCGTATGTCTCATTCCTCAGACCACCGCTTCTTCGGGTTCCCCAGCGTCGCCTTAAGGATGGTTTGTTACATTGGAGGGTACGTCTCTGGCTGAAATGGATTCTGGTCGACATTGATCATATGATTGTACAGGCAGTCGGTGGTGATAGGTGTGAAGTCCTCCTGCG
This sequence comes from Viscum album, assembly GCA_963277665.1. Taxonomy (NCBI): domain Eukaryota; kingdom Viridiplantae; phylum Streptophyta; class Magnoliopsida; order Santalales; family Viscaceae; genus Viscum; species Viscum album. The sequence continues at coordinate 352,745 of CAUJRU010000571.1, forward strand.
CATGACCATCAGCCGCCCTGAACCATTGGCGCTGGCACGACGTTCTCCTAAACTAGTAAGCTGTTTCGTCCCTACCCACCTCAGGAATGAAGACGTCATCCCTCAACCTAAATCTATAAAAGGGACGCCTCATGCACAACATATAATTCTTATGTCTCTCTGACAGTGTCTCCACCAAAGAATTATGTTCTATGTGGCTCCAGAATCGCTCCCCCAGACCCCGACAATTTTCCATCTCATCCCTCCGGGTAGCGTCTGCAAGCACCCCCAGGGCAGCTTCTTGATGGGCCATTGTGTTTCAAAACTCGGAAAAATTTCAGGTCGGGTCATGAAGCCTATTCGCAGAGCTCGTTCATGAAGATGATTCGTGGAGCTTGGTCTCGGTCTGCAAGCGGACGCTTGCATAGCGCTGTCGCGGAGTCAAAGACTTATGGTTCGCCGCGATGCCTGATTCGCAGAGAGAAGTCACGGAGTACGTGGAGCTTTGCGATTCGATAGAAGAAGTTGAAAAAATCGCAGGGAAAGGAATAGAAAAAAGATAGGTCATCCCCCCTATTTATAGACGGTAGCCCTTAGAGCTTCACGGCACGTCTGGATCGTGACAAGCTTCGTTGCACGCTTGGCATGCACATCAGCTGTCCACCTCGCGAGACTTCTTCGCGATCCATCTTCGCAAACTGCCGATGATTTTGGTGATTGAACATCAGAATTCGACCCTTGATTTCTACGTGGCTCCAAGTCTGAGGGGGGAGGAGGAATTTTTTGGTGCCAAAATGTTGGAAGGAAAAAATAAATAGAAGAGGCCCCGCAAGCCACCCCACTAAGCCTCATCGAGGAGCCCACCATGCACCGTGGCAACCACGAAGCAAAAAAAGTGAACCCCTCCACGAACGCCATTGACGTTCATGACTCTTCCTGCCTAGAAAAGGAGGTGGACCCCTCTGCGAATTCCATTGACATTCGCGACTCCTCCACGAAGCAAGGAGGTGGGCTGCTCTGCGAACACCCTTGACGTTCGCGACCCGCCGCGAAGCACCTATGCCCCTCTTTGCATTGCGTCAGGTCTGCTCTGCGGTGCCTCTTGCCTATAAATACTAGACTCCCCCTAAGCCCAATGGACGAATAGTCCGACCTTTCAACTACCGAGCTCCCATATCGCGAAGCACCCTTTGCGCTGCGAATCATGAGCTATGCAAGGTACTTTTTCTCTACGAAGTGCCTCCCCCTTGTCTCGTTTAAATTCCCTCTTCTGATAGGGATTCCTTTCGCAAGGCCTAAGGTATTTCACGAAGGAAGGGGATCCCCAAGGGGACTTGGGTCATCGTGGAGCATTTATGATTCACAAAACACCCCTCCTGTACACGTGATCCACATGCCATGGCAGGGTCACTGTACTTGGCGAAGCACATTGCTTCACGACACTTTGCTTCACGAGGCACCCATGATCCATGAGGCAGTGCTTCGCGAATGCCTTTCCACTTCGCAAAGAACCTCCCATTTGCACCTCCACCCCATGCTAAGGCTAAGGCACCCCACTTTGCGAATCACAGCCCTTTGCAAGTGCCCTCCGCCACACAGAGCAACTGAGCTCCACGAGGCCCCTACCTATGGACCCCTCTGCTTAGAAAATCCATTTATCGTGCGACCCTCTAGGTTTGCACGATGTGATTTCAATTTCCCCTGGACGATACCACCTGTTGTGTTTCTTTGCCTCATGCTTCTTCACATAGGCACGCTAACAGATATTGCTTCTTCATATAGCCACGCTAACGTGGAACCCTCACCGGATCTCTCCATAACACCCCCCAATCATGGCCTTACCGATGCCTTCCCTCCCACAAGGAGCAGAGGGTACCGGTTATGTAAGTCCTAGGGGTGTGAAGTGAACCCACCTTGTCCGAGATGCAAGATGTTAAATTTCCAAGAATCTCTTCCTCAACACATGACGTTAAACTATGACCTCACCCCATTCCCACACGCAGGGTCTCCCCGCCTCAGACATTCTCCACGCCCACTCGTCTCCACTGGTATGGGATCATCCCTCACATGGGATGATATCCTCTCTATCGGAGTAGCGGTTGTCCATGGGAAAGGGCATCCACCTTGGTGTAATCCCCCCTAGATTTTCATGCAAGAGGCAATACCCCTGCTCCTCCTCACTTCCTTAGTGCCAAGGCCAGCAGAGGACATGATAGGGAACATGGACCATTCTTTCTTGGGTCCCAAATCCCTCTACCGCTACGATTTGTCACCTCGGGCCTCCATCCTAGAGTATGTCCCGACACCTTGGGCCGCTCAACGCGTAAGCCCCTCTTCACTTCCCACAGATGCACTTTTCTCAATGTCATCATCAGGTCCCTGGAACCTCTTGTTTCTCACACTGAGCATTACTCTTGTGAGAATAGAGAGAGCACCGACCATGACACACTTTGGGCGGCCTCATAGCATAATCCCCAAACCCCCCGTCCCGCATGATGTTAAACTGTATATCTGAACTATGTGGAAATTGATCAATGTCAAGGCATGGTACGTAGGAAGCCTTCACAAGGTTCAAGACCACCACCATGTCATCCTGACCTCCTTCACATCGGTTCAAAAACACCTGGGCAGCTCAGAGTGTAAGCCCCGCACTCCCCCATTTTGACTATTAGGATTTTGATCCATGTTAAGGCATGGTACGTAGGAAGCCTCCATGGGGTTCAAGCCCACCACTCGGTCATCCAAACCTCCTTCATATCGGTTCACCAACACCAGGGCATCCTAGAGTGTAAGCACCACACATTTATGAACTATGAGGTCTTTGATCCTTTCTAAGGCAGGGTACGTAGAAATCCTTACGAGGTTCAAGCCCAACACCCATTGGACCAAGGTCCATCTTCACGTCAGTTCATAGGAATACTTTCAAACTACATGGACTTTGATTACCTAGAATGAGGATATGTAGGAACCTTTTGAAGGCTCAATCCCAACATAACTGTCGTTCCTACATTGGTTCCACACCATCTCCCCCTTCACTCCATTCAACTTTCCATCATTCATCCTGATCCTTACCGGGGCCGCCACATCCTGGTAGGATTATGCCAATTCACTTCCCCACTACTCTAGGCAGTGGTTGGGAAACGAACCATTCGTTAAACCCAACATCGGTGTTCTTTCAAGAGGTCACACCCATCTCATCCACTCTAGTCAGTGTTTCGATCAGTCGATCTGTCTCTACTGGATGTTAAACTCGTGACATACCCTGTGTTAAACATGAGAAGCTGAGGAAAACCTCAGATACAAGCCTATGGCATCTGATTCCCCGCATTCGACATGGGATTCCTCGAGCTTCCGTGCCCTAGATAAGCCCTATAATAAGGGAAATAAAATCAGATGCACCTGTACTCTAGTGCCCAAACACATCAGTGATTCCTCAACGTGACTACTCCCCCAACTAAAGGTTGTTGCCCTAACCAGACCCCTTGGAATGTCTGGACAGAAGTAGTGTAATTAACCGGTGTCCATAGAAACATGGCACTGGGAAGAGTTTCAAGAACTATATCTTAATCTATAAGGGAGACCCAGACTAGGTGAATAATTTCGAGGAGAAATCCATGGAAGGAAGAACCAACATCTCGTCATCCTGTTTCGATCAAGGAAAAATGCCCCCGAACAGGGAGCGGATGTCGCCTGCCTTTTGAAAGCGGGAATGTGGGGCAACAGAACAACGCAGAAGTCCCCCAAACGTGACGGACGCACACCTTGGTGAAAGCGTCAGAGAAAATGTCCCAAAAAACGTATTGAATTTTAGATTCATAATACAAAAAGAATTACTAGGATGTAAAGGAGGAGAGAGAAATCTCTCACTGAATTTCGGCATGGTAACTGGAGTACATGGGAGGAATTAATGAGGGAGAAAGGGGTCTCCCATCATCCAAACATAAAGAGGGCAGTATTTTGGAGGTGAAAACTCATACCCCAACATTTTTAATTGAAAACAAAAAGGCATAACAACTTAATTAAAATTTCTAAAAAATTAGAAAGGAAGAAATCCCTTACTTGGAAGTGTGATCCCAAAAGCTTGGGAGAGGATTGAGAGAGGCTTCTTATGAGATTGGGGAACCTTGGGAGGATTCTAGAGAGATGAGGATAAGGATTTATCTAAATTCAAAGGCATTGAGTGAATAGGAAGTGGGAGCTTGGGTGGATTTATATAGGAAATGAGAGGGAATTTTTTATAATTTAGGTTTGGGACACCTCACATTAAACTAATCAAAACCAAAAACAATCCCATGGTTTTTTTCCATGCTTTTTACAAAAGGGGAGTGGAAAAAAATATTTTATAAAGACAATTTCCAAACCTCTTAAAATAATAGGGTTGTGTATATGGATGTGAGCCAAACTCTCAAGGAAAACAATTTAAAAAGACCAAATGTTTTATAAGCCTTGAAGGATCCACTAAATCTTTGTAAAATAAATCAAACAAACACATAATCACATTGTTTTAATGGTAAAATATATATTAGAAAAAAATAATGTTTATAGTTTCTTATTACATCACTATTGTGTCATTATGATGTCATAAAACACATTATATATTTAAATGGTATTTAATATTTACCCAAAAAATTCAACTGCCTTAGAAAATTATGAAAAAATAACAACTGGATAATTTCAAAGTCCGAATTCCAAAAACATTATTCATTTTATCTAAATAATTTTCTAAATATGTGAATTTTTAAAATTAAAATAACAACCAATATTTATCAAAAATTCATGGGTTTTGACAAAAACAGTTTTCGAACCATAATAACAATTACAGTTGTATTCATAAAAATTGTTCAATCATTTATATTTTATAAAAATCAATTTATTAATAATATTTTATTAAAACATTATTTAATTCAAAAATAAATTAATTCATAAAAATAGATTTCTTAGTTGAATATTAACTACAAATTCTATTTGTGCTTTAAAATCTATTCAAAAAGTAACAATAATAAAATGAAAGCATATTCTTAATACAAAAATTATGTACATAATCATAGTACTAGGGTCTTGTTACATAACTCCTTAAAACACCCACATATAACCTTAGGGTAAGGTGCGTGATGGTGATCGACTCTTGGGGTGGCTCGAATAACGTTGCTCGAGTGGTAATATCTATCAACTTCCACTTCTCTTGTAGGCTGTTCCTCTTGAGCATAATGTATTCATGCCCAGCTTGGGCTTGGTCAAGAGTGAATCCGAATGACACAACCTCTTTTCTGAGGGAAAATGGGCTTTGTATGGGGTGAGTCTATTGGATGAGGCCATTGTTTCCTTTTTCTAATTAAATTGGATTTTTTAAAGCCCTGTATTTATACTAATCATGTGATCAATGTTCAAAAACTATATTAGAAATGGTCACAATTCTTAATGTTATTTTAAAATCCAAAACATTGAACCAAATAAGTGACAAAGTTTTATATAACCATAAGAAGATTTTAAAATAGACCAAGTGGAATATTCATTGATAAATTTTTTGGTCATTACAGTCTGGGCCTTGTTTGTTTGGCTCGCACCCTCTGTATTAGCTTGATAGTAGGAGGATAGAATAAAGATACATCAACTCTTGAATTTATAAAAGAAATAAACCCTACTTTAAGATCGTTAGAGAACATCACATTTGAGGAATAGTCAGCGTTCATGGATCGGTGGCGCTCGTCACTACCTGATGGTACTGGTCTCATCCTCCAAGTGGTTGACATCAAGAAACGTTATGAGAACATTGTCGTTTGGTGAAGCCGTGTGAATACTCCTCCCCAAGATCTATATAAATAGGATATGGGGAGGTTTAGTAATTCATGTGGAATTAATGGGGGTTAATTTCATAGGAACCTTCCTAATTGAAACAGTACTGTTACAAAGGATTTGAGGAGTCAATCCATTTAATGGCTTGACACGTCGGTGGTCCTGCCACCACAGCTTGTCCGTTGGAGGAATAGAATAGAAAGAAATAAAATAACAAAGGTATTTTATTAATCTTTTAAATGTCTAAAATACAACTTTTTCTCCTGACCTACTGAGGTCGATTTCAAGCCTCCCTTAAGCAAATCCTGGTGCTGTGGATTCAACGATGCCCTCAGATTATTAATCTGAGCACCAGTTCAAAAGATATAAAATGTTTCCCATGCATTTACTGAACGTACCTTAAAAAATGTCCAGAATTTCAATTTGGGCCCACCATACCTTTGAATCATGCACTATCAATTTTCAAAGACTCATAATAATTCCATATAATTAAAAAAATTACATTGAAAATTCGGTTATTTACAAAAATTGTATGGTCTTGACTAAGTTCAATAATCATCCATAAATAATAGAATCAATCATGATGGAAAACTCCACTATCTGGGGGGATAAAAAGCATTTGTAAAAAGGACTAGGATGGAGTATTGGGTCTGTCTCATCATCCAATATCTAGACTTATCCTTAGCTTATCGATAAGGATGGGATGCGGGATATATCCCTCTTCCAACCAGGTCTTGAAAACGCCACTGTCAGTTGTCTTCTCTCCAACTAGGGACATGGGTGGTGTCTGGGAAAAATCCTTGGTTGGTTTAATAAAAGGGATCAAAGAATAATCCTTTTCATTCCATGGGTCCCTGATGCTGGTCCCGACTAGCTTTTCTGGATCAATGATATCTTGGGAAAATACCCAATGAGGTCCGGTTACAGACTGGCTCTTGGCAGCTGATCCGTCGACCGGGATTAGGGGCCATGAAATTTGATTTGGAAGCTCAACGTTCCCCCAAGGTACGCCAATTTTTTTGGCAGGTCTGCACGGGTACTCTCCTAACCATGAGCCTCCTCGCTTACCAAAATATGGTCAGTACTGACTTTTTCCCCTTCTTCCCAAACATTCCAGAAACTCCTTTGCACTCCATCATTCACTGCCTGGGTGCTAAGCAAATTTGGGATAAATGGGACCCGACTTCTGCCACATCAATGACATTGGCCTCTGACCTTCCCAATCTTCTGACACGTTGGTGCTCCTCTCTTTCATTGGCTTCTTCAGGTTCACTTTTGACTCTGACTTGGATTATTTGGGTCCGTCACAACGATGCTATTTTTCATCAAGCTCACAAACCCCCCGAATTCTGGATTGAACGGGCCACCTCTTGGATTGAGGGATGGAAAGACCACAATGGAATTTTTATGCTAGGTTTTACCCTCTCCTTCCCCCCTCATTGTAATCCCCCAATGGAAGGGAATCATAAGATTAACATGGACGTGTCGCTCCAAAAGGTTGGGCTTGTTTCCCTTGGCCTCCTAGCCCGAAATCATCTGGGGAAAATCATTGCTGCAAAATAGAAACCACATCAGGATTTGTGGGAACCTACGGTTGCTGAGGCCATGGCCATCCTTGCCAGTATATTTCTCACCTTGGAATGTGGATGAGGTGATATCATTATTGAGTCTGACTGCCTCACCATTATCGATGTTATTAACCATAAAGATGGTGGGCTCCAGTCATTTAGTTTCATCATCCGGATAATTCTCTCACTTTGCCAACGCTTCTCTTTATGCACCTTATCCTTTACCAAAAGGGAAGTTAACAATGCTGTCCATCAGCTAGCGGCCTCAGGCCCATTCGACTCCAACCAGCTCTGGATGGAAAATTTCCCTTCATGGATTTTCACATGAACTTCTGCTGATTTTAGTCATTAATGTATCCTATTTTAATAAAAAAAAATGTCTCTACACAATATTATATGAACATTAAAGTGATGAGTGAATTAAATTTTGGTCTACTCATAGGCAATATTCATGTCAGGTAAGTCCTTTTAGAGGAGACACATCTCACCATAATGGTTGATTCCCCTCAATAATAAGGGATATTCACATCAATGATATTAAAGACAAAGCTCCCAATCAACCCTGGGACTAGATAACTAGTTTATTTAGACACAATCATTGTAGGTTTTAAAATAATTCCCACCATTATTAAAACAACCATAACTAAACAAGGAACACCATCAAAGGTTAGACCATATAAGGGTTTCAACTGCAGGTATTGGAAGATCCGAAAATATATTCCCTACATATTTCTACCCTTATTAAATCTCTATTTCATCTAAAAAATACCCAAGGACTTATCAATCCTATTGAGTCATTGGTAGCCCGATTAGAAGCTGTGGAGGAATAAAACGCAGTAGTACAACAACAAATGATACCTTACCCTGAATGGGTGGATATAAACCTTCCCCCCTCCAAAATTTGGGAGCCTTACATTCCCTATATTTAATGACTCACGAGACCCAGAGTATCATGTAACACATTTCATGACCCTTTGGGACCCCATGATGGGAAACCCTATATAATAAAAAGTGGCAAAACATAGTTTCTTAAGACAAACATTATAGTGGAGTGATTATTTGTAACAAAGTTATATACCCAAAATTTATTTTGAAATAAAAAATAATAAAATAAACATTTCTTACACAAATAATAATTTCATAAGATAATTAACAAAGTAGACGTCAAACCCATTGAATGGAGATTGAGTTAAATAATCCCTTAGCTTATGATTCCCTTTAGTGGTGTGTACATTAACCTCAAGTATAATAGTTTATAAATGTAAATAATTCATTTAGGAACTATACTAATAGTTATAATAAATTGTATGATAATATAATTTTTATAACGATCCATGAAGGTAGTAATGGCAAACAAACAAAATCAATATTCAGTTAGATTATAAACATGCATAAATTGGAGAACAATATCATTTTTTGAATAAGGTGAGGTAATAAAAGGGATTAATATAATATATTTCATTAGAAACACAAAATACTAGTATTTACATTAATCTTGTCTTATTATGACATTATGGATGAAGGAGTTGAGGAGAAACTATAATAAGAATGGAATTTAAGAAAGGTTATTTGAGAAAATTACCTCTTTAATATCACATCCTTGAAGGATCACTTAAAGAACTTTGAAATGGTCATTGGGTGAGACCAGAAGATCTTGGATGAGGGGAGAGAGTGAAGGAGAGGTTTTGGAAGATATTTTAGAATCTCCCTATCTTTTAGGGAAAATGAGCTGGTGAGGTTTGGTATATATACTTGAGGTGGGGTGGTTTTTAGTGATTAAATATTGATTATATTCTGTTTAATACCAACTATGTTTGGGAGGAAATAATTCACATGAATTTGGATAATAATTAATATTTTACATGATATTTAGGGTCTATAAATACTACAAACACCAATTTAAATTCATATTTTTTGGTATTTTAATATTTCATCTATTAACTTTCACTTATTTCACTATTTCACTTATATTGTGAAAAATAGTTATTTTTACCATGAAAAGATTTTTGTGATTAAAAATAATAATTACAATAATAAATTATTTTTAACATATTATTACAAATATATAAATTATTTTACCATATTAAATTAATGCAATATGAAAAAATATATTTAAAAATAATCCCATAGACGCATGGGAAATCATGTTTTTAATGGGAAACAAATTCAAATGTTAGAAATATTTTATATCCAATTAAATATTAAAATTATTAAAATGAAATAATTTTTAATAATTTATATATTATTTATATAATATTAACTTAAAACAAATTTTTGATATAATTTATCATTATAAATTATTTAGACGAATAGTCTGTTTTAAATTAAAATGCAGTATTTTAACTATTCATAAAAATGTAACTTCTCTGAAAAATACTGAAAAAATAACCCTTAGATAATTTTGACATTTAAATTTGAAAAATAATGTTTATATTTTCAAGTAATATTTATAAAGGTTTCAAAATTTATATTTGAAACATGAACTTCATTAAAAAGAGGAAAATAATAGCTTTCTATGATTAAATTTGGATTTATTATTATCTTAATTATATCAAACATATTGGATGAATTTGAAAAAAACTAATTGAATATATAACATATATATTTAATTAATATATTTAATAATCGAGATAAATTTTATTTATTAAGATAGAATTCCTTTGTGATCCTAACAAAATGTTTTTTTATAAAACACATCCTTTTTGTTTAACTAGTTTATATTTTTATTTATAATTAATTGGTAACCAATGAATTAATTTAATAAAAATGTGTAAACTACATTTTCCTAATTTAGTTAATCTCATATATTTACAATATTTCAATGTCCATGAGATAACTATCACAATTAAATAATAATATTTTGAAGTTTATTTAGGATCAGAATTTATTTCAAAGAAAGATATCGAATAGATTAAATTTATTTAAAAAATTGACATAGTTTAATATAACTGGATGTTTCATTCTACCCCCATAAAATTAATTTTCCCATAAAAATTCATAACTAGTATATAAATGAATGATGATACCTCTACCTCCTCACATCCCTAGGTTCCCACATAGATCCCCCAAATTAGTGGTTTCACCATAAATCATTAATTAGGTGAGTTGTCTTGTTTCATAAAACATTATCTATACAATCTAGAATATATATCGATAGTTCTTCATAAGATATATTTTAATCAAGAGGTATGAACACTGTGTTTATTACCAGTGATGGATTAGGTATGTACCTTCTTAATAGAGATATATGGAACACATCATGAACTTCAGAGAGATTTAGTGGAAAAACCAATCGATGAGATACCAACCCTATATGATCAAAATTTTTATTAAAAATTTTACCCTCATATATTTAAAATAATAACTAGAAATATAAGATGGATGTTTCAAAATTTTACATGTGGGAATAACACATCAAAAAAGGGTTCAATAAAACATTCTCTTAAAAAAAGGGAAAGTAAAAGGTAGAGATCACCACATAACTAGGATTCTGATTAGAAGAACATTTGTGGAAAGTGAAAACATTGGCTTGGAAGAGAATTATAACTATCAAGTTTTGATGTATAATTATACATAACGTGGACATCATAAGTTTAATGACCAAAAAAACATAGAAAAATATGTCTGAAACGATTCACTAATATCATCATAAATTATGATAGCATAATAACATCTATTTCAAAATCATTTGAGAAGATATACTTACTTGATTTCATATTTTAAGTACAATCTCACTTGTTGGTGGTGTCTTGATCAATTTATGCTTCATTTCTTACTCCAAGTAATGAATTTTAAATTGTAGTTCCTATAGAACCAGCAGATTGTAAGATCTATAATGTGATGAACATCCACTCCTTCTGTCTCTAATTGTCATCATAATAAAAATGGTTATCACATGTTATAAAAAATTCATAAAAATTCCTATCGTAATTTTATAAATTAATCTATAAAATGACAACCAACATTAAATGTAAACAACATCATAAATGTAACCCTTATAATTCTTCAAATATATTAAAATACAGAACTTTCGAATAAAGGTCACTAAATTTTCAAATTCAACTTATCATTAATCCCCCAAAAAACATGATGTAACACTTAATTGAACCACACTATACATGTGAATATCATTATCATTTATTCTTTAAAAACATGGTAATAACTTGAATTACTATAAAAAATCAGTGAAAAATGAATGATTTAATAAATTAACTCTTTCCTCATACTATAAATCCAAAAATTCTACAAACTCATCCCATAAAAAACATTATTGTCTTATTACTAATGAATTACATGTTTACAAATACTATCACATTTGTTTTATCATACTCAAAAATCTCTTTATCTCATTATTATACCAACGTCATCCACATATTAGGGGTTATCCTTCCGTTAATCATGTGTTTGATAAAAATATCACCTTACCAACTCAATCACTTTAAATGGTTTCCCGTACCATTTAACAAATGCTTTCAAATAATTATGGAAAAACTATAGTGTAAAACTACATCGATGTTTCATTATTCCATAATATAGTAAAATTACTTTGAAAAAATTATTCTTAAATTCCAATACATAAAAAATCAACCATTTCACTTCTTACTTAAACCATTTACCAGGATTTATCATTTTATTCCTTAACACTTCTTCCATCTCTTATATCATTTACATTCTCCTCATCATGAGTAAAATAACCATCACTCATGTATCCTTTTTAGTTCTCTTTACTATCATTCCCACTAAGGAATATATTTTTATAAATCCAATAAATTTTTTATTTAAAACATTCATCTATTGATAATACCTTAAGAATACCAATATTTCCATCCATTGAATTAACTAAAATCTTCATTTTTACTTTGCATTTACTCACTTTGTGCCCTTATTTTATATAGGAAAAACATTTTCTTATTCCTCTAAGGAATTCAATTTTCCATTTAGTCCAACAATCTAATCATGTATAAAGCTGAACCATCATTTATCCATGGTCACCACTACCCAAAATCTACGCTAATTCTTTCCTTCTCTTCTTTGGTGAGTCCTAGTGTTTGTTTAGGTATTCATTATTAATCTTGTTTCATGAAAACTAGTTAGGCATAATCAGAATATCCTTCTGTCCATTTTTAATTCCATTTAACCTCTCATCACGAAAGTTTTCATCACATTCAGTATTAATTGAGTTCTTTATGGTTCTCACCATTTACAAGACCTAATAGTGTGATTAACACTAATCATACTAGAAAAACAACTTATGTAAGGGAAATTACTTAGAGAATTTCAATCTATAACACATTAGGTTTATTATATGTTATTTTTAATCATTACAAAAACTCTAGGATGTTAACCTAGAATTATCCTTAGGGTTATACAGTTTTCATTTTCTAGTTTCCTAAGTTTAACTAAACCCTGATCTGATACAAAGTATACCCACCCACACTTTTCATACATAGATATTACATATAAATAGATTAATAATCATTATAAAAAAAATAAAAAAAATTATATAATCATATGGGTTTAGTGTATTTGGAAACATGGAAACATAAATAGATGGTTCATAAAACCTTTTCATCATCTAACACTTATTCCATTATAACTATTCCCTTTTTACATGTCAAACCTAATATGTTCTTAAAAATAATGGGAAAATTAACTTTAGAAAAGGGTTAGCTCATAATATCAACAAGGGTAAACAAGGGAGTTATGAAGTATGACTCACACATAAGTGTATAATAATATGAACATAAAATTTGAAAATTATACCCTTCATATAAAATATCATAATATTTATTCATACAATAAATCATAAAAATTCATAATAAATTAATCAAAAAAGAATTTCTTTGTTATAAATCATGGAATTGTGGAAAACATCTAAGCATATAAAATCAATTCATTAATATTCAGTTATTTTTCCAAGACTATCATAGTTGAATCAGTTCACTTACCAAACCATCATAGTAGTCAAGGTTAACTCCCAAGACTATCATGGCAAACAAAGTCCTTTACTTGACCGGTTTTACTTTCTGTTCCTATCATGTAAATCTCAGGAGATATACTATCATTACCCAAAAAAATTATCAAGATATATAGGTCTCACCGGTCACAAAATGAAAAGTATACATAAATGCTCCATAAGAACACAAATAATTCATTATATCAAAACCCATAAAAATAAATATGTTTCATAAACATTTCATCATAGAATAACCCATTGAATAGAAATGGTTTTCATAAATATCAATGAAAATAAAAATAATCGAACCCTAAAAGGTGTAATGATAATTTCCTTGAATACTATCCCCATTAAATGATAAGTGACAACAAATATTGTTATCGTAGATGGAAAATAATTTTGAGAGAGCACTTGAAATATTTTTTTTGGAAAATATCCTCTATATTTTAGAAATACTTTTTTTTAAATATTGTGAAATTATAAAAAAAAATATTCAGTTAAAATTATTTTTGACGTTTAAAAATTAACCCTAAAGTCATTATGGAATCTTGATTTTAGGAAAGTATGCTCATTTTTTATAAGTTTAAAAAACATTCCTTCTATATTTTTGTCAAAAAAATCATAAAGAGATTTGTTTAGAAAATGAAAAAAAGAATCCATTCAATTCATTTTTTAAAATTAAATCATTATTAAAAATTAATTTAAACAATCATATGGGAATAATAAAAAAAAATAAACAATTTTAGGAAAAGTGGAAATTCATGAAAAAATAATTCTTTAAATGAAATTTTGAAAACACATCTCTTAAAAGAAAATTTATCATAAATATAATATCATTAAAGTGAAAATAAACTTAATAAATTATTATAATTCTCTATAAATGAAAAAAAACTTATATTAAACAAACAATTCATCCCACACATAATTATATCATGGTATAATCTAGTAAGTAGAAGGTTAACCCAAAGAATAGAAATTGGGTTAAGAATTCTCTTATTACTTTATAAATCAGTTGAATCGTATTCCCCATAAATGTAATAATTATCAAAATAAATATTTAATAAATTTAATATAATTTGATTCATGATGTGATAAATAAAATTGATGTATATAAATCACACACAAAAAATAAGTGGGGAAAAATTCATATAAATCACCGAATTAAAAGTGATATGAGAAATCCTTACAAAGGTTGTATCCTTGAGGAGAGAATTATTAAATGGTTTGATAATGTGTAACAAACATATTTAAAAAATATATGTGGGAATAAAAAAATAATGAATTAAACTTTTTATTCCAAAAAATAATATTTTCATAATACTTTTAATAAAGTAGACGTATAAATGAATGAATGTAAATTGAGTTAAGAAATTTCTTACCTCACACATCCCTTTAGTGGTTCATAACTTAACATCCTGTATAATGGTTTAAATAATTTTATAAATCCATTCCTTAAATATAATAAAATTTATAACACAATATATGAAACTTTTATAACATCTTACCACCTATTCATTAATAATATTTTATTATTTTCCTTATTTTGGGTGCATTCGTTTCATGGTTTCATCATCAGTTCATTTGGGTATAGTTAATGATTTTTCAGTAAAATGAAAAAAACCCCAGAAGTGAAATTTAATGGTATTAATTCACTTATATATGTTTAAAAGGTCCCATATATCATTGTTTTTACATGAGGATTATTCTATGATAAAATTTTAATGCTAAACGTTCAGTAAAAAAGTGGGTTTTTTCTGATCATCACGAACAAGTTTTGTTTTATTTAATATTATGTAAATTTGTTTTCATTGAACATGAAATGAGTAAAAATAAAATAATTTAAATATTATTTAACCATAATAAAAATTTTATGACTATCCATAAAAGATGTAATGAAAAACGAATAAAATCATTATGCATGGAGGTTATTAACCAGGATAATTTTTAAAATAGTTTCATTTCTTTGAATGATAGGAGGTAATAAAATGTATGGACAGAAGATATTCTGTTAGAAACCTAAAATTCAGGTATATAAATGATTTTGGAGTTATTATTCCATCATGTATGATGTTAGTGAGGAGAAATTAGAAGAAGAATATAAATTAAGGGAGGTGATTTGAAAAAATTACTTCTTGAATATCACTCCCTGAATGATACCTTAAGGAATTTAGAAATATTATTTGGGTGAGATGAAAATATCTTGGATTTTGGAAGATTTTGGAGAATATTTTTTTAATGATATTTTAGTTGATTCAATTCTTAGTGGGAAAACAGGGGTGGTGCGATGTGGTATTTATAATTGAGGAAGGGTGCTTTAAGTGATTACATAATGATTATATTATGTTTAAATACAACCACATTTGGGTGGAATTAATTCCTACAAATTATTATGATATTTAATTTTGAATATGCCTTTTATTGTTAATAAATACCAAAAATAACCATTTAAATTTTTATTTTTTAGTATTTAATATTTTACCTTTTTAATATAACACATTTCATTATTTTACCTATACTATGGTAAATAATTTTTTGACCACCATAATTTTCTTATAAATAAAAATCATAATGACCATAATACCTAATTTGAAAATTATTATTCCAAATATAGAATCTATTTTGACAAATTAAATACCTAGAACTTTCAAAATTAGATTTAAAAATAGTCCCCCACACACAAGGGGAAGCGTTTTTTTAAAGTGATGAAATTGAAAAATTTAAATGTTTTTCTATCCAAATCAACATGAAAATTATTAAATTGAAATAAATTGGATTAATAGGAGTTTAATTGATTTAATTTTTCATTAAACAATTTTGAAATTTAATTTAACAAAATAATTTTTTTGATTAAAATATAGTTTTCAATTAAAATGTAGTATTTTTATATATTCATCAAAGATGAAACTTATTCAACAAATTAAAAAAAAACATTTGGTAATTTTAATGTTATTATTTATAAAATCATGCTTATTTTTTCAATTAAAATTAATTAAACTATCAAATTTCTGCTTTATAAGAGGAGTTATATTAAATGGAGGAGACATTACTTTTTTGAAATAGGTAGCTTTTATGCTTAAAATTTGATTTATTCTTATCTTAATACTATAAAACATATTGGATGAATTTTAAAAAAAATATTAAATATATAAAACATAAATTTCATTAATATATTTATATAATATTTATTAATTAAATTTATTAAGATGAAATTTCATTATGAGCATAAAAATAGTTTTTTATTAAAAAACACCCATTATTTTCGACTAGTTTTTATTTTCATTTCTAATAAATTGGTAACCAATGAATTAATTTTATAAAATGTGTGAAATATATTTTCATAATATAGTTAATCTCATTTATTACTACTATTTTAATGTCTTGGAGATTGCTATCATAATTATATAATAATATTTTGGAGTTTGTTTAATCATGGAATTTTCTGAAAAGTAAGTTAACAAATAGAATATAATTATTTTAAAAAAATGCATAAATACCGTGAAATATTTTTTTATTTCATTGAAAACATATAAAACTATTTACCATTTCACTTGAAACTAGGGACCGCCATTTTGGAATGATTTTTTTCAAATACACCATGCAACAAATGGTGGACTCTATGGAAGTGAAGTTGGGAAACCGTCCAATAAAATTGGCATGTGCTTATGTTGTTTCCATGGAAGAAGAATAATAGTGAAAAAATTGTTTCTTGAAAAGGTGATTTGAAGTTCTATAATTGGAACATGAAGAAAACTAACCAAAATCATTTTATCGTAAAGGGATAGTTTAATCAACCAACATTACCCCCATTTTCTTATTTTGCGGCATGGCCAACCTCTTTGGAACCATAGTCCTCCAAGAATTGGTCCTACTTGAATCGATGAAATAAGAGACGCACGAGTCTAGTACATAAAAACGAGCCTATATGGTTACAAAAAAACATTCATGAATCTCTTAGAATTTATGCCACCATCCTAGAGGGCATAGGTATTATCCAACTAAATGGTACAATAAGAGTTAACACACAAGATTGAATCCTCTTCAGATGAAGACTTAATATTTGGTTCCATTAGTATCATTTAGTTAATGGATTTCTTCTCTAAATATGTGTATATCCATGAAACGTAGTTCTATGTACTTGATTGGGTAACTGGAAGAAGAGTCCATAGGAGCCGTGGGTGCATGGGAATGCACAGTCATCGAAAAACTCAATATTCTAGCCATGTCCCCGTTAGGAATATCTATGTTGTTGAAACTCATGGGAGATCCCTCCAGTTGGCCCAAAAAATGAGGTAAGTTCCCCCGATTATTTTCTACTAAAAAAATTCCTTTAACAATACTTCCCATTATCAGCATTAGAAAAAAGCACTGATAAATGTCATCTTTATCAATGCTAAAAAGGGAAATGATAAAGAGTACATTTTATCAGTGTTGATAAAAGGTACCCTTAATCATCAATTTATTTAGCACTAATAAAGAGTATCCTTTGTGAGTGCTTTTATATAGTGATGGTAAAGGGTAGAATTTATCAGCTCCTTTTAGCGTTGATAAAGGTACTGAATAAAATAATACAATTAAAAAAAATAAAAAGAAAATTTTGAAAATTTTGTTAGTTAAGTAATTATTGATACAAATTAATAATTTTAATACACTTATACATAAATTATAAAAACAAATAAATATTATATATTAAATATGTATATATGTAAAATGAAAAAATAAAATAAACACAAAAAAATTTAAAAAGTGTAAATACAAAAAAAATATTAAATATTTTATTCAGTAAATAATTATTGATAAAAAGAACACATTTAATATACATATCTGTATATTTAAAATATTAATAGATATTATATATTAAATATAGTTATATAAAATAAATAAATTGTAATAATTAAACAATCGAATTAAAAATGAATAAATTGTTATTATTAAAATAAAAAATAAAAATGACTACATTACAAAATTATTTAAAAAAGAATTAATGAAATAATTAATAATAAAAATGAATATGTATAATATATATTAATTATAAATAGTAATAAATATTATATATTAAATATAAATATATTGAGGATGAATAAAATGTAATAATTAAAAACATACTAATATATTATTCATTTTTAGTTTTATTTGATTATTTAATTTAACATGTATGAAACATGTGTTATATTGATTTCACATACATATATAAAATTAATGAATTCTTATAAATAATGCACACACAAAAATATTTACACAATTAATGAAATATTATATAGAAACATACACCAAATTGTTTGGTAATTTATTCTAATTTTAGTATATTTTATAATTTCTTTATAACATGACACAATTAATTATTCAATTTAACTCATTTTTAAATTCATGTATTTAAAATTATATATTCATTTACAATATTAAAAATATATTTTTAAATAAAAATACTTATATATTTATATTTTCTACATTTATAAATTTAAATATTTATAATTTTTATAAATAAATAAATTTTATTTTTTAAAAAATATTTATATAATTAAATAAAAAAAATTATATATATTTAAATAATTGTAAAATAATAATAAATTTACTTATATAATGAATACATTATACTTATAATATATATATATATATATATATATATAAGTTCATGTTGAAGCTACAGTTTATTTGGGGAAAGAGGCTAAGTTACAATGAAAAGCAGGCAACATACAATACACGAAAGTACTCAGCAAGACTCAAACTCGAGACCTCACCGAGACCCATAAGTGAAGCTACCACTAAGCTTCACCCTAGGGGATATATATATATATATTAAAAATATATTATTTATATATTTATGAATAAATAATTATATATTTAAATAAATATAAAATTATAATAAATCTATTAAAATAATGAATATATTTATGTTTATATATATCTAGTAAAAATTTAAATATATTTAATGATGTAAATATATTTATAATTATAAAATTATAATAAATATATTTAAATAATGAATGCACTTACTATATTTATATTTTCATATAATTATTAAAAATTTATATAAATTAAAAAATATATATAATGATAAAAATATATTTATAATTATAAATAAATAATTTTAAATATATTTATAAATGTATATTTACTATATTTATAAAAATAATTATTGATAACTATAAATAAAAAATTTAGTTATTTTTAAAAAGTACTAATGTAATTATAAATTAATAATGATATTTTTATATAATTATAAATTATAATAAAAAATATTTAATTATATAATTTCTTTTGTAGTTGTTATATTTATAATTTCAATTATAAATCCTTTATCAATACAAAAGTTTTAAGGCTGATAGATCATAATTTTATATGTGTTTTTTAGCATTGATAAAGATAACTTTTATCAGGAATTATCAATTTTTACTACTAAAAGGGATATTTATCGGTGCTTATTTGAAAATGATGATAAAATTATCCTTGATCTGTTTATAAGAACCTAGACTATGAATAATTCAGTCAGAATTCTAAAGCTCTCCTAGAACTCCCCTTGTGCCGGTGCTACTCCTCTACGTTCTCTAAAAAAAACAAGGATATAATCAAAGGTGTATTATTTTCTACTTTTCCTCTCTCATTGTTTGATTGTTTGGGTTCCACAATATTCATTTTTCCACTTAAATTAACCATGATGAACCCTACATCTCATCTATCTATCTCTCTCTCTTTAATATACCTAGAAAACTATACCCCTACTATGTACACTCATTCCACCTTCATATGAGGCCACTGTGAGTTAATTCTCTATCCCATGTTGCAACTAATAGTGATTTTCTTGATGTTTCTATTATTTTATTTCTTTTTACATTTTATATAGTGTGTATTGTCATTTTTTTTAATTTTTCTTCCCCAATATGGCTTGCACATGTAGATGAAAAATAGTAAAAGACAATGAGTATAATTATGAATATATGTGTATCGATTGTGAAAACAATATATAAAAAATTTCATAGAATTATAGGTGGGTATTTTCTATTTCTTAATATTGGATTATTAGTGACGCATAGGTGATATAGTAGAATGAACAAACAAACATTGTTCCTATGTCATAAATTGATAGAATTTTTTTGGGGTTCCTATATATTTTCTTGAATTTGATTATGTATTTTTGTTCCAAAACAATTTCAATATAAATATGTACATAATTTCACATTCTGAATATTATATCAAATAATGATATTATGATATAGCACATTCAAGAATTATAAAAGGTTTTATGTTAACCTTGTTTGAAATATCTGAAACTTTAGTGCTTCTTAAGAATATTATATTATAATTATGATTGTGGTAATTTTTACTATACAAGAATTGATAAATTCAATCTGGTTAAACATAAAATTGATTTCATGGATTACATTGTTGTCGGTGGAATGTTGTGATGGAAAGTAGATTATATTTTTGATAGATATCATGCAACCATCACAATGTGAGTTACAATGACGCGTTGTTTGATACTGTTATTTAATTATGATTTTAGATTAATAATTAATAAAAATTGTTAATACTACAAAGGACCATGGGTTTCAAAAATAAGGTTTTGTAAATGATGATTCAATTTGTTAAGATAAATATATAATAAAATACACTTCATGCATAAAATCCCACATTTTAATGCATCTTGCATGAAAATTTTTATAGTCTTGAAAATAGATATAATACTTCAATACTCCAATACAACTAACCACAACTACCATTATTTAATTCTTCCTTATATTATTGATTTCATTAAATTTCTTAATGATGTATTGGACCCCCTCTTTCAAACTATAATTCCTCCCATCATTCTAGTTACAAAGTATTGTGATGTCATGCCTACCACTCGGATTGTATTCATTAATCTCCATCAAAGCTGCTACCAGAACATTGAATACCAAATCACACAATCCTTTATTCAACTCTTTCAACCTTACATCCCTCTAATTTACTACATCCTAAGAAGACCAAACAATTAATGAAAAAAATAAATCAAAACATATGGAATGAATTTTTTTTGTTTCTTGATACACTTTTTCTTATGTGACTCACTCACTTAATTTTTAAAACGCATCATCAAAAATTAATTTTAAAGTGGGTTCAATCACATTGGATCCAATTACAACTTCGTAGTAAGAAATATTTGGAGAATAATACTACTATGATGTGTAAACTCATGATAATACTTTTTTTCACATTTTTTTTAAAAAAAAGATAAATTTAATAGGGATCCAATATAACCCTTAATGATATTCCAACCACAATGATAGGAGATATCAAGACCTAGTTTCATCTTCATATTCATGATACTTCATAATGACCCATACTCTACATACATTGTTAATAATTCAAAATTGAAGTACACTTATTACAACATATAAAAAAACCATGAAAGGACCATATAGGTATAGTGTCTTTAAAAACTGGGAAACATAAACAACTGGTTCATAAAACATCCACATTGGCTCCCATTTAATTCATCATATCTAGAGTCCCTTTTGGCATATCCTACTTAATAACCTTATTCCTTTCCTGGGGAAAGAAAACATAAAAAATGGTGAGCTCAAATGCTCAGTAAGGGAAAACAAAAGAAATGTCAATCACATCATATTCATAAGAACATAACATTTTGGAAATCTTGACCTTCAAAAGAGATCATAATTTCATAATCATGGGATAACTCATAGTAGTGAAATGTAATCCCAATAATCATAACATAAAACATGAAACTTTGTGGCATAAGCACATAATTATAGAGTGTCATTTCTTAGTAGTCAAGAGTCATAGCCAAGACTATCTTAGCAGAAAAAGTCCATTTCTGAACTGAGTTCACTCCTCGTTTCAGTCCTGTTTCACTGAACCGGTTTAACCTGCCGTTCCAGCCATTTCTATATCATGAGATATAAATCTTTACCAAATGAATTGTAGGGTGATATAGGTACCACCCATCTCATGATGATACCATTCTTATGTGTGCCACAAAATCAAAAAAATCATACATCATTGCATAACCCATGTAATAAAAATGGGATTCTTAAACATCGTTACATCATAAAACAATTCATATAAGATAAAGGAATTCATAAAAATAATTACGTCACAACATAATCAAATCAATTTAATAATAGGTACAGAAACAGAACCCTATATTATCTTAGATGGAACACAATTTTGATAAAACACTTGAACTCCATTCTTGAGGAAAATATCCTTTCTACTTCAAAAACATTTTCCTCTCTTAAAATGTAATATAATTCTAAAATAAAAGAAATTGATTAAAAATAAACATGAAAACATGTAATGTAAGATTCATGGAAATAATGTTCTAAAATTACATTCATGCCGTATAATTAAAAAAAAGACATTCTTCTCGTACTTTGGCTGGAAAAGTCAAAAAGTACCTCGTACGAAATACGACAAAAGATTCCTTTCATATCTTTTACTAAAAACTCACCAAAGTGTAAAATTGGATTTAAACAATTTTAGGTGGATGAAAATAATATTATATATTGAGGAAACATGTATGTGGATGATAAATATTCCTCAGTAAATTCTGAAGTATATAAACAATCTCGGATAAAAATGAGATTGTGAGATTTTCCCTTAGCTAAGGTCTGATTTTCTTCGGAAGTGTTCGAACCTCCTGTATAATGATTTAAATAATGTCATTGACTTATTACAGAATCATACATATTTTTATGATATCATATATGGTCATATTCTTATATTCTTATTAGTAATATTTCATTGCTACTTGTTATTCAGGTGTTTATTGCTTTATGTTTATATGTGTGTTTTATTGAATAAATTCTAATTCCTCGTTTTAGGTTATAGACACCTCATTTATAGAATGTTATTAGTGTAATATATATCATATTTATTCATTCAATTCATTTATATAATCATTATTCAATAAAAAGCATGTAGAACGATTCACATCACATCGTGGAGACGATATTCCGTACGTACGCACGAGTGATGATATAGATCCCATGATCGTGGAATTCTAATGGAGTGTATGTATACTATTTCAGAATCAATATTACATTACAATAATCATATATAGTTATTATTTACACCATTATACCCATCCAAGTAAGGTGGTGGTGGAAAATCGATTACACCACGACGTGGAGACGGTATTCCGTACGTACGCACGCGCAGTGATTTCATTTTCCGTAGGATGGATAGATAGTGAAATAGGTTTGTTTAATACTTATAATAACATATCTGTATATGAGTGATACTGATGTTATTACTTCATAATGAAAAAACTAAATAAGAATAAGTGGAAGAAGAAATAATGTTGAAAGAATCGGTAACGAACATTACCTCTTCTTTGAAACGCCTCTTTGAGACCTCCACTTAGGGCACTAAAATTGGTCTTTGAAAAATACCAGCACCTCTAGGATGTTTCTAGGGAAGTTGAGAAGATAATTTGGTAGGGGTTGGCCGAGATTTATGGCTCAAAGTGGTGTGAGGAAGAGAGGGAGGAGGTTCCCTTTAATAAGGGAGGAGAGGGTCACCTTTGGATAAACTAAAAATAATATTTTATTATAAAGTCATATTCAGTTTTTAATAGCTAGAAATTGATTTATTTCGAATCTAAGGTGGGGATGGGTCGAAATAATCTCATCCAATAGAATTTAGACAAGTTTAAGTTTCTATTTTAACCTTATCATTTAGAATTAACTGTAAGTTAAATAATTTTACTTTTACCGTGTCTTCTTGTTTTCTTACACTATAAGGTTAGTAAAATTACTATAACAAATAAAAAGAACACCAAGTTGTTTATTATTAATATATATAACCATATCTAATTCATTTGGTAGAACCTTAGATTTTTAGGAATAAAATAACAATTAATAATATAATATTTGTTTTAAAAACTATTTTATGTCAATTTTGACACTATTTGGTAATTGATTTTCGTGAAAATCTTAACAAAAAGAATAGTTCTAAAAAATTTAATTAAATCAGTACTAATATTTAATATTAACCTAGAAAATTATTTTAATTCATATAAAGTCTCAAATTACAATTATTTTGGTATTTATAACATCAGTTATGTCAATATTTAAATAATAAGATAATTACTGCATAATCATTGTGTCATAAATTAATTAATTTATTTAATGTATAAAAAATAAAAATAAAATACCATTATCTATGAAATCATTTTATCTGTCTAATTAATATTTATAGTCGAATTTATCTTATGTATTACCCTATATTAATAATTATTTACTTATTAAACATTGATTTTAACTATTTTAACCCTTCTTTAAATAAATTAATATTAAATGTCCTAATCTGATCCATGTGGGCCTAAATGGTCATATTTTATTCCTAAGGTTGTTTTTGGTCAAATTACACTTATCCAATAGAATTAGAACATGTTTTAGGATAATACTAATATCATTTGTACCCTTAATTACCTAATTTACTTTTAACCGTGGTAAAAAAAGTAAAAAGTTACTATTCACAAAAAATTATTTTCATCTCATTGAATCAAATTTTAGTCATTGATATTAACTGTGTCTCTCGGATTTTTGAAATTCCACTCACAAAAGTGGTAAAATTATGTTTTATGTAAATTTCCAAATTCACCTAGGAGGTGGGTAAAAGACGGTGAAAATTTCAATAAGGTTTTTATATATCTAAAATTATTATAAAATGACCCCAATGAATTGAATTGAACTTATATAGGTATTATGTTTAAATTTTGACCTAAAATAAATTTAAATAAAATAAAGAATTATTTAAATAAAATGTCGGTTTTTAAATAGTAACCCAGTGTTTTCAATATTTATCAAAAAATTGAAATTTTTCAGAAAAATACCAAAATTTCACCCTAGGATAATTTTGATATTCCGAATCCAAAAATGAATTCCATTTTTAAAAATAAAATTTACAAAATTTTAAACAGCGGGTATTACTATTCATAATGGTTAGGTTTAATAATATTTTAATAGTATATCGTTGTTTAGTGAAACTCGGTATTGCGTACGACGCAAGCTATTGAGGAAGGTCGTGATTGTGTGTAAAGAAAGACAAGCTAGTGTTGTGTGTAGTTAAAGATTCCTTTGATGATTTATATAAAAACAAAATATTTCTCATAAAAGTCTCAGGTGTTACATTCTACCCCCCCTAAAATTAATTTCGCCCTCAAAATTCGTCACTTTGTAACAAATAGATGATGATACCTCTCCCTCATCATATCCTAAAGCTCTCATGTAGCTTCTTCTAATTGGTTGTTCCTCCATAAAACTTTCACCAAGCTAGTGGTCTTGTTCTGTAGGACTTTTTCGCTACGATCGAGAATCTCTATCGGCTGTTCTTCATAAGAAAGATCTTGCTCCAATGGTACAACTTATGAGCTGAGTACATGTGAAGGATCATGTATGTACTTTCTCATGAGAGATACATGGAACACATCGTGAACTTGAGAGAGATTCGGCGGAAGTGCCAATCGGTAAGCTACATTCCCAACACGATCCAGTATTTCAAAAGGACTGATATATCTAGGGCCCAGCTTTCCCTTCATTTCAAATATCATTACTCTCTTCCAAGGAGATATTCGTAAGAACACTTTATCACCCACTTCAAACTGTAGGTCTTTTCTTCGGTTGTCAAAATAACTTTTTTGTCAACTCTGAGAAGCTCTAATGTGTTGTTGAATAGATCTGACCTTTTCTGCCACCTCATCAACAAGATCAGGCCCTAATAGCTTTCTTTCCCCAAAATCATCCCAGCAAGTTGGAGTCCGGCATTTCATTCCATAGAGAGCTTCATATGAAGCCATTTTAATACTGGAGTGAAAGGTATTATTATAAGAAAATTCCACAAAAGGTAGGTGTTGATCCCAACCACCTTTGAAATCCATAGAGTAAGCTCTCAACATATCTTCTAGAGTTTGAATTTTTCTCTCAGACTGACCATCTGTCTGAGGATGATAAGCAGTGCTGAAACTCAACTCTATATTCAGAGTATGCTGAAGACTTCGCCAAAACTTTGAGGTAAACCTCAGATCCCGATCAGATATAATGGAAAGTGGTACTCCATGCAGTCTTACCACTTCCTTCACATATATCCTAGCATGCTAATCCAGAGAGAAATCTTCTCTAATAGCAATGAAGTGTGCAGACTTTGTAAGACGATCAACTATGACCCATATAGCATTATAGACTTTGGATTTTTTAGGAAGTTCAGTGAAAATGTCAATAGTGATGTTTTCCCATTTTTATTCTGGTATGGGTAATGGTTGTAACATCCCCTTATACATTTGTCTCTCAGCTTTAACTTGCTGAAAAACCAAGCATCAGGAGACATATTCAGTAACATCTCTTTTCATGCCATCCCACCAGAAGTACTCTTTCAGGTACCTATACATCTTTTTGCTTCCAGGATGAAAACAGAATGAACAACTATGAGCCTCATCCAGGAACTCATCCTTTAATTCGGGGATGGTAGGAACACAAACCCGATTCTTAAACATTATTATCCCATCACAGTCAATGTTGAATTCAGGAACATTTCTCACCTTCTTTTTTAACTCTACATCTTTTTTCTGTGCCTCTTTAATCTTCACATGTATAGATGGTTGAACATTCATTTGAGAAAGATATGATTTTCCCCCTTCTATTATAATTCCAAGATCCATCCTTTGTAAATCCATAAATATTGGATCTTTTTTGATCCTCATCATGGATAAGCTATCATGGTCTTGTCGACTTAATTCATCCACCACCTTGTTTGCTTTCCCAGGGTGGTAATGAATTGAGCAGTTTTAATCCTTAATCAGCTCCAACCATCTTCTTTGGCGCATATTCAGCTCCTTTTGTGTGAAAATATACTTTAAAATTTTATGATCAGTATAAATATCACACCATTCTCCATAAAGATAGTTCCTCCAAATCTTTATTGCAAAGATTACCGCAGCTAACTCCAAATCATGAGTTGGGTAATTTTGATCATGGATTTTCAACTGTCATGATGCATAAGCTATCACCATATCTTTTTTCATAAGAACACACCACATCCCATTATTTGATTCATCACTGTAGATCACAGACCTTTCTCCACTACAAGGAAGTGTGAGTACAGGTGCACAAGATAACCTTATTTTCAACTCCTTTAAATTCTCTTCACATTCCTCCATCCAAACAAACTTAACTCCTTTCCGAGTCAACTTGGTGAGTGGACTAGATAGTCGTGAAAAATATTTCACAAAACTTCGATAATATCCAGCCAAACCATGAAAACTTCAGATATCAGTTACTATTGTTGGTATTGAACATCTTTCGATAACCTCTGTTTTTGCTGGATCCACAGATATCCCCTCTTTTGAAATTATGTGACCCAAAAATGCAACTTTTGAAGCAAAAATTCACCCTTGGTAAATTTGGCATAAATCTTCTCCTTTCTTAGGGTCTTCAATATAATTATCAAATGATCTTTATGTTCTTCCTTGCTCATTGAATATACAAGAACATCGTCTATAAAGACTACCACATACTGATCAAGATAGTCTTTAAAGACTCTATTCATCATATCCATGAAGATAGCATGGGCATTAGTAAGACCAAATGGTATCACTATAAATTCATAGTGTCCATACCTTGTACGAAAAGCCATCTTTGGTATATCCTCCCTTTTGACCCTTAATTGATGATACCCTAAATGAAGATCAATCTTGGAAAAGTATTGATCTCCGCATAGATGGTCAAATAAGTCATCAATGCGTGGGAGAGGATATTTGTTCTTGATAGTGATCTTGTTAAGTTCTCGATAATCAATGAAGAGTATCATTGATCCATCTTTCTTCTTAACAAACTGAATAGGGGCTCCCCAAGGTGATGCACTAGGGCGTATGAATCCCTTATCAAGATTATCTTGGAGTTTCTTCTTCAATTCCTACAACTCAATTGGGGCCATTCTATAAGGTGTCTTTGAAATAGGTAGAGCACCAGGTACGAGTTTTATTGAAAACTCAACTTCAAGATTTGGTGGAAGACCTGGAGATTCCTCTAGAAAGACATTATAAAATTCCGGTACAAAGGGAATATTCTTAATCGTGAGTTTCTATCCACCCATTTGATATAAATAACCCTCAATTAGTGGAATCAAGACCCATAAGATGGAATAAATTTCCACTGGAACGTTATGTTCTTCCTTGCATTGATAAATGATCATAGATTGATCTGGGATATGAAATGTGACTTCCCTTATTTGTAAATTGATATGAGATCCATATAGATAAAGAAAATACATACCAAGAATCACATCAAATTCCACTATTGGAAGGATCACATGATTTGTAGGAAGCACTTTCCCACAAACTTCAATTGGAGAAGAATTATAAAATTTTTAAGAGACTATTGTGCCATTAGGGGTTGTCACAGCTAACACAACATCTAATTGTTGAGGTAATACAATGATACCCTTACAAAATTCTTCAGAAATAAAATAGTGGGTGGATCCAGAAACAAATAAAACATTTTCTACTTTAGAGTGGATGTTAAGTATACCTCTCACCACTTCGTTGTCGTACTCCACATCACCGATAGTAATTGCATGTGACTTTCCTTTGTCTTTGGCCTTAAGAGTTTGTTGACGTCGATCATCATTATCAACCCTTGGATTAGGGAATTGATTAGCATAATGCCCCATTTCCTTTCACTTGAAACATTCAAGTGTAGTAGGTTCATTCTGTGTATCCCTTCCTTTTTTCGCATCATTAGACATCTTCTTCCCATTATTTCAACATTCAATTGCCCGATGAACTTATTTTCCACACTTATAACATTTTCTTGTCACCTTAAGATAATTTCCTCCATGTTTCTTTCCACACATTTAGTATAAGGGAAAACACATCTTCTTTTCAGTGAGCTCTTTTGATTTTCCTTTGAATTCCATTTTCCTCTTCTTATCAAACCCATATAACTGATGGGTTACTCCAATCACCATATCAACCTTGAGAGCACAGCGAACAATATCCTTGTAGCTATTGAAGTCCCTTATGGCTAACGCCCATTGAGGACTTAGTTTTAAGCCACTAAAGAATCGATCGATCTTACTCTCAGGTTGGATAATAATTCCGGAAGCGAACCTTGCAAGTCTTGTAAAATTTGCTTCGTAGGTACCAACAGATTAATCATCCTTTTGTTTCAGTTCAAGAAACTCCTTCTCCATATTTGTTTGAAGAATACGAGGGAAATACTTATTGAAAAATAAGTTCTTGAACTCGTCCCATTCCATAGACTCAATTTCATCCCTTTTCCTCGTATTCTTAATAAGATTCCACCATTGATTAGCAAAACCTTCAAAACGATAAAATGATAAGATGAATTTATCATGTTCAAAACATTGAAGAACAGAAAATATCTTTTCAGTAGTACTGATCCATTGTTCAGCCACTAATGGATCAGTAGACCAACTGAATGAGGTTGGACGCTACCTCATGAAGGATTCAACAGAATGTTGCTCCTTCCTTTTCTCGTTCAGAAGTCTTGCATGATTCATAGCCTGAGAAATTTGTGTGAGCATGGCTAAAAGATTTTTCATTCCTGCTCCCATAACATTTTCTTGCTCAGGGGAAAAGTCATTGCATTTCCCGTCTCATTCTTCATTAACACGGTTCTTTCAGGTTCCATCCATTAACTAAAACCAAGAAGAATATTGTGAGCAACAATGATTATAATTGGAAAAACACATAATCAAGAATAAAAT
Source organism: Viscum album (assembly GCA_963277665.1). NCBI lineage: Eukaryota > Viridiplantae > Streptophyta > Magnoliopsida > Santalales > Viscaceae > Viscum > Viscum album. Next base: position 382,766 of record CAUJRU010000571.1, read on the forward strand.
TTTACACTTAAGGTCTTATCATAGGTTATTCATGTCCATTTTTTTAATAAACTAAGAGTTTGTTCTATGCTTAGACTTATCCTTAGGGTTATTACTAAGGCTTTCACTTCCTAGTTTCCAAAGGTTGACTATACCTTTCCTCTGATACCAAATATGACGACCCATACTCTACATACATTGTTAATACTTAAAAATTGAAGTACACTTATTACAACATATAACAAAACCATGAAATGACCGTATAGGTATAGTGTCTTTAGAAACTGGGAAACAAAAACAACTGGTTCATAAAGCATCGACATTGTCTCCCATTTATTTCATCATCTCTAGAGTCCCTTTTGGCATATCCTACTTAATAACCATCTTCCAGACCTGGGGAAAGAAAACATACAAAAGGGTGAGCTCAAATGCTCAGTAAGGGAAAAAAATAAATGTCAATCACATCACATTCATAAGAACATAACATTTTGGAAATCTTAACCTACAAAAGAGATCATAATTTCATAATCATGGGATAAATCATAGTAGTGAAATTTAATCCCAATAATCATAACTTAAAACATGAAACTTTGTGGAATACACACATAATCATAGAGAATCATTTCTTAGTAGTCAAGACTCATAGCCAAGACTATCTTAGTGGACAAAGTCCATTTCTGAACTGAGGTCACTCCTTGTTTCAGTCCTGTTTCACTGAACCGGTTTAACCTGCCGTTCAGCCATGTCTATCTCATGAGATAGAAATCTTTACCCAATGCATTGGAGGGAGATATAGGTCCCAACCATCTCATAATGATACCATTCTTATGTGTTCCACAAAATTAAAAAAATCATACATCATTGCATAACCCATGTAATAAAAATGGGATTCTTAAACATTGTGACTTCATAAAACAATTCATATAAGATAAAGGAATTCATAAAAATAATTCCATCACAACATAATCAAATCAATTTAATAATAGGGATAAAAACAGACCCCTATATTATCTTAGATGGAAGATAATTTTGATAAAACACTTGAACTCCATTCTTGAGGAAAATATCCTTTCTACATCAAAAACATTTTCCTTTCTTAAATTGTCATTTAATTCTAAAATAAAAGATGTTGATTAAAAATAAACATGAAAACTTGTAAAGTAAGCTTCATGTAAATAATGATCTCAAAATCCATTCATCCCGTATAAGTTAAAAAAAATACATTCTTCTCGTACTTTGGCCGGAAAAGTCAAAAAGTACCTCGTACGAAAAATGACAAAAGATTCCTTTCATATCTTTTACTAAAACCTCAACGAAGGGTAGAATTGGATTTAAAAAATTATAGGTGGATGGAAATAATATTACATATTGAGGAAGCATGGATGTGGATGATAAATATTCCCCAGTAAATTCTGATGTATAAACAATCTCGGATAAAAATGAGATTGTGGGATTTTCCCTTACTTTAGGTCTGATTTGCTTCGTAAGAATCTGAACCTCCTATATAATGACTTAAATAATGTCATTGACTAATTCTACTTATTTTTATGATATCATATATGATCATATTCTTAGCTTCTTAATAGTAATATTTCATTGCTACTTGTTATTTAGGTGTTTATTGCTTTATGTTCGTATGTGTGTTTTGTTGAATAAATTATTATTCCTCTTTTTAGTTTATAGAAACCTCATTTCCAGAATGGTATTAGTGTAATATATATCATATTTATTCATTAAATTCATTTATATAATCATTATTCAATGAAAATCATGTAGAACGTATCGCATCACATCGTGGAGACGGTATTCCGTACGTACGCACGAGCGATGATATCATTCCCATGATCATGGTATTATATTGGAGTGTATGTATACTATTTCAGAATCAATATCACATTTAAATAATCATATACTGTTATTATTTACACCATTATACCCATCCAAGTAAGGTGGTGGTGGAAAATAGATTACACCACGGCGTGGAGACGGTATTCCGTACATATGCACGCGCAAAGATTTCGTTTTCCGTAGGATGGATAGATGGTAAAATAGGGATGTTTCATATTTATAATAATATATCAGTATATGAGTGATACGGATGTTATTACTTCATAATGAAACAACTAAAGAAGAAGAAGTGGAAGAAGAAATAAAGTTGAATGAATCGGTAACAGACATTACCTCTTGTTTGAAGCGCCTCTTTGAGATCTCCTCCTAGGGCACTAAAATTGGACTTTGAAGAATACCAGGACCTCTAGGATGTTTCTAGGGAAGTGGAGAAGAGAATTTGGCAGGTTTTGGACGAGCTTGAAGGCTCAAAGTGGTGTGAGTAAGAGAGTGAGGAGGTGCCCTTTTATAAGGGAGGAGAGGGACACCTTTGGAAAAACTAAAAATATTATTTTATTATAAAGTCATATTCGGTTTTTAATAGTTCCAAATTGATTTATTTCTAAGCTAAGGTGGGGATGGGTCTAAATCCTCTCATCCAATAGAATTTAGACAAGTTTAGGTTTCTATTTTAACATTATCATTTAGATTTTACTTTAAGTTAAATAATTTTACTTTTACCGTGTCTTCTTGTTTTCTTACACTATAAGGTTAATAAACATACTATAACAAGTCAAAAGAACACCAAGTTGTTTATTATTAATATATATAACCTTATATAAGTCATTTGGACAAACTATAGATTTTTAGAAATAAAATAAAAATTAATATTATAATATTTGTTTTAAAAACTATTTTATCTCAATTTTGAAACTATTTGGTAATTGATTTTTGTGAAAATCATAACATAAATATTAGTTCAAAAAAAGTTAATTAAATCAGTACTAATATGTAATATTAACCTATAAAATTATTGTAATTCATAAAAAGTCTCAAATTACATTTATTTGGGTATTTATAACATCAATTATGTCAATATTTCATTAATAAGATAATTACTACATCATCAATGTGTCATAAATAAATTAAATTATTTAAAGTCTAAAAATTACAAATAAAATACCATTATGTAGGAAATCTTTTTATATTTCTAATTAATATTTATAGTCGAATTTATCTTATGTATAACCCCTTATTAAAAATGATTTACTTATTAAACTTTGATTTTAACTATTTTAACCCTTCTTTAAATAAACTAATATTAAATGTCCTAATCTAATCCACGTGGGATAAATGGTCATATTTTATTTCTAAGGTTGTTTTTGGTGGAATTACACTTATCCAATAGAATTATGACATGTGTTATGTAATAATAATATCATTTTTACCCTTAATTACCCTATTTAATTTTAACCGTGCTAAAAAAAGTAAAAAGTTACTATTCACCAAAAATTATTTTCATCTCATTGAACCGCATTTTAGTCCTTGATATTAACCATGTCTCTCGGATTTTCGGAATTCCACTCACAGAAGAGGTAAAATTATATTTTATGTAAATTTTCAAATTTTCCTAGGAGGTGGGTAAAAGACGGTGAAAAGTTCAATAAAATTTTTATACATCTAAAATTATTATAAAATGACTCCAATGAATTGAATTGATCTTATATAGGTATTATGTATCAATTTTGACCTAAAATAAATTTAAATAAAATGTTGGTTTTTAAATAGTAACCCAGTGTTTTCACTATTCATCAAAAAAATTTAAAGTTTTCAGAAAAATACCAAAATTTCACCCTAGGCTAATTTCGATATTCTGAATCCCAAAATGAAGTCCATTTTGAAAAATAAAATTTAAAAAATTTCAAAAAGTGGGTATTACTATTCATAATGGCTAGTTTTAATAATATTTTAATAGCATATTGTTGTTTAGTGAAACTTGGTATTGTGTACGACGCAAGCTATCGAGGAAGGTCGTGATTGTGTGTAAAGCAAGCCCAAATAGTGTTGTGTGTAGTGAAAGATTCCTTTGATGATTTATATAAAAACAAAATATTTCTCATAAAAGTCTCGGGTGTTACATTCTATCCCCCTTAAAATGAATTTTTCCCTTGAAATTCGTCACTTTGTAACAAATTGATGAGTATACCTCTCCCTCATCATATCCTCAAGCTCCCATGTAGATTTTTCTAATTGGTGGTTCCTCCATAAAACTTTCACCAAGAGAGTGGTCTTATTCTGTATGAATTTTTCCCTATGATCGAGAATCTCTATCAGCTGTTCTTCATAAGAAAGATCTTTCTCCAGCGGTACAACTTCTGAGCTGAGTACATGTGAAGGATCAAGTATGTACTTTCTTAGGAGAGATACATGGAACACATCGTGAAGTTGAGAGAGATTCGGTGGAAGCGCCAATCGGTAAGCTACTTTTCCAATACAATTCAGTATTTCGGAAGGACCGATATATCTAGGGATTAGATTTCCCTTCTTTCCAAATCTCATTACTCTCTTCTAAGGAGATATTCGTAAGAACACTTTATCACCCACTTCAAACTGTAGGTCTTTTCTTCGGTTGTCGGTATAACTTTTTTGTCGACTCTGAGCAGCTCTAATGTGTTGTTGAATAGATCTGACCTTTTCTGCCATCTCATAAACAAGATCAGGTCCTAATAGCTTTCATTCCCCAAATTCATCCCAGCAAGTTGGAGTCCTGCATTTCTTTCCATAGAGAGCTTCATAAGGATCCATCTGAATACTGGAGTGAAAGCTATTATTATAAGAAAATTCCACCAAAGGTAGGTGTTGATCCCAACCACCTTTGAAATCCATAGAGCAAGCTCTCAACATATCTTCTAGGGTTTGAATTGTTCTCTCAGACTGTCCATCTTTTTGAGGATGATAAGCAGTGCTGAAACTCAACTCTGTATCCAGATTATGGTGAAGACTTCGCCCAAACATTGTGGTAAACCTCGGATCCTGATTATATATAATGGAAAGTGGTACTCCATGCAATCTTACCACTTCCTTCACATATATCCTGGAAAGCTAATCCAGAGAGAAATATTCTCTAATAGCAATGAATTGTTCATACTTCGTAAGACAATCAACTATGACCCAGATAACATTATTGCCTTTGGATGTTTTAGGAAGTCCAGTGACAAAGTCCATAGTGATGTTTTCCCATTTCCATTCTGGTATGGGTAATGGTTGTAACATTCCCTTATAATTTTGTCTCTCAGCTTTAACTTGCTGAAAAACCAAGCACCGAGAGACATATTCAGAAACATCTCTTTTCATGCCATCCCACCATAGATACTCTTTCAGGTCCCTATACATCTTCGTGCTTCTAGGATGAATAGAGAATGAGGAACTATGAGCCGCATCCAGCAGCTCCTTCTTAAATTCTGGGATGGGAGGACCACAAACCCGATTCCTGACCTTTATTATCCCATCACAATCAAGGTTGAATTCAGGAACATTTCTCACCTTCTTTTGTAACTCTACGTCTACTTTCTGCGCCTCTTTAATCTTCACATGTATAGATGGTTGAATATTCATGTGAGAAAGATAGGACTTTTTTCCCTTCCATTATAATTCCAAGATCCATCCTGTGTAAATCCATAAATATTGGATCTTTTGTGACCCTCATCATGGATAAGCTAGCATGGTCTTGTCAACTTAATGCGTCTTCCACCTGATTTGCTTTCCCAGGGTGGTAATTAATTGAGCAGTCGTAATCCTTAATCAGCTCCAACCATCATCTTTGGCACATATTCAGCTCCTTTTGTGTGAAAATATACTTTAAACATTTATGATCAGTATAAATATCACACCTTTCTCCATAATGATAATGCCTCCAAATATTTAATGCAAAGATTACCGCAGCTAACTCCAAATCATGAGTTGGGTAATTTTTCTCATGGATTTTCAACTGTCGTGAGGAATAAGCTATAACCATATCATTTTTCAAAAGAACACACCCCATAAACTTCTTGGATGCATCACTATAGATCACAAACCTTTCTCCACTACAAGGAAGTGTGAGTACTGGTGCACTGGATAACCATATTTTCAACTCCTGGAAATTCTCTTCACATTCCTCCATCCAAAGAAACTTAACTCCTTCCCGAGTCAGCTTGGTGATTGGATTAGATAACCGTGAAGAATATTTCACAAAATGTCGATAATATCCAGCCAAACCAAGAAAACATCAGATCACAGTTACTGTTGTTGGTCTCGACCATCTTTCGATAACCTCTGTTTTTGTTGGATCCACAGATATCCCCTCTTTTGAGATTATGTGACCCAAAAATGAAACTTTTTGAAGCCAAAATTCAAACTTGGTAAATTTGGCATAAATATTATCCTTTCTCAGGGTCTTCAATATAATTCTCAAGTGATCTTCATGTTCTTCCTTGATCATTGAATATACAAGAATATAGTCTATAAAGACTACCACATACTGATCAAGATAGTCTCCAAAGACACTATTCATCAGATCCATGAAGATAAAAGGGGAATTAGTAAGACCAAATGGCATCACTATAAATTCATAGTGTCCATACCTTGTATGGAAAGCTGTATTTGGTATATCCTCCCTTTTGACCCTTAATTGATGATACCTTGAATGAAGATCAATCTTGGAAAAGTATTGAGCTCCGCGTAGTTGGTCAAATAAGTCATCAATGCGTGGGAGAGGATATTTGTTCTTGATAGTGATCTTGTTAAGTTCTCGATAATCAATAAAGAGTCTCATTGATCCATCTTTCTTCTTAACAAATAGAACAGGTGCTCCCTAAGGTGATGTACTAGGGTGTATGAATCCCTTATCAAGATTCTCTTGGAGTTTCTTCTTCAATTCCTGCAACTCAATTGGGGCCATTTTATAAGGTGTCTTTGAAATAGGTAAATCACCCGGTACGAGTTCTATTGAAAACTGAACTTCACGATTTGGTGGAAGACCTAGAGATTCCTCTGGAAAGACATCATAAAATTCCCGTACAATGGGCATATTCTTAATCTTGAATTTATCTCCAACCATTTGAGATAAATAACCCCCATTTAGTGGAATCAAGACCTATAAGATGGAAGAAATTACCATTGGAACGTTATGTTCTTCCTTGCATCGATAGATGATCATATATTGATCTAGGATATGAAATGTGACTTCCCTTATTTGGAAATTGATATGAGATCCATATAGGGAAATCCAATCCATGCAATGAATCACATCAAATTACACTATTGGAAGGATCATAAGATTTGCAGGAAGCACTTTCCCACAAACTTCAATTGGAGAAGAATTATAAACTTTTTATGAAACTGTTGTGCCATGAGGGGTTGTCACAGCTAACTCAACATCTAATTGTTGAGGTAATATGGTGATACCCTTAGAAAATTCTTCAAAAATAAAAGACTGGGTGGATCAAGAATCAAATAAAACATTTTCTACTTTAGAGTGGATGGTAAGTGTACCTCTCACCACTTCGTTGTCGCACTCCACATCGCCGATAGTAATTGCATGTGACTATCCTTTTTCTTTGGCCTTAAGAGTTTGTTGACATCGATCATCATCATCAACCCTTGGATTAGGGAATTTATTGGAATAATTCCCCATTTCCTTGCACTTGGAACATTGAAGTGTAGTAGGTCCATTCTGTGTATCCCTTCCTTTGTTTGCATCATTAGACATATTATTCCCATTATTTCGATATTCAATTGCCCGATGACCTTCTTTTCCACACTTATAACATTTGTTTGTCCCCTTAAGACAATTTTCTCCATGTTTCATTCCACACTTTGAGCATAAGGGAAAACTCATCTTCTTTTCAGTGTGTTCTTTACATTTTCCTTTAAATTCCATTTTTTTCTTCTTATCAAACCCATATTACTGATGGGTTACTCCAATATCCATCTCAACCTTGAGAGTACATCAAACAATTTCATCATAGCTATTGAAGTCCCATATGGCTAACACCCTTCGAAGACTTGGTTTTAAGCCACTAAAGAATCGATCGATCTTACTCTCAGGTTGGATAATAATTCTGGAAGTTTACCTTACAAGTCGTGTAAAATTTTCTTCATAGGTACTAACAAATTCATTATCCTTTTTTCTTCAGCTCAAGAAACTCCTTCTCCATCTTTGTTCAAAGAATACGAGGGAAATAATTATTGAAAAATAAGTTCTTGAACTCATCCCATTCCATGGACTCAATTTCATCCCTTTGACTCATATTCTTAATAAGATTCCACCATTGATCAGCATCACCTTCCAAATGATAAACTGCTAAGATGACTTTATCATGTCCAAAACATTGATGAACTGAAAATATCTTTTCAGTAGTATTGATCCATTGTTCAGACACTAATGGATCAGTATACCCGCTGAATGAAGGTGTACACTGACTCAATAAGGATTCAACAGAATGTTTCCCCTTCCTTTGCTCATTTGGAAGTCCTGCATGATTCATAGCTTTAGAATGTTGTGTGATCATGGCTACAATATTTTTCATTCCAGCTCCCATAACATTTGGTTGCTCAGGGGGACAATAACTACATTGCCCGTCACATTCCGCATTAACACGGTTCCTTTGGGTTCTAGTCAACGACTAAAACCAAGAATAATAGTTTGAGAAACACTAATTATAATAGGAAAAACACATAATCAAGAATAAAATTTTACACTAACGGTATTATCATATGTTATTCATGTCCATTTTTTTAAAACACTAAGATTGTATTCTATGATTAGACTTATCCTTAGGGTTCTTACTAAGGCTTTCACTTCCTAGTTTCCAAAGGTTTACTATACCTTTCCTCTGATACCAACTATGACGACCCATACTTTACATACATTGTTAATACTTCAAAATTAAAGTACACTTATTACAACATATAACAAAACCATGAAAGGACTATATGGGTATAGTTTCTTTAGAAACTGGGAAACATAAACAAATGGTTCAGAAAGCATCTACATTGTCTCCCATTTATTTCATCATATCTAGAGTCCCTTTTGGAATATCCTAATTAATAACCTTCTTCCTAACCTGGGGAAAGAAAACATACAAATGGGTGAGCTCAAATTCTCATTAAGGGTAAACAAAAGAAATGTCAATCACATCATATTCATAAGAACATAACATTTTGGAAATCATAACCTGAAAAAGAGATCATAATTTCATAATCATGGGATAAATCATAGTAGTGAAATGTAATCCCAATAATCATAACATAAAACATGAAACTTTGTGGCATACACACATAATCATAGAGAATCATTTCTTAGTAGAAAAGACTCATATCCAAGACTATCTTAGCGGACAAAGTTCATTTCTAAACCGAGTTCACTCCTCGTTTTAGTCCTATTTCACAGAATCAGTTTAACCTACCATTCCAGCCATGTCTATCTAATGAGATATAAATCTTTACCCAATGCATTGGAGGGAGATATAGGTCCCACCCATCTCATAATGATAACATTCTTATGTGTTCCACAAAATCAAAAAAAATCATACATCATTGCATAACCCAAGTAATAAAAATGGGATTCTTAAAAATCGTGACATCATAAAACAATTTATATAAGATAAAGAAATTCATAAAAAAAATTCCAGCACAACATAATCAAATCAATGTAATAATAGGGATAGAAACTGAACCCTATATTATCTTATATGGAAAATAATTTTGATAAAACACTTGAACTCCATTCTTGAGGAAAATATCCTTTCTACTTCAAAAACATTTTCCATTCTTAAAATGTAATATAATTCTAAAATAAAAGAAGTAGATTAAAAATAAAAATGAAAACTTGTAAAGTAAGCTTCATGGAAATAATGTTCTAAAAATCCATTCATGTCGTATAAGTTAAAAAAAAGACATTCTTCTCGTACTTTGGCTGGAAAAGTCAAAAAGTACCTCGTACCAAAAACGACAAAATATTCCTTTCATATATTTTACTAAAACCTCACTAAAGGGTAAAATTGGATTTAAAAAATTGTAGGTGGATGGAAATAATATTACATATTGAGGAAACATGGATGTGTATGATTAATATTCCCCAGTAAAATCTGATGTATAAACAATATCGGATAAAAATGAGATTGTGAGATTTTCCCTTACCTTAGGTCTGATTTGCTTCGTAAGTGTCCGAACCTCCTGTATAATGATTTAAATAATGTAATTGACTTATTCCAGAATCATAATGATTTTTTAATATCATATATGGTCATATTATTAGCTTCTTATTAGTAATATTTCATTGCTACTTGTTATTCGGGTGTTTATTGTTTTATGTTCGTATGTGTATTTTGTTGAATAGATTATTTTTCCTATTTTTAGGTTATAGAAACCTCATTTCCAGAATGGTATTAGTTTAATATATATCATATTTATTAATTCAATTCATTTATATAATCATTATGCAATGAAAATCATGTAGAACGAGTCGCATCACATCGTGGAGACGGTATTCCGTACGTACGCACGAGCGATGATATCGTTCCCATGATCGTGAAATTCTATTAGAGTGTACGTATACTATTTCATAATCAATATAACTTTACAATAATAATATATAGTTATTATTTACACCATTATACCCATTAAAGTAAGGTGGTGGTGGAAAATAGATTACACCACGGCGTGGAGACGATATTCCGTACGTACGCACACGCGGTGATTTCGTTTTCCGTAGGATGGATGGATGGTGAAATAGGGATGTTTCATACATGTAATAAAATATCAGTATATGAGTGATACTGATGTTATTACTTCATATTGAAACAACTAAAGATGAATAAGTGGAGGAAGAAATAAAGTTGAAAGAATCGGTGACGGACATTAGCTCTTCTTTGAAGCGCCTCTTTGAGACCTCCTCTTAGGGAACTAAAATTGGACTTGGAAGAAGACCAGGACCTCTTGGATGTTTCTAGGGAAGTGGAGAAGAGATTTTGGCAGGGGTTGGACGAGCTTGAAGGCTGCAAGTGGTGTGAGGAAGAGAGGGAGGAGGTGACATTTTATAAGGGAGGAGAGGGGTACCTTTGGAAAAAATAAACATATTATTTTATTATAAAGTCATATTCGGTTTTTAATAGCTCCAAATTGATTTATATAGATGCTAAGGTGGGGAGGGGTCGCAATCATCTCATCCAATAGAATTTAGACATGTTTAGGTTTCTATTTTAACCTTATCATTTAGATTTAACTTTAACTTAAATAATTTTACTTTTACCGTGTCTTCTTGTTTTCTTACACTATAAAGTTAATAAAATTACTATAACAAGCCAGAAGAACACCAAGTTTCCTTATATAAGACATTTGGCCAAACCATAGATTTTTTAGAAATAAAATAACAATTAATAATATAATACTTGTTTTAAAAACTATTTTATGTCAATTTTGACACTATTTGGTAATTTATTTTTGTGAAACTCATAACAGGAAGATTAGTTCGAAAAAAGTTAATTAAATCAGTACTAATATGTAATATTAACCTATAAAATCATTGTAATACATTAAAAGTCTAAAATTACATTTATTTTGGTATTTATAACATCAATTATGTCAATATTTCATTAATAATATAATTACTGCATCATCATTGTGTCATAAATAAATTGAATTATTGAAAGTCTAAAAATTACAAATAAACTACCATTATGTAGGAAATCTTTTTAGCTTTCTAAATAATATATATAGTCTAATTTATATTATTTATAACCCTATATTAAAAAGGATTTACTTATTAAACTTGGATTTTATCTATTTTAACCCTTCTTTAAATAAATTAATATTAAATGTCCTAATCTTATCCATGTGAGACTAAATGGTCATATTTAATTCCTAAGGTTGTTTTTGGTCGAATTACACTTATAAAATAGAATTATGACCTGTGTTAGGGTAATAATAATATCATTTTTACCCTTAATTACCCTATTTACTTTTAACCGTTGTAAAAAAAGTAAAAAGTTACTATTCACCAAAAATTACTTTAATCTCATTGAACCACATTTTAGTCCTTGATATTAACTGTGTCTCTTGGATTTTTGAAATTCCACTCACAGAAGCGGTAAAATTACGTTTTATGTAAATTTGCAAATTCTCCTTGGAGGTGGGTAAAAGACGGTGAAAAGTTCAATAAATTTTTATATATCTAAAATTAATAAAAAATGCCTCCAATGAATTGAATTGAACTTATATATGTATTATGTATCAATTTTGACCTAAAATAAATTTAAATAAAATAAATAATTATTTAAAAAAAAATCGGTTTTTAAGTAGTAACCAAGTGTTTTCACTATTAATCAAAAAATTGAAAGTTTTCAGAAAAATACCAAAATTTCACCCTAGGCTAATTTCGATATTCCGAATCCAAAAATGAAGTCCATTTTGAAAAATAAAATTTACAAAATTTCAAAAAGTGGGTATTACTATTCATAACGGCTAGTTTTAATAATATTTTAATAGCATATCGTTGTTTAGTGAAACTCGATATTGCATACGACGCAAGCTATCGAGGAAGGTCGTGATTGTGTGTAAAGAAAGCCAAGCTAGTTTTGTGTGTAGTGAATGATTACTTTGATGATTTATATAAAAACAATATATTTCTCATAAAAGTCTCGGGTGTTACATACTATCTCTTTTCATCATTGAGAAATTGATGGTTGTCATGATCTACAATCATTCTTACACCAATACCACTACATGTTTTTTCTCCTCTAATACCCACAGATCATAAATCTATCTCAACTAACATTAAATCACTTTTCCAATAAGAAATATAAAACCACTTATAAATATCAACTTATCATATGTGTTTTAAGAGGGTCTCTATATGTTCTTCCAAAAAGAGATTATCTTCTTGAAGAAGTTTTGAACGAAGGCCCCCTTTTTTTGTTTTATTATATGGATAATACCTCTTTTAAGGGTTGAAGGAGAAATCATACATGACCCATAGGCCCAAGGAATAAGGCCCGACCTGACCCGCAATATATGACACTTCATACCAAGTAAAAAACATAGTAGATAGAAAGATAATATAAAGTAGAAAAAAGATGAAGGTAATAAAAATTCTATTTACCAATCCTTAAATAATGACTATATATTTAAATTACATGTTTAAAGAGTTTTATAAATCATTGATTTATAAAAATAGAGTTTTTTTAAGAAAAATTGCATTGTGTTTCATTTTTATAATGTTTTTAGAATTTTTTCATAACCACTGGAGACTTTGGAGAAAATGAAATTAGAATACATTTTAATCTTCTATATTTTCCTCCAAAGGCACCAATTTTAGTGAACATGGTTTACAAAAAGGAAAATTAGACATAAAATTTAGGTTATGTTTGGAAAGAAAAAATAGAGAATTATAAAAATTAATGGATTAGGGACTAAAAAATTTAATATATTAATGGAATTAAAATGTATTTGAATTTGGATTTAAATGTTAATTCATTCATTTTTGAAATGTAATATGTTAGAATCCATAATTCAAAGTGAATTTAGTTTATTTTTTAATATGACTGTATTTATATTATACATGGGATACAAATATTTTTTTAAAAACAATAAGTTCATGGTTTTATGTGAGGGATAGGTTTGGTTTGTTAGAATGTGAGTTACTACATATACATTAGTGATAAGTCGAAGGATATGGTGAGAGTGATGTGACATGTTTGTTGTTGTTTGTGATTCATTATGGGTTTTTAGAAGTTAGGTTTAACTAATGTATTATAGAAACCATTGTGTTGTTATTTACTTAGGTAACCAATTATGCTAATACATTCCCATATATCAAAATAACTCCTTAATAAAATGGTTGTTCTCTGGCAATTTCATGATTTTGATTCAATAATTAAATGTGATGGTATTCTTGAGGGACAGTCCTAGATGCTAGGGGTCAGAGGATAAATTTCATGGTACCCATGATGTGTTTATTTCCAGTGGGAGACAAATAATTTCTTATCTTCCTATGATTGAAATGTTAGCTTCTTGTTAGTGAAATGATTTCAGTGTCAAGGAACAATCATAGAATAAAATTATGGTACGATTTATATAATTCACTTTTATGAAATGACGTTAGTATATTTTATTATCATAGTGTCATCGTTGGTACACAATTACCTGAATTACATGTGTATTTTGAGTGTTAATTCTTTGAACATATACCCAAATATATTCATTATATATTTTAATCTCCCTATTAGTATTTACTTTTTTTATACTCACACCCTACACATGAACCCCAATGGATATAGAGCTCTTAAATTTTAGATACAGATAAGGGGAAAGGACTAGTAACATGGATTAGTGTCAGTGCAACTCACTAGGGATGATTTTATGTTCTCATGTTAGTGGTAGGGACCTTTTAGCATTTTGAGATGATATTTGAAATTTTAAATTAATATGTGGTAATTTAAAATGTTTTAACGAAACTATTGTCATCATCCGTAGCTTCATATCTTGAATAGTTATTACTACATTTTGTTTCTTGATATTCATCCATTATCTAGTTTTTTGTTGTTTGTACTATTGTGAGTGGTAATGATCCAAAATGATCACAAGTACTTAGTATGGGATGAATATTTGTTAAGGTAGTTAAAGTGATATTTGTGGATTTCCACAAGATATGGGGAATGAGTATCATGAAACTAAATGCAATAATAATTGTTTTGGAGATGAAGCTGATGAGGATGAGAGTTTTATATAACTTTCACCTTTGGATTAATTAATAGGATAACACCTACCAAGGTTGGGTATTTCATTTCTTAAATTCAATTACACATTTCCTTGAAAATTTATGCATTCAAATCATATAACAAAAGTGTTTGAATATGGAGATAAAGAGTTCCTCATGTTTTCAATAGAGAATGCATGAGACCCTTCTCAAATCCTTTCACTAACTTTACATTGTGGTTATTCAAGACTAATTAAATATTGGACTACTCATATAGAAAATTTCTTGTTCACATGATGATGTTTCTACTCTTAATGAATAATATACTATTGATGATGAAACTAATGAATTATTAGGGGGCCAATAGCATGTTTATGAAAAAAGAAACAAAAATTAAATGTCATTATGTTGGATAAAATTATCAATCCATGAAGTTAGGGTATAAAATTTGAGGTAATTTGGAATCTATAGAGACCCAAAGCTTGACATATATGGACATTACATTACTTTTTTGGAATACTTAATACATAACAAAAACCAGCACTCAAGTATCGTAATTGTTTAGTGTCTTTTGAAACATGGAACATAATCTTCTAATCATGGTGGCATATCTTCAATAACTCCCATAAAGATCTTCCCCTTATGTTTTCTTACATAAAACCTTTCTTTATATCCTAATGAAAAGAAAACATATTAAGGGTGATCTCAAATGCTAAGTAATGGTAATCATGGAAAAAATAAAACAAATCATATACATTTGAACTTAAAATCATGAACATAATGTTTAAACATCAAAATCTTGAGCAATGACATAAAGCATGGTAGTATATAATGTATAGAACATAATGGAACATCAATCATGATAAAATATCATGGGAATAAAACATGTAATTGTGGAATCCATTAAGAACTTGATATGATTTCCATAGTAACCAAGGAATTGCTGCCTAGACCATCATAGTGGACAACATGCCTTACTGAATCGAGTTCACTCCTCATTCCAGTCCGGTATCACTGAACCGGATTAACTTACCGTTCTAGCCATGTCTATCTCATGAGATATAAATCTTTACCCAATGCATTGTAGGGATATATAGGTCCCACCCATCTCATACTGAAATCATTCTTACTTGTGCCACAAAATAAACATAAATCATTAATCATAACCCAAAGAATAAAATGGATTTCATAAACATCATCCCATCTTAATGTAATCCTTATAAAAAAAATGGATATCACTTCATCATAACAAGAATAAAACCATGTAAATAATAAAGAAAATATACTTGAAACATAATCATACTAAATAATGTCATCTTATATGGAAAATAGTTTTGACAAAACACTTGAAATGAATTCTTGAGGAAAATATCCTTTCTTCTTCAAAATCATTTTGTTTTCAAAAAATTACATTCAATGTTAAAATAAAAGGATTTTGATGACAATAAACATGAAATATTGTAAAGGAATCATTATGAAAATTAGGTGTTATGAAACTGTAAAAATCCGTTCATTCCGTATAAGATAAAAAAACATTCATCTCGTACATTTGCTGGAAAAGTCAAAAAGTACCTCGTATGGTAAACAAATGAAAGATTACTTACATACCATGTAGTAAAAGTAAAAAATGGTTAAAAATGAATTCAAATATACACGAAACCATTTTTATAAAAAATGTACATGGATGATAAATATAACCCCAGAAAATACTTACGAATAAACAATCTTAGATAAAAACGTGATTGGAAAAGTTATCCCCTACCATATGTCCGATATGCTTTGTATATATCTGAACCTCCTGTATAATGATTTAAATAATGTCATTGACTTATTTCAGAATCATATTTATTTTTATGATATCATATATTGTTCAATTATGAATTTATATTACCTGTTCTTTTGTAAATTCAATGTTAAAGCAGCGTTTTGGGTAAAATTGTTTCATTTATCGTACGTGTTTCGACTTATTATTCATGATATTATTACTTATATCCTAATTTAAATAATTCAAAAATGTAAAACATGATTTATATATAATATATATTCATCATATAAACATATATGATATATCGATAAATGGAATGAAATACCCCGTTCATGGAGACGGTAGGTCGTACGTACGCATGAATAATGTTTTTTGTTTCCTTATTGAATTGAATGGAATTATGTAAATGAAACATATATGTACATAAATATATTATAATTATTATTTAATATATTTCATTATTATGTATTATATATACTTTATAATCATACTTGAATGGTTAATCATGGAAAATGAATCTCATCGCGTTCGTGGAGACGGTAGTCCGTTCAGACGCACGAGTGGTGATATCATTCCCATAATTATTGAATAGAATTGGAGTGTATGAAATAATATATCTGAATCTGTATGATGTTATAATAACCATATATAGTTATTCTTTACACAACTATGCCCATCCAAGTAAGATGGTGGTGGAAAAACTGATTACACCACGGCGTGGAGACGGTATTCCATACGTACGCACCTGTAGTGATTTCGTTTTCCGTAGGATGGATAGAAGGTGAAATGGGGTTGTTTCTTATTTATAATATCATATCAGTATATTATTTATACTTATATTATTACTTTAAAAAGAAAAAACTAAATAATAGGATGTTGAAGAAGAAAGAAACTTGAAATAATCGATAGAAGAGATTACCTCTTCTTCAACTCACCTCCTTTAAGCTTCCGCTTAAGGAACTAGGGTTGGTCTTTTGAGAAGACCAGAACCTATAGAATGTTGCTAGGGAAGTGGAGAAGAAAAATGGTCAGGGGTTTTCCGAGATTTAAGGCTTAAAGTGTTGTGAAGAGGATAGGTAGGAGGTTCCTTTTTATAAGGGAAGAGAGGGGCACTTTTGGAAACCTCAAAAATATTAATTTATAATAAAAATAAAACCC
The DNA here is from genome assembly GCA_963277665.1 of Viscum album. Lineage (NCBI taxonomy): Eukaryota > Viridiplantae > Streptophyta > Magnoliopsida > Santalales > Viscaceae > Viscum > Viscum album. The sequence continues at coordinate 400,231 of CAUJRU010000571.1, forward strand.
CACATAAAAACATCCAAAGCGACTCATATTCATATATGAGATACTATAGTGTTGTATTCTCATCAACCAATAAAATTTAGACATGTTGGGAAATTATTTTAAACCTTATCAATTTGATTTATCCTTATTTAATTTATTTAATCTTATTTGTGGTAGTAATATTATAAATTTTAAATTGTCATAAATAATTACTTATGTGTTGTGAATTATCCATAATTGGGTAATTTATTCCATTATATACCATATAAATTTCAATTTATAATTTTTAAATATTTATGTGATTTTTAAACAATTTAATAATATGTTATTTCTATAAAATAACAATAGTGTTAATTTTTACACTATTCATTTATTTTAATTTAAATAAAATCCACACAGAGGATATATTTGAACCAAATAGTTTAATAGATTTAAAAAATTTCATATGCATCTTTAAAATTTTTGTATAACATTAATGATTTCACATAGCGTTTATTTAATATTTATAAAATCATTTATTTGATATTTCTCTTAATAAAAAAATTACTACATCATATTTTATAATAATTTAATATACATATTAATTTCATAAAAATTAAAACTAAAATACTACGACGAGGATAAATATAATAAATTTCATATTAATATTTTTACTCAAATTTACCATCTTAAAATAACAACATTTAAATTGTTATATTTATTAAATTATGAAGGTGACATCTTTGACATAATTTAAAATAATATAATATAAATGTCCTAAACTATTTTATAAGTCTTGAAATGATCCATAAATATACCATTGGATGATTAGGTTATATAGGTACTCGACCAATAAGTTTTAGTCAAGTTTCGGGTCCTTTAGAAAGGTATTATTATTTAAAAAAAACTATATTATTGATTTTTCAATAAATAAATAATTTCAACATCATTAATGTAAGAGTTATTAAGGTAATTAAATATTTCTTAAAAATTACAAATAAATTACCATGATAAATAAAAACATTTTATATTTCAAATGAGTATTTATAATCGAAATTATATTCTGTATATCTTTACATAAAAAATAATCTAATTACTAAAGTTTGAGTGAGACATATTTTACTTTTCTTTATAATAAAATAAATCAAAGGTCTTAATCACATCCAAGTGGGTTCCAATGGATTCCATTTCAACCCAAATATTCCTTATGACGAAATATAATCATAAAATCATATTAATACATGTTTTATGGTAATTTTATAATATTATATTTACCCTTAATGACCTAATTTACCTTTAACTGTGGTAAATAAAATTTACCGTAGTTACTATTCATAATGCCCAAAAATAAAAAGTATCCTATTAACATAATTTGGACCAAATGATTCCAAATATGGAATCCATTTTTCCAAATTCAAATCACAGAAGTTTCAGTAATTAATTTAAAAATAAACACGTTGTCGAAAAAAAACAGGTTTTTGTTTAAAACATTACAAAAGATTGAATTGATTTAACCTACAAATTCAATGTAAAATCAATGCTAATGACATAAATTATATTAAATGGTGAAAATATATTCTATTTATACTTTAAAACAATTTACTATTATAACTTAACAATATAAATTATCTTGATGAAAAATGTTGTTTTTAATTAAAATTTAGCATGTTTTTACTATTCATCAAAATAAGAACGTTGTCAGAAAAATATCAAAAATTTATCCAATATAAATTTTTATATCCTGATTCAAAATAAGAAATTTAGTTTGTAAAATTAAACTTATAAACTTGTCAAAAATTATATTTAAAATGGGTGCGCCATCAAAAGGCGGCAAAACTGCATTTTTTGAAAAATATTTATTTTACCCGAAACATTTATTTTGTTCTCATACCATGTCCTAGAAAATGTGTAAGCTAAATAATAATGTTATAAAATTCAAAATTTACTTAATACTATTCATTACGTCTAGTTTATAATAATATTATAACTATATATCATTGTTTAGTGAAACATGGTATTGCGTACAACACACGCTATCGAGGAAGGTCGTGATTGCGTGTAATGCAAGCCAAGTCAGGGTTGCGTGTAGTGCAAGACTCCTTTGTTGTTGCGTATAACAAAATCCAACCATATTTCATTTATACATTGAAAAAATATATATATATATATATACACACTCAATGTTGCGTAGAATAACTACTATCAAACAAACTTGAAATTGTATGTAACACGATCCAAGAATAGTGTTGCATATACTAAAATCTAATACGTTGTTGCGTATAGCACAAGATAATCTTGGTGTAGCGTCGAATAGAAGATATGAAAGAAATTAAAATTAAAATATCTTATAAAATCTCGTGGTGTTACATTCTACCCCGCTTAAAATGAATTTCGCCCTTGAAATTCTTCGGGGTTATAAATGGTTAATTACATGAGAGTTTCTTTCATAGAAACCCACATCATAAAAAGGAATACCAAAACTTATCTTTAAAAAAAAAATTTTGAAACATAATAGTTAACCAAATTAACTAATCACTGGGTTTCCATATAGAATAACATATGTGAAAATATTGATATGAAAGAGAAATCCAACCATCAAGTTCTGATAGAGAGTGGTAGAGAACATGGATATGAAAAATACAACAAACACAAAGCCATAAATTTGTGATGATCTAAGGTACCATCTGATTCATCGGATATGAGGACACTAAGAAACCATTTTTTTTCAAGATCATTTCCCTAAAGTTGAAGAATTTGAATTAGAATACATACTTACTTTATTTTGGTACAATCACACCGTTGTTTCTGCCTTGAACAATTTCCACTTCATATCTTAAATAAATGAAGTTGAATTTGTCATTCTTGATGTGTTAGCAGATCATGTGATTGAATGATGGATCATTCCATCTTTCCCAAACAAAAGGATAGGAAAAGTTATCAAATATACATAAGTCCATCTATGGTGAGGTTAATCGTATAAGATTTCAAAAATGGACTTATACTTTATTTTTCATACCGCTTAATAAAATAAAACTAGTTTCTGCTAACCAGGGATTTCCTATAGGTCAGTGGTGGGAAATAAAGGCCTATCGTACTTCGGTTGTGGGTTCGATTCCCACAACCATGTCTGATGCGATGGGTTGTCGCCCATCCTACAGGTTTTCCTTTTTCTAAAACTACCTTATTATAACATCCCATCAAAAATATCGATAAAAGTTCTATCCTTAAACAATACTAACTTATGTCCAACATAATACATTCCAATCATTAGGCTTATCTAAAATACTTCTGTCCAAACTCATAGTATAAAGAAAACAATTAATAGAAATTTCATCTACCGAGCATGTGAATACCAACATTTATCCCCCATATATCATACGATATAACTTGTTGGTCATATTCCAAACATGAGAATACCTTAATCATGTATTCTATTGAAAAATGAATACCCATTGAACCTTTGTGAAAACTTGAATGCTGTCAAATGTTAACTCTTTCCACATACCAAAATCCCAAAATTTCTATATACTCAAACCATGATATATATTTGTCCTTATATCAGTCACGAGCTCATTTCAGTTTCTCCTTATCCCTCCATTATGCGCATATCATCTTATTTCAAAAAATATTTTAATCACTTTCCATGGTTACCGGTACCATATATTCATTGAAAACCAATACATAGATATTCTAAAATTCCATGATACAATAAATGAGATTCTATGATACTATTTTGAAATCCCATTACATAAACACTTAATCATTCCACAAAATTATTTTCATACTCAACATCACAACTAGTGATCGCATGTGACTTCCCTTAATCTTTTTCATTAAATGGTTTCTTATGTCGATCATCATTAACCCATGGATTAGGGAATTGATTAGCATAATTCCCCATTTCCTTGCACTTGGAGCATTGAAGTTTCGGTGGAGCGTTCTCTGTAGTATTTTATCTATTACCATCATTAGCTACTTTTTCCCATTACATCGACACTCAACTACTCGATGACCTTCTTTTCCACACCTAAAACATTTTCTATTACCTTTTAGACAATCTCCACCATTCTTTTTTCCACACTTTGAGCATAAAGAAACAATCTTTTTTTTTCACCATGGTTCTGAGATTTTTCCTTGAACTCCATCTTTCGTTTCTTGTCAAAACCATGAGATGGATATGTAACACCAACTTCCATTTCTACATTGATAGCACAACATAAAATTTCTTCATAGCTACTGAAGTCTCTTTTAGCTAATTCCCTTTTAAGACTTGGTTTTAAGCCACTGAAGAATCGATCAACTTTACGTTCATGTTAAATGATAAAGCCAGATGCATACCTTGAATGCCTTGTAAAATTCGCTTAGTATATACCAACAGATTCATCATCCTTTTGATTAAGCTCAAGGAAATCCTTTTCTGTCTTTGTTCTAAGAATAATAGGGAAGTTCTTATTGAAAAACATGTGCTTGGACTCATCCTATTCCATGTATTCAATTTCATCTCGGGGCCACGTATTTTTAATTAGAGTCCACCATTGGTCTTCTTCACCTTCTAAACGGTAAATAGCCAGAATGAATTTTTCATGTTCCAAACATAGAAGTATGGAAAATATCTTTTCAAGGGAACTAATCCATTGTTCAGCAACAAGTGGATCAGAAGACCCACTGAAAGAAGGTGGACGTTGCCTCATGAAGGACTCAATAGAATATTGTTCCCTTCTCGCCTCATTTGGAAGTCCAGAATGATTCAAAGCTTCTGTAAGTATATAAATAAGATTTTTCACTCCATGTCCAATATCATTGGTTTGTTCATAAGTACAGTCATTGAATTTTCCATTACTTTGATCAAAATGGTTCCTTCGGGTTCCATCCATCCTCTAAAACCCAAAAATAATAGTGCGAGAGGAAAAAATCATGCTTGGTAAAACAACATAATAAAGGTGGAGTGCCTTCAATACCTAAAATCTTAGGATTAATTATAATATCTTTACCATAATTCTAGGACTATAACCTATACTTATACTTAACCTTAGGGATATCCCTAGACATATCTTAGATATATCTCTAGGGATCTCACTAAAGTTTTCATATCCTAGATTCCCAAGGTTAACTAAAACTTTCCTTTGATACTAACTGTAGAGACCCAAAGATTGATGTACATGGACATTAAATTAATTTTGTGGAATACTTAACACATATAAAAAACCAACACTCAAGGATCATAATAGTTTAGTGTCTTTGGAAACTCGGAACATAATCTTCTAATCATGGTGAAAGATCTTCAACATCTCCCATAAAGATCTTCCCCTTTTGTTTTCTTACCTAAAAACTTTTTTTAAATCCTGGGGAAAAGAAAAAATATTAAGGGTGAGCTCAAATGCTCAGTAGGGGTAATCATGGAGAAAATAAAATAAACCATATACATTTGAACTTAAAAACATGAACATAATGTTTAAACATCAAAATCATGAGTAATGACATAAAACAGGGCAGTACATAAGGCATAGATTATAATGGAACATCAATCATGATAAAATAGCATGGGAATAAAACATGTTATTGTGGCATCAATTAAGCACTTGATATGATTTCCATTTTATCCAAGGCATTGCGGCCTAGACCATCATAGTGGAAAAAATCCCTTACTGAATCAAGTTCACTCCTCATTCCAGTCCTGTATCACTGAACCCGATTAACTTGTCGTTCCATCCATGTCTATCTCATGAGATATAAATCTTTACCAAATTCATTGGAGGGAGATATAGTCCCCACACATCTCATACTGAAATCATTCTTACTTTTTCCACAAAATAAACATAAATCATTCATCATAACCCAAAAACTAAAATGGGTTTCATAAACATCATCCCATCTTAACGTAATCCATATAAAACAAATGGATATCATTTCATCATAAGAAGAATAAAACCATATAAATAATAAATACATTATACTTGAAACATAATCTTACTAAATAATGTCATCTTATATGGAAAATAGCTTTGAAAAAACACTTGAAATGAATTCTAGAGGAAAATATCTTTTCTTCTTCAAAATCATTTTCTATTCATAAAATGTCATTCGATGATAAAAGAAAAGGATTTTGCTGAAAATAATCATGAAATATTATAGATAAAGATTTATGAAAATTAGGTTTTATGAAACTGTAAAAATCCGTTCATGCCGTATAAGTTAAAAAACATTCTTCTCGTACATTTGCGGGACAAGTAAAAAAGTACCTCATTTGGTAAACAAAAGAAGGATTCCTTACATAGCATGTAGTAAAAGGAAAAAATGCATAAAAAGGAATTTAAATATAAATGAAACCATTTTTAGAAAACAGGGACATGGATGATAAATATAACCCTAATAAATACTTACGAATAAACAATCTTGGATAAAAACGGGATTGAAAAAGTTATCCCTTACCTTATGTCCGATATGCTTCGTATGTAACCAAACCTCCTGTATAATTATTTAAATAATGTCATTTTCCTATTACAGAATACTATTCATTGTTATTATATCATATATGGTTCACTTATGACTTTATATTACCTGCTTTTTTGTAAATTCCATGTTAAAGCACCGTTTTGGGTAAAATTGTTTCACTTATCATACGTGTTTTGACTTGTTGTTCTTGATATTATCACGTATATACTGATTTAAATAATTCAATATTTTAAAACATGATTTATATATTATATATATTCAGCATATAAATATAAATGATAGATCGATAAATGGAATGAAATACACGGTTCATGTACACGGTAGGCCGTACGTACGCATGAACACTGTTTTCGTTTCCTTATTGAATTGAATGGAATTAAGTAAATGAAACATATATGTACATAAATAAAGTTTAATTATCATTTAATATATTTCATTATTATTTATTATATATACATTATAATCATACTTGAATGGTAAATCAAGGAAAATGAATCTCATCGCGTTCGTGGAGACGGTAGTCCGTACGTACGCACGAGCGATGATATCGTTCCCATAATTTTTGAATAGAATTGGAGTGGATGATATAACATCTCAGAATCAGTATGATGTTATAATAACTATATATATATATATATATTCTTTACACCATTATACCCATCCAAGTAAGGTGGTGGTGGAAAAACTGATTACACCCCGGCTGGAGACGGTATTCAGTACGTACACACGCATAGTGATTTCGTTTTCCGTAGGATGGATAAAAGGTGAAATGTGATTGTTTCATATTAATAATATAATATCAGGATATTAGTGATACTTATTTTATTACATTAAAATGAATCAACTAAATAAGAGGATGTTTAAGAAGAATGAAACATGAATGAATCGGTAGAAGAGATTGCCTTTTCTTCGATGCACCTCCTTTAAGCTTCCTCTTAATGAACTAGAATTGGTATTTTAAGAAGAACGGAACCTCAAAAATGATTCTATGGAAGTGGATAAGATACATGGGAAGGTTTTGGCCGATCTTGAAGGCTAAAAGTGTTGTGAAGAGGAGAGGGAGGAGGTTCCTTTTTATAAGGGAAGAGAGGGTCACTTTTGGAAACCATAAAAATATTAATTTATAATAAACTCAAACCCAACATAAAAACATCCAAAATGACTCAAATTATGAAATGAAGTAATATAGGGTTTTAATATCATAAAATAATAAAATTTAGTCATGTTGGAAAATTATTTTAAACCTTATCAATTTGATTTATCCTTATTTAATTTATTTAATCTTATTTGTGGTAATAATATTCTAAATTTTAAATTGTTATAAATAATTACATATGTGGTGTGAATTGTCCATAATTGGGTACTTTATGACATTCTAGATCATATAAATTTCAATTAATAATTTTTAAATATTTATGTGAATTTTAAACAATTTAATAATATGTTATTTTTAAAAAACAACAATAGTGTTGAATTTGACAATATTAATTTATTTGAATTTAAATAAAATACACAAAGAGGATATATTCAAACCAAATTTTTTAATAGATTTATAACATGTCATATTCATAAATAAATTTTTTGTAGAACATTAATTAGTTCACATAATGTTTATTTTAATATTTATAAAACCATTTATTTGATATTTCTTATAATAAAACAATTACTACATCATTTTTGTACAATCCTTTAATATACATATTAGTTTCATAAAAATTAAAAATTAACTACTATTATGAATATAAATATAATACCTTCCATAATAATATTTTTACTCAAATTTATCATCTTAAATTCACCACATTTAAATTCTTATATTTATTAAATTATGAAAGTCACATCTTTGACATCAGTTACAATAAAAGAATATAAATGTCCTAATCAGTTTTATTAGGCTCACAATGGTCCACAATTAGAACCTTGGATTATGAGGGTATATATATACTCTACCAATAATTTTTGGTCAAGTTTCTGGTCCTTTTGGTAGGTATTATTATTTTAATAAAAAATATATTATTAATTTTTCACTAAATAAATAATTTCTGCATCATTAATGTAAGAGTTATTAATGTAATTAAATATTTCTTAAAAATTACAAATAAATTACCATGATAAATAAAAACATTTTACCTTTCAAATTAGTATTTGTAATTGAAATTATATTCTGCATAACCTTATATAATAAATAATCTAATTACTAATGTTTAAGTGAGACATATTTCACTTTTTTAAAACAAAATAAATTAAAAGTATTAATCACATCCGAGTGGGTTGAAATGGATTTAATTTCTACCCAAGTATTCCTTAGGACTAAATATAATCATCCAATTATATTAATACAAGTGTTAGGGTAATTTTATAATATTATTTTTACCCTTAATTACCTAATTTACCCTTAACTGTGGTAATATAATTTACCGTAGTTACTATTCATAATGCACAAAAATAAAAAGTATCCTTTTAACATAATTTGGACCTATAGATTCCAAATTTTGAATCCATTTTTCCAAATTTAAAACACAGAAGTTGTAGTAATTAATTTAAAATTAATCCCGTTGTCGAAAAAAACGGTTTTTTGTTTAAAACATTGAAAAAGATTGAATTGATTTAACCTAGGAATTCAATGTAAAATCAATGATAATGAAATAAATTATATTAAATGGTAAAAATATATTCTATTTATATATTAAAAAAATTTACTATTATAATTTGACCATATAAATTTTCTCGATGAAAAAATTTGTTTTTAAGTAAAATTTAATGTGTTTTTACTATTCATCAAAATAAGAACGTTGTCAGAAAAATATCAAAACATTATCCAATGTAAATTTTTTTATCATGACTCAAAATAAGATGTTTATTTTGTGAAATTGAACTTATAAACATGTCAAAAATTATATTTAAAATGGGCGCGCCATCAAAAGGTGTCCAAACTGTATATTTTGAAAAATACTTATTTTACCCAAAAAATTTATTTTGTTCCCATACCATGTTCTAGAAAATGTTTAAGATAAATAATAATGTTATAAAATTCTAAAATTAGGTAATACTATTCATAATGACTAGTTTATAATAATATTATAACCATATATCGTTGTTTAGTGAAACCCTGTATTGCGTACAACACACGCTATCGAGGAAGGTCGTGATTGCGTGTAATGCAAGCCAAGTCAGGGTTGCATGTAGTTCAAGAATCCTTTGTTGTTGTGTATAGGAAAATACAAATATATTTAATTTATACATTTAATATATATATATATATATACACACTTAATGTTGCGTAGAATAACTACTATCAAACAGACTTGAAATTGTGTGTAACACGATCCAAGAATAGTGTTGCATATACTACAAGCTATTACGGTGTTGCGTATAGCGCAAGATAATCTTGGTGTAGAGTACAACATAAGATATGAAAGAAATTAAAATTAATATATCTTATAAAATCTTGGCGTGTTACAGAATCAAGACAGATAGCCTACCAACCCCAATAAGTCAATGTTCATTTGTTATCTTAGGGTCACAATAAGATTGAATATTCTAATTGATATTGATTAATGTAACCACATCTAGAATTTAATGAAGTAAATCCTTTGGAATGATATAATAATAATGTTATGATATACTTTCCCTATTTTATCAAAAAATTATATAATGAAGCATTGATTTAATATTCATTATTCCTTGAAGATTTTATTTATTTTAGAATATTTCCAATTTTTTTGTCTTAATAGCCACTAGAAGAGCCCATAGAGTCTTAAAAACAATTCTTACAAAGTTAAATCTTAGGGATGCATAGGGGAAAGTAAAGGACCACCCAAAAGTTAGATATGAAAACATTATAAATTAGTAAACATGGTCCTATTTCATCAAACATCATAATGATAAATCATTTCAGGTGCATTGCAGTCGATAATATATTATTTGAAATTATTTATTTTATCTAACATGATTACAAAATATAAATTTATGAAACATGAAAAGAGTGTGGAAAATAAGGAACGTGCATCAAAATCAATGTACACTCTTCATAAAGTATGTATGGGGTATGCATCATTATAGAAGAAATTTCTATGTATTTTAAATAAAAGATAAATGTTTTATTATGTGATATGAAACAAAATATGTTCCTTCATTTATATAGAGATTTATGAATAAAAATAATAAGAAACTTATATCCCACATCATATGTTGAGGAAATAGGCTCGTGTAAATATGGAGGGTAAACTAGTAGATGAAATCTCAAAAACAATATGGGAAACATGTGTAAGTATGATGTAATTGTAATTCATTATGCTTTATTACATTATTACATAAAAATAACTATTTATTTTCATATTTTATATATGGTTTAGACACAATAATTAGTAGTGACCATACTCTATGAAAATATACTTTCAGTATATTTGAAACATCCAGAACCATATAGTTGTGTAAGAGAAATATGTTTTAGATTCCCTCCTCAATCATATTTTTAGAGGATAAAATAACATGAAGATACATATATTATGGTGAGATGATTAAAGACACAAATAGGCTCAATTAAAGATATTATTGATTAGTTTGGTTTGGCAAAATAATGTATTAGAAAGGATAAAATAGAACCGTCGATGGAACAACGATATGCACATAAACCAAATGATCCAACTATATTTGAGGCTAGTCATTCCCACAACCACATACCATACCTAGAGTAATTTTTTCATTAATATTTCTCCTAAATGTGAATCAAACAAAAAATGATAACATTATATAACTATAATATTGTATGGTACAGGTGTATATGATTTGTATCTGTCAACACCAACACACTACCTTGTTGTAGTGGGTAGGGTGTATAATATCTCAATAGAACAAGTACACCATAAATAACTCCCAAAAGATCAAATGAGAGTGGGAATTAAGGCATCCCATGATTTGAATGATGTGTTTCCACTTTCACTTGATTATCCAGATATTACAATGGTCAATGATACTATTGGAGCATTCATAGAATGTTTATCTATTCTTATAAAGATACATGAGGCATGCCTTCAAAAAATTCATATTAAAAACCTGTAATGGTTGAAGATAAAATGTTTGAAGTGATTTACAATATCAAAGATGGATAAAGGGTAGGGGAAATGGAAGGTCAAATCAATAAAATCTAGTGAATTGACTAAGAAATCAAAATGGTATTATGAGATTACATTATACCCTCTTGTTCAAAAGTCAAATTTATTTTCATTACAACTTCACAAAGAGACCACATTTCATGATTCCAATATGTATTACCTTATTTATGGAAATGAAATATATGGAGATTCCATGACAAATAGATTTTCTCTCGAGACTATATATGAGATTCTAAAGCATGAATGGTTGGGTGTATCAATTGTGAATACAGAAATAAGTAATATTTTCATAAGACATCTCTCCAAATAAAGAGCTGATATGTTTGTTAAAGATAATAACTAATCATATTTTCTATAGAAATTTATATTACTACTAAATAAGAAGGAAATAATAGGAATCATTATTTAGATTCATTAATCCCTATATCATTTCTATACAAAAACTGAATTTTGAAAAAATAAATTAAAAATAAAAGATATTAGTTACTCAATGAGTTTGATAAAATAAATCAGAAGATGTACTCCTTTTTATGCATACAGTGTTGAAGTAAAATTATAACCTCTAATCACAAAAAATATATTTTTTAGTTTTTTATTACTAATATGTTTTGGTTTTTTTAGCCTCCACTAGATGTTGATCGCAATAAATTTGGATACCCAAATATTTATTTTTCAGAACCAATGCATGGATATCCAACCAACCGACCACACATGATGTGTACTGTGAATTTTTAAGACAATGAAATCAAAATGTTATATATAATATAATAATGATATGTTTTTTGATTTTTTATGATATTTTTGTTGCTAAATATATGCTCAATCATTTCATGAAGTCGATTTCTAAAAAGGTAAATCCCATGGATTGCATAAAATATCAATAGAAATTTTGATATATATAGAAATATTTGACTATAAAAACATTTCAAAACAATTTTTTTTAATATTTCTACACTATATGAAGACATATAATGGCATCAATTGTGGATATTAAGCTTTCAAATTTATGAGAGAGACCATAAATCATTAACATACAGGCATCCCCCAACTGGTAATTTTAGAATGTAATTAAAATTTCATTAAATATATTTTATGATCATTTGATTTTATATATTATGTCATTACTATCATGATTTTTGAAAACCTTCATACTCAAAATAAAAAAGAACATTTGTTAGTGATGATTAAGTAGTGTACATGTTGCCATCTTGTATGTCGATGAATTTTTTTAGTGATTACATACAATGTTTGTGATCCAGTATGAGTCATGAACTTATAAATATATTTGGGGTCTGAGACATTAGTGTCAAAATGCTTATATATTATTTTCAATCTATTTCTCAGGGAGAATATTAATGGAGGAAATCAATTTGATTAGAATCACTGACATGTAAAAATTAAATATCTTGGGAAATGAAAGAGGTGGATGAAGAGGTAAAGGCCGAGGCATAGGTAGATGAGGAGGTGGAGTCAGAGTTAGAGACCACGATGGAGGAGGAGGGAGAGACATAGACCAAGACAAAGATCGAGATAGAGGATAAGATGGAGCGATGAATTGTAAACAACAAAATTGTTGAGAAATGGAGTAGAATGGGCATCATACTGTGATTGTGTTGGAAAATAATTGTTTAAAAGTGAAAAAAAAAACAATTTTAACATAAGATACGATCCATTTTGCAAGTGTTTTAGGTGGATTATTGAAAAAATGTTTTTAGTGCTTATTTAAGTTATTTTAATAGGAATTTAAGTGGATGGTTTTTTAGAAATAAAATAATCATCACTTATTTTCATCATACTGATAATCATAGGAAATAAATTCTATTAGAAAATTTCAATTACTATCAAATTTACTAAGTTTTGAAGGAAGCCCCTCACCAAGAACAAACTGAACATTGAAAAAAAAGATGCAATTTCTTTCCCATTGCCTTTATACACTACAATGAACAGGTCTTTTTAGTGGAGCCAACAGTCCCATGAGAGTCACAAAAAATAAATACAATCATAAAATATCTATATAATACATTTTAAGTGTTAAGATGAACATGTATGCAATCAACAACTGAATCTAGCACATGTATGAGAGAACTATTAGAGGGACACCATTATCGAGATATTGTGGTCATCATAGAGGGATAGTGTCATTAGAAACATGAAATTGAATGAAATGAAACTGCCTTATTAAGAAATACCAAAAAATGAAAAACCCACTTCAAATGAAACCATGAAGTAGGGAATATAAAAATGAAAACCCCTTTGAAAAATAAGATAGTTGCTTGATCTAAAAAACTGAAAAAAATAATGAAATACAAAATTTCACCGATCAAATCATGTATTTTTAGAAAAGAAAAATATAGTGGTTTTACATTGGTGGGTGGTGAAATTATTTGGTTCAATATTTCATCAATTAGTTACATTTCATTATATCACAGATGCTTGGGATATCCATACAATTATCATTCATTATGCATGTTCACATTAATTATGTAAAATGATCCATGTTCAAAAGTTCATTAATAAAAAACTCATCATCATTATCAATAAAAAATTCATGAGAATTGAGATATTATCATTTTAATGAATAAATAATTATTTTTTTATGTTATAGTTTATTTTCACCCTTAAAACCCTTTCAGATTGTTTTGATGTTGACCTTCATTTTAGTAAAAAGAAAACTGACATACTCAAAAAAGATAAAACACATTCATATTGTTTTGGTACTTTTGGAAAAGCATTAATTATTAATTTTTGATGTATAGTAATAATTGTAAACCAAATATGATACAAGATATGACCAACATGAATAAAAGTATATGTTAGGAGTTTTAAATTGACATTTTAATACCAAAAAGTTCCACACACTGAAAATTGAGAAACAAATCTTGGATTATCGTGATAATTTAAGATAACAGTTCATAATTCCTTTTTGATGTGTATGAATTATTAGAATATAAAACCAACATATGGTGTGACCTATATGTCTCAAAATTCATGATTCTATTATAAAATGACATTTTAATAAAAAACAAAAGTGTCATACTCAAAATTGAGGAAACACATTCAGATTTTCATGATACTTTAGTAAAATAGAACATTAGCAATTTTTGATGTGTAATAATCAGCCACACCATAATCCGATATATGGTGTGACATGTACAACTATAAATGTTCCTTTTTATTCAAAATTGACATTATTTCTTGAAAAAATAATACTCACAAACCCAATATCGATCCAAATGTTCATATTATTTTGGTAATTTGTGAAAACTATCCACAAATCATTTTTTGATGTGTATGAACCATCCTAACCTCAATCTGATACAAGATGTGCCCAAAATGGCTCAAAGAGTCTGTTATGGATTTAAAATTGATATTTTAATAAAATATATATCACTCATTTATAATTATAAAATATTATTAGATAGTCTAGTTAATTTTGGAAGAAGATTCATAATTAATTTTTGTTGTGTATGAATTTTTCCCACGTTAATCCCACACATGAAGTGACTTGTATGACTCAAAGTGTGTGTTTCCAATTTCAAATGAAATTTTAGTAAAAAAAAACCAATGGAAAACTCCATACCAATAAAATGCATTTGGTTTTTTATACATTAGTAATAACATTCATATGTCATTTGGGACTTGTAAGAATAATCTACACCTCAATCTGACACACAGTGTGATTGGTATGACTCCATGTGCATCTTTTCATTAAAAATTGACATTAATTTTAATAATAAATGGCATACTCAAAACTAAGTAAACGCAATAGGATTGTTTTTGTACTTTATGAAAATGATCCATAAGTCATTTGTTGCTTTTAGTAATTAGTCACACCTTATTATAATTTATGATGTTCCTCGTATGAATGAAAGTGTATGTTATCTATTTGAAATTTAAATTTCAATACCAAAATGTGTCAATCACTGAAACTTGAAAAAACAAAATCTTATTGTATTAATTATTT
Organism: Viscum album; assembly: GCA_963277665.1. NCBI lineage: Eukaryota > Viridiplantae > Streptophyta > Magnoliopsida > Santalales > Viscaceae > Viscum > Viscum album. The sequence continues at coordinate 415,720 of CAUJRU010000571.1, forward strand.
ATTAAAATGATTAATAATTCATTTTAATTTGTAGGAATTAGTCTCACACAATACCCACACACAATGTGACCAATATGACACAAATTACATGTTTCCAGTATAAAATAATATATTTTTAAAAAACAAAAGTGGCACACTCAAAACCAAGGAAACACATGCATATTGTTTTGATATATTCTTACAAAAATACATAAGTAATTTGGGATGCATAATAATCATTAAAACCTCAATCTGATGCACGGTATGACCGGTAGGACTCTAAGTGCATCATTTTATTCAAAATTAATATTAATTTTATTAAAAAAACTAACATAATAAAAAAATGATAAAAAAGAATACAGATTGTTCTGGTAATTTAGAAAAATTATTCATAATTCATTTATGAAATATAGAAATCATACAAACCTCAATATGATGCATTATGTTCTCAATATGACTCAAAGTATCTGTGATAATTTTTAAATTGAAATTTTAATACAGAAAAGTGTCACTCACTGAAAAATGAGAAAATTCAATTACATTGTCTTGATAATTTAGGAAATCAATTCATAGTTAATTTGTGATGTGTAGGAATCAGTCTCACATCCAACCCGCACACGATGCAACCTATATGACTCAAAGTGCGTGTTTTCTATTTAACATGACATTTTAGTGAAAACACCAAGAGGATTACTCAATACTAGGAAAACACATTCATATTGTTATGATACTTTAGGAAAATGATCCTTAAGTTATTTATGAGATAGAGGAATCAGTGTCACATTAATATGACATATAGTGTGACCAGTATTACTCCATGTGTGTCTTTTTATTCAAAATTGACATTAATTTTAGTAAAAAAGGAAAATAACATACTTAAAACCAAGAAAACACATTTTGACTTTTTTTTACTTTAGTACAACAATTTATAGGACATTTATTCTATATAGATATCAACCTCACCTCAATCTGATACAAAATGTATTCGAAATGAATCAATGTGCCTATTATTAGTTAAAATTAACATTTAATAGAAAGACTGTCCCTCACTAAATGCAGATAAAAATGGTTAGATCTTCCTGATAGTTTATGAAAATGATTCATAATTAATTTCTGACACATAGGAAATTTTCTCATGTTAAACCCAACCATTGTGAAATATGTATGACTCAAAGTGGGTGTTTTTAGTTCAAATTTTCATTTTAGTAAAAAACACAAGTGGTATATTGTAACACACCAAGTTTCCATAGTATGTTTCCCTTTGAATAGTGCAATAGCATTCTTTGTATGAAACTTTGAAATTCTAACACACCATGACCAATCAGACTAGCCGCAATGAATAGTAATGGCCACTATTTGAAATTTTATAAATTTTATTTTTTATAGTGGACTTAATTTTTTGATTCAGAATATCAAAATTATCTTAGAGTGGATTTTTGGTACTCTCCTGAAAACATTCAATTTTGGATTAATAGTGAAAAATACTAAATTTTAATTAAAATCAACTTTTTTAATCAAAATTATTTATTGTGTTAAATTATACATTTGAATGGTTTTTAAGTATAATTTGATTACATTTTTATCATTTAATATAATTTAGGTCATTGGATGATTTTATTTCGAACACGAGTCTTGTTATCTTTGACTTTAATGAGATTCTAACCTTTATTAACCGAAAATAAATATGTACTAAAATAATATTTTCAAACATTACTAAAGAGCCCCACCTTATAAAAATCTTTCACCTCCAACCCATTTCTCACACCTCTAAAGCCCCTTGGATCGTCCAACCTCTATCCAATTAAACTCCCTACATCCATCTCTTCCTCTTAGAAGCCTCAACTTAGGCAGAAGTTACTTCAAAGAATCCCTTTGGTTCAAACCAAAGGGAGTTACCCGATTTAAGGGTAACATCTCCTCTTAAGTTATTTCCTTTTATATTACTTCTCCAACCCCCTAAAATCTATTTATTTCATTCATTTATAACATATCTAGTATCCTTAACATACTAGGTTTTTGTTATGAGAACTATTTGAACTACACTTACACACAACTCCTTCTAATGGGTATAGAACATAATGTTTCTCTTGACGGCGAATGACTGCGTCGTGAAATGATGAGTGTTCAATTTTCTACAACCACCTCTTATAGTGGCCATTAGGATGACACTATAATTATATATGATATTTTTTATATTCATTTTATCTTTGTGCTTATGTAATTCACTTTTATATAGTATCTTTATTTTTTTATGTTGTATATATACGGTAATTTCATTTCATGAAGTGCAGACTACCGCCCCCTCAAGGTGATATGAATCCTTCATACCATACATGGAATGTATAAAGGATTGAGCTAAAAAACATACATAATGTATAAAAAATATTATATTATACTAAAAAAATAATATAACTATTTATCATTTGGTCTTCTTTCCTTTTAAAATAAAAAAGTGAAATAGAAGTAGCGTTTGTTTATACGTATGGATTACCGTCTTCACGAACGCGCTGAGATTCATTCTCCATCATAACCATTCAAGAATAATTTTCATTTGATTATTAAAAATTTATATTTAAGAACATTAAATCTTTCTGGATATGAATCAAATATATCCTTTTCATAACAAACAATACTTATGTAACAAAACATATAAAGGACAACGAATCAGTTAACACCCAAAACAATGATACTACTAAAATATTATTAACAAAGAAATATTAGAAGATCATATATGATATCATATTTATGTATTTGGTTCTTGTATAAATTAATAACAATTATTTAACGATTATATAGGAGGTTAACGTACCCTCGACCAAGGAAACGTACAAGGTAAGGGTTAATTCCTCAATCTCATTATTATTCGAGATTGTTTATGTGTATGTTTTTACTAGGAAATATTTATTATCCATGTCCATGTTTCATAAAGGAGTTTTCAATGGGATTCTTTTTAAGGGGATCCTTTACTAAAACATCATGTTAAAAGTTTTAAAAATTTATTCTTCTAAACCTTTCTCATTAATGTCCATGTTTTCAAAATGGTTTTAAGGATTTATTTATATGGACATAAATGTTTTAAAAAGTTAATTCCTTTCAAAAGATTCAAAGTGGTACGGAACACTTTGATTCAAAACTATATTTTGTAATAATTCCTTTATAAATTGTCTGAATTTTAAATGATTTCATGAAAAAGTGGTATTTCTCTCAAAAAAATTTTACTGATCGTTTTCAACTATGTCAACATCCATTACGATATATTATTCTTGATCAAGGTAGATTTATTATAATAAAATCCTCGATATTGTATTGAATGAGTTATGATATGTTTTACTATGGATGTGGTATTTTTATACCATTCATGGTTTATGGTCAATGTTTCGACAATTTGTATACTATTTATAATTTGAATTTTTATGTTATGATTAAAAAATTTAATATGAAGAATGAATTAGACATAGTAAGTGATGGGTGGAGCCCGCTATAGCTCATCAATGCATCAGTAGGTCTCATGAGACAAACTAGTGTCTTGGCACAAGGCCTTGACCGAATCTTATTTGTATTCTTGGAACGAGGCCTTGACTATGTGGTTATGATATCCGATATTATGCATTCCATCATTATGAAATTGGATATTGATATTACATGTGATTATTCGACTTGAAGAATATCAATGTGAATAAGTAAATGGAATTATTTGATTTATCTTTTCTATATTATGCTGAAGTTTAAGTTTAAAAGGATTTTGTTTTCGTTTTACACATTGCCTTAAATTTTTATGCTCATTTATGATAGATTATTCTATATTGTTATCCTTACTGAGCATCTGAGATCACCCCTTTATTATGATTTCTTTTCCCAAGATATGAAGAAGTGAATTATGATTAACCTGTAGGGATAGGAAACAGATATGTGTGTGTTCAAAGGGAACATAATGTTGTTTTTATTTATTTATTGATTAATGTAGAACTTATGTATGTATCTAGTACTTCCATGGATACTAAACTAATCAGTCTTTCAAATCATTATATCTTGTGGTCATGACAATGTTATGTAATAATGCACCAACTCTAGGTAACTAGGGTCGAGGCGTTACAATTGGTATCATATGAGGTTTAGTACAAACCATGGAAACTAGATTTAGAAAAACTTGGATTAGAGAACATTACCCTAAGATAGACATTGAGGATTAGTATAGAAGAAATTCCTAGAATTTTGATAATGTAGAGATTTTTTGTATTTTAAAAGAAATAAATCCCTGCCTGGATATGAGAAGGTAGAGGTAGATCTATCACAGATGTACCTAGGAGTGAAAAATATGACAAGGAGTATCAGGGTTGACATAAGGTATCCTGGTACACGACAACGGGCCTTGATTCACTCTTGGTTACGACACTCCCAGTGGATATGATTCGAGAATTCCCATTTTATTTACAAGATAATATAACAGATTTATGAGTATATACCTCCTCAAAGAAAACATTTTTATGATTATGGATTATATATATAAACTGTTCAGTTTATGTTAAGTGTTTTACAAGTTTGGAATTATGTGTTGTGATTCCTAAAATAATCTAGTGTATTCTATTATTTAGAAATGGCACCTATTGGAAGGAATTAAAACCGTATCAACACACGTAATCCATGTAAGGATTTCCCTCCTTCACAAGATAATTATAGTGGAGATGGTGATGCAACTGGTTTTGATCATCTTATCACTATACTGGGATAACTCACTCAGGTTATGAATAATAACCTTACCCATATAGAGCTCCCTGATCCACACCATTGAGGATCAATGTTAAACCGATTCATGAGACAACAACCACCATCATTCAAAGGGACTGTAAATCCTTTTTTGGCTGGGCAATGGATATGTTCCTTAGAAAAAAATATTTCATGCTCTAGGGAGTAGCAAATGGGAAAAAGTTGTCATGGATGTTTATCAACTCACGGGATATGAAGATCAATGGTGGTTATTAATTCAAAACACAAAAGAGGATGAAGAAGTATCAAATATGTAATGGTGGGAGTATAAAGTTCTTTTCTAAGAAAAATAATTGCTTCATTACCATCAAGTGGATATAAAAAGACAATTTAAGAGTTTGAGGAAAAAGTAGGATGAGAATGTCAAAAAGAACGAGGCTAACTTTACAAGGTTAGCAAGGCATGAAATAGATTATATACGTAACCCAAGGAGTAATATTGATCCATTATTTTATGGGTTAAAACTATTTATCCATTGAGAATTAGTCTCACAATCCTTCTCATCATATGAAGACATTGTCTCACATGCTATCAAGATAGAAAAGTAATTCTCTAAGTCTTACGACTTTAAAGAAAAGCAAGAGAAGAAGAGATCTTCAAAACACTCTAGAAATGGAAATATGTGGAAGAAGGGAAAAGTTTAATATCCATATTGTGGTAAATGTGTGAAGAAACATCCTGGTACTTTCCCAAAGGGAATGGGAGTCTCTTACAAGTGTGTTGAAAAAGGCCACCAAGCTTATGATTTCAAGGGAAAGAAATAGGCTATCAATGTTGAATGCTAAAATTGTAATGAAATGGGGTCTTATGAAAATTAATGTCCTAATAACCAAGGAAACAAACCTTCAAAAAGGAATAGGGAGAAAGGACAATCTTATGAAATCAGTACTACTAATGTTGAAACTCAAAAAGACATGGTGGCGGGTAATTTAATGGTTTCCTCAAGTTTAACCAATGCTTCATTTGATTTTGGATCATTGCATTGTTTCATATCTTCCTGGTTTGCTAAGAAAATTTGATATTTACAATTTTATTTAACAAGGGAGTTATTAATAAAAACTCCTAAGGGAAGTATCATTGCAACAATGTTTTGTGAATCAGTCCACATTAGGGAATATAAATTTTCTTTATCCACTGATCTCATCATCATACCCATGATTGAATTTGATATAATCCTCTGTATGGATTGGATTTCAGACCATGATGTGAAATTTTATTTCAATAAGGAGGTTAAAATTTTTTATGATGATAACGAATACCTTATCATTAGAGAAAATGGAACACCATCTGATTCTTATCTTGATCCACCCCATGTAGCTCTACGAAATTATATTATTGTGGAGGAATAGAGTTAAATAAATATGGGTGAGGAAAGGAATGTTCAAACAGATGATGTACCTATTGTATAAGAATATGTTGATGTATTTCTAGAGGATTTACTTGGACATCCTCTAGAATGAGAAATTGAGTTTTCCATTGATTTAATTCCTGGTTCAAGGCCAATATCAAATAACCCTTATAGAATGGAAACATTATAATTAGTGGAGATAAAGAAAGAACTAGATGAGTTTAGTAAAAAGGATTTATTCACCACAGTTTTTCACCATGGGGATCCCCTGTTATCTTTTTTAATAAGAAAGATGGATCTATGGGGTTGGGTATTGACTATAGGGGGATCAATGCTATAACTATAAAGAACAATTATCCCCTACCTCGCATTGATGATTTATTTGATCAACTTCATGAAGCTCAATATTTTTCAAATATTGACCTTCGATCTGGATATCATCAGTTGTGTATGAAGAATGAATACATTCCAAAGACAGCTTTTTGAACCAGGTACATGCATTATGAGTTGACAGTAATGCCTTTTGGACTAACTAATGCACCCTTTGTTTTCATGGATCAAATGAACATTGTTTTCAAGGAATATATTTATTACTTTGTTGTGGTATTTAATGATGATATCTTTTAATACTCCAAAATATACTAAGATCTTGAAAATCACTTGGGAACTATTCTAAAGACTCATAGAAGAAATGATTTATATGGGAAGTTTATCAATTGTGAATTTTGGCTTCAAGAGATTTCATTTCTTGGCCATATTTTCTCTATGGATGGAATCTCTGTTGATCCTTCAAAAACCAAGGCAATCCAAGAAAATCCAGAACCGTAAAGTATAATTGATGTACACAATTTTATTGGATTAGAAGGTTATTATCGGCAATTCATCCAAAATGTTTCCCGATTGGATAACCCATTAACCAAACTCACATGTAAAGGGGTTAATTTTTTTTGGACAAAAGAGTGTGAAGAATGTTTTGATGAACTGGATAGAAGATTAGTCAATTATTCTATATTGACTCTACCATTGTGGAACGATGGGTTTGTTATTTATAATGATGCTTCAAATAAAGGACTTGGTTCTGTCCTTATGTAGAATGATAGAGTTATTGTCTATGAATCATCATAACTAAAAATTCATGAAACAAACCATCCCACTAATGATCTTGAGATAGAAACATTAATATTTTCTCTAATGACATGGAGACACTATCTCTATGGTGAAAAAAGTGAGATTTATACTGATCACAAGAGTTTGATGTATATTTTCTCGCAAAAAGAACTCAACATGAGGAAAATGAGATGGCTCAAACTACTCACGGATTATGATTTAACCATACACTACCACCCGGGGAAGGCAAATAAGGTTTCATATGCTTTGAGAATAATGTATCATGGAGTTATGAACAAGATGAGAGTTTAAATGGATCCTATGTTCATGGATCTAGTAAAGATAGATATGGGAATAATAATGGAAGGTGAAAAATAAATAATTTTTTAAATTGTTGCTAATCCATATTTACTAGAAAGAATAAAAAGCTCTCAGACTGATGATGAGGTGTTTAAAAAACAAATTAAAGCTGTGAATGATGGGAGATTGATCGACTTCATATATGAAGATGGGATTTTGAAATGTGGAAAGAGACTTTGTGTTCTTGACATACCTGATCTAAAAAGGGAATTGTTGGATGATGCTCATAGCTCCAATTTCTCAATAAACTATGGTAACACTAAGATGTATAGAAATTTTAAGGAACATTTTTGGTGGTACAACATGAATAGAGATATTGCTAATTATGTGTCAAGAAGTATGACTTTTCAAGAAGTGAAAGCTATAAGACAACATCCTAGAGGAGTAATGCAACATCTTCCCATACTTGAGTGGAAATGGGATGATATTACAATGGAATTTATCATGAGACTACCAAAGACTCCAAGAAGTAATGATGCAATATGAGTCATTGTTGATCTTTCTACTATGTCAGCTCATTTTATTTCTATAAGAGAAGATTTACGACTTGAATGTTTGTAAATTCTACATATTCCTGCTAGAGTTCCTGCTACAGTCCCCCTGGAAATTATCATCCAAGAATATTCCCATTTTTGGGTCTTCGGGCCACCTATTTGGTCCCCAATTCCTTTAAGGCCTTCGGGCCACTCAGGCATTCGGGTCAGTAAGGACTTCGATCTACCTCAATCTATTCGGGCCACCTTAAGTGCGGATTTAAACCAGAGAACCTATAAAGTTCAAGATTCACATAGAGGATGAGAAAGGATCTTTCACCATAGCATAAGCTAAATAGATTTCAAGAATGAGATGGTATGGCACATGCCATTAGGACAAGCCTGTGCATGCATGGGAAAACCTAGATGAACAGCCATGCGAAGGTGGAGAGTTGATTTCATGATGAAGATGTTGGGGAGGAGCAGTTCCAAGTAGTTAGTCTTGGTTGTATGTAATATTTGAATCATATGTCCAATGAATTACCCTAAGGCATTTTTGCCATGTAAAAATTATGCCTACGGGCCTTGTAAGGGTTCCACCTCACCCCTTGAAAGGTGGATTATCAAAAATCAATAAAATAATGAAGGCCTTTGGGCCATTGGAGGAAGTTGTAAGACTTCATGGAGTACCCCTATCTCTTGTTTCTGATCATGATCCCCATTTGACATCTAGATTTTGGAAAAGTCTTCTGAAGGCCTTGGATACTGAACTTCATTTGATCACTTCCTATAACCCTCAAACTGATGGAAAATCAGAATGTACTGTTAAAAAATTAGAATACATGTTAAGATATTGCTCAATTGACTTTCAAGGTATGTGGGATAGGTATTTACCTTGAATATAATTTTCCTATAACAGTATTTTCCATTCAAGTATTCATAGGGCACCACATGAAGCATTATATGGAAAGAGATGTCACACACCAACTTTTTGGGATGATGTTGGTGAAAGAATACCCATTGGCCTCGAACATATTGAGGAAACAATAGAAAATATGAAATTATCCAAACCAACATCAAAGTATCTCGTAGTAGGAAAAAGAAATATGCCAATAACCTAAGGAATGATATGTAATTTCAAGTATAAGATCATGTTTTCTTGAAGGTATCTCCATGGAAGGGTGTAATACAATTTGGTAAGAAAGGAAAATTATGTCCCAAGTACATCATACCAATTCTAGAATGAATTGGAGTTGTGTCTTATCGTATGGAAACTTCACCAAGTCTCTCCAAAGTTCATGATGTGTTCCACGTATAACTGTTGAGAAAATACATGACGGACCCAATGCTAGCACTCACTTATGAAGAAATAGAACTGGGACTCAATTTCTCTTAATGTGAAGAGCCTATCAGAATTCATGATACTATAGAACAAGTGTTGAGAATCTAGACCAATCATATGGTGAAAGTTCTATAGAGAAATCATAATATGGAAGAGGCAACGTGGGATCCCAAGGAACTTATGATGAAGAACCACATGAATCATTTTATGTAGTTGTATTCTAGAAATGTTGATGACAAAATTATTTGAAGGAGGGAACAATGTAACAACCAAGCTTCCATGTTATGTTTCCCTTTGAATAGTGTAATAGCTTGCACTGTACGCAAATTCGAGATTTTAACACACCACGACCAATCAGACTAACCGCTATTAATAGTAATATCCACTTTTTGAAATTTAGTAATTTTTTAAAGTGGACTTCATATTTGGATTCAGAATATCAAAATTAGCTTAGAGTGAATTTTTGGTACTCTTATGAAAACTTTCAGTTTTTGAGGAATAATGAAAAATACTAAATTTTAATTAATTTTTTTTTTAATAAAAATAATTTATAGTGTTAAATTATACATTTGAATGGTTTTTAAGTATTATTCGATTATATTTTTATCATTTAATATAATGTTAGTCATTGGATGATTTTATTTCAAACATGATTAATCTTATCTTCAACTTTAATGAGTTTTGGACCTTTAGAAACCAAAAATCATTATATAATAAAATAATATTTTCAAACATTTTTAAAGATTCCCTCCCCCTTATAATAATTCCTCCCCTATAACCTATTTATCACACCTCTCAGGCCCCTTGACTCATCCAAAATCTTCCCAATTAAACTCCTTACATCCCTCCCTTCCTCATTGAAGCCTTACCTTTGGAAGAAGGTACTTCAAGGAAGCCTTTTGGTTCAAACCAAAGGGAGTTACCCAATTTAAAGGTAACATCTCCTCTTAAGTTATTTTCTTTTATTTTACTTCTCCAACCCCCTAAAATCTCTTTATTCATTTCTTTTATAAAAATAACACTATCCTAAATATATTAGGTTGTTGTTATGATAATTATTTGAACTACACTTACCCAGAACTCTATCTAATGGGTATAGAACATAATGTTTCTCTAGATGGAGAACTACTACCTCATGAAATGATGATTATTCAGTCTTCTACTACCACCTCTTATGGTGGTCATTATGATGGAACTATATTTATATATGATATTCATGATATTAATTTTATCTATAATCTTATCTAATTCTCTTGTATAGAACACCTTTATTATTTTCATGTTGTATATATATGATAATTTCATTTCAGGAAGTGCATAGTACCTCCCCATCAAGTGATATGAATCGTTCATACCATACATAGAATGTATAATGAGTTTTGTTAATAAACTTATGTAAGATATATAAAATATTATATTATACTTTAAAAATAATATACATATGTATCATTTTGTCTTCTTTCCTTTTAAAATAAAAAAATGAAATGGAAGTAGCGTTCGTGCGTACGTACGGATTTTCGTCTCCACGAACATGATGAGATTCATTCCCCATCATAATCATTAAAGAATAATTTTTATTTGATTATTAAAAATACTATTTAAGACCATTATATCATTCTGGATACAAATCAAATACATCTTATCCATAACAAACATGACTTAGATAACAAAACATATAAAGGAAAATGAATCAGTTAACACTCAAAACAATGATCTAATAAAATATTATTAAAGTATCAAAATTAGAAGATAATATATTATATCATATTTATGTTTTTGGATATTTTATAATTTAGTAACAATTATTTAACTACTATACATGAGGTTAACGTACCCTCGACCATGGAAAAGTACAAGGTAAGGGTTAATTCTTCAATCTCATTAGTATTCGAGATTGTTCGTGTATAAGTTTGTACTGGGACATATTTATTATCAATGTCCATGTTTCTTAAAAGTGTTTTCTATGGGATATTTTTTAAGGGATTATTTTACTAAAACATCATTTTAAATATTTTAAATATTTATTCTTATAAACCTTTCTCATTAATGTCCATGTTTTCAAAATGGTTTTAATGATTTATTTATATGGACATGAATGTTTTATAATTTTTATTCCATTAAAAAAATTCAAAGTGGTATGGGACACTTTGATTCAAAACTATATTTTAAATTACTTCCTTAAAAAATTGTGTGACTTTTAAATGATTTCATGAAAAGGGGTATATCTCTCAAACATTTTTAGTGATCATTTTCAACTATGTCAACATCCTTTACGAGATATTATTATGGATTGATCTTGACTTATTATTATAAAATATTCCATATTATATTGAATGAGTTATGATATGTTTTAATATAGATGTGCTATTTTTATACCATTCATGGTTTATGGTCAAATTATTTACATTTTTTATGATAGTTTTAATACGAATACTTATGTTATGATTCGAAATTTTCATATGGGGAATTATTTGGACTTAGAAATTAACAGGTGGAGCCGGCTATAGCTCCTCGATGCATCGGTAGGTATCATGAGACAAACTAGTGTCTTGGAACAAGGCCTTGACAAAATATTATTTGTAGTCTTAGCACGAGACCTTGACTATGTTGTTATGATGTCAGGCATTATGTATTCCATCATTATAAAATTAGTTATTGATATTACGTGTGATTATTTGACTAGTAGAATATCTATGTGAATATGTAAAAGACATTATTTGATTTATATTTTCCATATTATATAGATGTTTAGGTTTAAAAGGCTTTTGTTTCATGCATTGGGGAGTAGCGAAAGGGAAAAAAAATTCATGGCAATTTATCGCCTCACAGGAGATGCAGATCAATGGTGGTCATTAATTAAAAACACAAAAGAGGAAGAAGAAGTATCTAATATTGAATGAGGGAGTTTAAAGAGATTTTCTTAGAAAAATACTTCCTTCGTGACCATCAAGCGGAAATGGGAAGAAATTTTTTGAATCTGAGGAAAAAGGATGATGAGAATGTCGCAAAGTATGAGGCTAACTTTACAAGGATAGCAAGGCATGCCAAAGATTATATACGTAACCCAGGGACTAATATTGATCGATTATTTGATGGGTTAAAACCATTTCTCCATCAATCATTAGTCTCACAATCCATCTCATCATATAACGATATTTTCTAATGTGTATCAAGACATAAAATGAATTCTCTAAGTCCTATGAATTTAAAGTAAAGAAAGAGAAGAAGTTATCTACTGAACACTCTAGAAATGGAAATTAGTGCAAGAATGGAAAATTTGAATATCGATCCTATGGTAAATGTGGGAAGAAACACCTCATTACACGCCTAAAGGGAATAAGAGTCTTTTACATGTGTGCTGAAAAAGGACACCATGCTCGTGATTACAAGGGATCAAAATAGGATTTCAATGTTGAATGCTAGAATCGTAAATAAACGTGTCATTTTGAAAATGAATGTCCTAAGTACCAAGGAAACTTACCTTTGAAAAGGCCTAGGGATCAAGCCCAAGTTTATGCGATCACTACTGCAAAGGTTGAAGCTCTGAAAGACGTGGGTGAAGGTAATTTAATGTTTTCCTCAAGTTTAGCAAATGCTTTATTTTATTTTGGATCATCCCATTGTTTGAAATCTTCCCAATTCACTAAGAAAATTAGATATTTTCTATTTGATTTAACAAGGTATTTATCTGTCATAACTCCTAAGGGAAGTATCATTGCAACAATTTTTTGTGAATCAGTCCCCATTATGGCATATAAATGTTCTTTATCTGCTGATCTCATCTTCATTCCCATGAGTGAATTTGATATAATCCTAGGTATAGATTGGCTTTTAGAAATGATGCAAAAATTTATTATAAGAATAATGAGGTTACAATCTTTGATGATGATAAGTAATAAATTATCTTTAGAGTAGAAACTTCGCCATCCGATTCTTATCTAAATCAACCCACTATAGCTCTACTAAATTATATTATTGGGGAGTAACAGAGTGAAATAACTGTGGGTGTGGAAAGAATGTTGAAATAGAGGATGTATCTATTGTACAATAAGATGTTCATGTATTTCCAGAAGAATTACCTAGACATCCTCCAGATCAAGAAATTGAGTTTTACATTGATTTAATTCCTAGTTCAAGGCCCATATTAAAGACCCTTTATAGAATGGAAAGTTTGAAATTAGTTAAGCTAAAGAAATAGCTAGAGGAGTTGAGTAATAATGTATTTATCCTCCCTAGTGTTTCTCCATGGGGAGACCCTACCTATAATTGATGATTAATTTGATCCACTTCAAGGTGCTCAATATTTTTTAAATATTTACCTTCAATCTGGATATCATCAGTTTTCTGAGAAGAATGAAGAAATTCCAAAGATATAATTTGGAACCTGGTATGGGCATTACATGTTTAGAGTAATGCCTTTTTGACTGACTTATGCACCCTTTATTTTCACGGATCTAATGAATGGAGTTTTCAAGGAATATATTGATGACTTTATAGTGGTATTTATTAATGATATCTTGGTATACTCCAAAATCTACGAAGATCTTGAAAATCACATGTGAACTATTTTAAAGACTCTTAGAAAAAATGAATTATATGGGATGTTTACCAATTGTGAATTTTTGCTTAAGGATATTTCATTTCATGGCCATATTATCTCTAAGGATAGAATCTCTGTTGATCTTTCAAAGTCCAAGGCAAACCAAGAATGGCCAGCACCAACTAGTATAGCTTAGGTACACAATTTTATTGGTTTAGCACGTTATTGTAGGCATTCAGTGAAAAAAAATTTAATTGGATAACCCATTAACAACGATCACACGTAATGGTGTTAAATTTGTTTGAAAGAAAGAGTGTGAAGAATTTTTTGAAGAACTTAAGAGAAGATTAGTCAATTATCCTATATTGACTCTACCATTTGGGAGAGATGGGTTTGTTAACTATAGTGATGCTTCAAAGAAAAAACACAGTTGTGTCCTTATGCAGAATGATAGAGTTATTGCCTATGCATCATGATAGCTAAAAAATCAAGAAACAAAACTATCCAACTCATGATCTTGAGTTAGTAGCCATAATCTTTACTCTTAATATTTGGAGACACTATATGTATGGTGAAAAATTTTAGATTTATACTGACCACAAGAGTTTGAAATATATTTTCTCACAAAAAGAACTCAACATGAGGTAAAGGATATGGCTCGAACTACTCAAGGATTAAGATTCCACCATACACTACCACCCAGGGATGGAAAATAAGGTGGCAGATGATTTTAGTAGAAAGGATCATGGAGTTTTGAACAAGATGAGAGTTAAACGGGATCCTATGTTCATGGATCTAGTAAAGATGGATATGGGAATAATCAGGGAAGGTGAAACATCTATAATTTTTCAAATGGATGATAAACCATCTTTACTAGAAAGGAAAAAAAGTTCTCAGACAGATGATGAGCAGTTTCAAAAGAAAATTAAAGATCCGAATGAAGGGAGATTGATCAAATTCGAATATGAAGATTGGATTTTGAAATGTGGGAAGAGATATTGGGTTACTGACATACCTAATATAAAAAAGGAATTGTTGGATGATTCTTATAGATCCAATTTCTCTATACTCCCTGGTAGAACTAAGATGTATATATATTTGAAGGAAAATTTTTGGTGGGGCAACATGAATAGAGATATTGATGATTATGTGAGAAGATGTATGCTTTTTCAATAAGTGAAAGTTGAAATACATTATTCTAGAGGATTCATGCATCCTCTTATCATACCTTAGTGGAAATGAGATGATATTATGATGGACTTTGTCATGGGGAAACCAAAGACTCCAAGAAGCAATGATGCAATATGGGTCATTGTGGGAAATCTTACCAAGTATGCTCATTTTCTTTCTATAAGAAAATATTTACCACCTGAACATATGGAATGGTTATATATTAATGAAGTTTAAGATTTCATGGAGTACACCTATCGATTTTTTCTGATCGTAATCCTTGTTTTATATCAATATTTAGGAAAAGTCTTTAGAAGGCCTTGGATACAAAACTTCGTTTGAGCACTGCCTACCACCCTCAAACAGATGGAAAATCAGAATGGACTATTCAAACATTAGAATACAGTTGAGATCTTTCTCACTTGACTTTCAAGGTATGCGGGATCAATATTTACCTCTGGTGTTATTTTCCTATAATAATAATTTCTATTCAAGTATTTTGATGGCTCTATATGAATCATTATATGGAAAGAGATGTCACACACCAACTTGTTGGGATGATGTTAGTGAAAGAAAAACCATTATCCTAGAGCTTGTTGAGGAAACAGTGGAAAAGTTGAAGATTATCCAAACCCACATCAATGAAGCTCAAAGTTGGCAAAATAGATACACTAATAACCGAAGGAATGATTTGTATTTCAAGTAGGAGATCACGTTTTCTTGAAGGTACATCCATGGAAGGGTGTTATAAAATTTGGTAAGAAAGGAAAATTAAGTCACAGGTACATAGGAACTTTTTAAATTCTAGAATAAATTGGAGTTGTGGAATATCGTATGGAAATACTGCCAAGTCTCTCTAAAGTTCATGACGTGTTCCACATATCACTGTTGAGAAAATACATGTCTGACCCAACACATGCACTCACCAATGAAGAAATATAACTGGAACCCGATATTTCTTAATGTGAAGAGTCTATCATAATTCTTGATACCAGCGGACAAGTGTTTAGAAACTTTATGAATCATCTGGTGAAAGTTCTATAGAGAAATCATAAGATGGAAGAAGCAACATGAGAACCCAAGGAACTTATGATGAAGAACCACCTGAATATTTTTATGTAGTTGTATTCATAAAATTTCGAGGATAAAATTATTTTAAGGAGCGAAGAATGTAATACCCCAAGCTTCCACAGTACGTTTCCCTTTGAATAGTTCAATAGTATGCACTATATGCAACATCGAGATTCTAACACACCAAGACCAATCAAACTAGCTGTTATGAATAGTAATACCCATGTTTTGAAATTTTATAAATTTTATTTTTCAAAATGGACTTCATTTTTGGATTCAGAATATCAAAATTTAATTTGGGTGAATTTTGGGTACTCGTATAAAAACTTTCAAATTTTGATGAATAGTAAAAAATACCAAATTTTAATTAAAAACAAATTTTTTAATTGAAATAATTTATAGTGTTAAATTATACATTTGAATGGTTTTTAAGAATCATTAGTTTATATTTTTATTATTTAATATAATTTAGGTCATTGAATGATTTTATTTTGAACATGAGTCATCTTATCATTGACTTTGAAGAGTTTTGGACCTTTAGAAACCAAAAATCATTATATAATAAAATAATATTTTCAAACATTCCTAAAGAGCCCCTCTCCCTTTTAAAGATCCCTCACCTCTAGCCCATTTCTCACACCTATCAATCCCCTTTTCTCATACAAACTCTACCCAATTAAGCTCCCTATATCCCTCTCTTCCTCTTAGAAGCCTTAACTTAGGTAGAAGGCACTTCAATGAAGCATTTTAGTTCAAACCAATGGGAGTTACCTGATTTAAAGGTAACATCTCTTCTTAAGTTCTTCTCTTTTTTATTTCTCCAACCCCATAAACTCTCTTTATTCCTTTATTTTATAACAACACCAGTACGCTCTATATACTATGTTGATGTTATGAGAAGTATTTGAACTACACTTACACACACCTCCATCTAATGGGTATAGAACATAATGTTTTTGTGGATGAAGAACTACTGCCTCACGAAACGATGATTGTTCAATCTTCTACTACCACCTCTTATGGTGTCCATTATGATGGCACTGTAATTATATATGATATATATGATATTTATTTTATCTATAAGTTTATGTAAAACACTTTTATAGCATACCATTATTCTTTTCATGTTGAATATATAAGATGATTTCATTTGAGGAAGTGTGGACTATTTCCCCCTCAAAGTGATATGACTCATTCATACCATACATGGAACGTATAAAGGATGGTGTTAATAAACTTACGTAACATATATAAAATATTATATTACACTGGAATAATAATATAATTATGTATTATTTGGTCTTCTTTCCTTTTAAAATAAAAAAATGAAATGGAAATAGCGTCCGTGAGTTGGTACGGATTACCATCATCACGAACACGAGGAAATTCATTCACAATTGTAACCATTCTAGAATAATATTCATTTGATTATTAAAAATAATATTTAAGAAAATCATATCATTCTGGATAAGAATCAAATACATCCTATCCATAAAAAAAGGCTTACATAACAAAACATGTAAAGGAAAACAAATCAGTAAACACCAGAAACAATGATACTACAAAAATATTATTAACCAATAAATATTATAAGATCATATATGATATCATATTTCTTTATGTGGTTCATGTATTATTTGATAAGGCATATTTAATTATTATACAAGAGGTTAACATACCCTCGACCAAGGAAAATTACAAGCTAAGGGTTAATTCCTAAATCTCATTTTTATTCAAGATTCTTTATGAGTATTTTTTAATGAGACATATTTATTATCCATGTCTATGTATCATAAAAGATTTTTCAAAGGGATTCTTTTACTAAAAATAATTTTAAATGTTTTAAATATTTATTCTTCTAAACATTTCTCATTAATGTTCATGTTTTCAAACTGGTTTTGATGATTTATTTATATGAACATGAATGTTTTAAAATGTTAATTCCTTTCAAAATATTCAAAGTTGTATGGGAAAAATTGATTCAAAAATATGTTTTAAATGAATTCATTTATAATCTGTGTGACATTTAAATGATTTCATGAAAAAGGGATTTTCTCTCAAATATTTTTGGTGATCATTTTCAACTATGTCAATATACTTTATAAGATATTAATCTTGATCGAGGTTGATTTATTATAACAAAATCTTCCATATTTTATTGAATGAGTTATGATATGTTTGACTGTGGATGTGATATTTTTATACCATTCATGGATTATGGTCAAAGTATTGACATTTTTATGCTAGTTTTAAAATGAATTTTTTTCTTATGTTTCAAAATTTTCATATGAGGACTGCATTAGACATAGTAATTGATGGGTGGAGCCCGCTATAGCTCCTCTATGCATTGGTAGGTCTCATGAGACAAAGTAGTGTCTTGGCACAAGGCTTTGACAAAATCTTATATGTAGTCTTGGAACGAGGCCTTGACTATGTGGTTATGATGTCCAACATATGTATTCCATAATTATGAAATTATCTATTGATATTACATGTGATTGTTCAACTAGTGAATATCCATGTGAATAAGTAAATGGAATTATTTGATTTATCTTTTCCATATTCTGCTGAATTTTTTGTTTAAAAGTCTTTTGTTTATGTTTTAAACATCCACTTAAATGTTTATGCATATTTATAATAGCTTCCTCTATATTGTTATCCTTACTGAGCATCTGAGATCACCCCTTTCTTATGTTTTCTTTTCCCAGGATATCATGAGGTAAATTATGATTAAACTGTAGAGATATGCCAAGGATATGAGTCTGTTCAAAGGGAACACAATGTTGTTTTTATTTATTTCATTATGTAATGTAAAACATATGTATATATATTGTACTTCTAAGGTAACTAAACTAATTGATCTTTTGAGACATGATCTCTTATGATCATGAATGTTATCTAATAATGCACTGAATCTGGATAACTGGGGTTGGGGTGTTACAGATACTCAAAATCAAGAAAACACATTTAGATTATTTTTATAATTTAGAAAAATGATCCCTATGTTATTTGAGATTTGTATGATTTATTTTCATGTAAATTTAGTACATGATGTTATGGGTATGACTCCAAATGTGTCTTATAAATGTATATGTTTCACTTTATTTTAAAATGTGAATCACAACATAAATACCATGAAAATAATACAAGATTATTTTCTTATAATTTAATATTATATTAATTAATTAATTTCCTTTTCATTTTTATCTTGTACTTATAATGTTAATTTTCATAGAGATAATTCATTAAGATGAACGATAAATGACATGTGGTGTGAAGAAATCAACCTCAATGCAATTTTATACACAGGGTTCCTGATATGACTCATTTTTTATTTAAAATTTAAAACTTTCTATTTACTTTTTTTTATTTATATTTATACTAAAATGAGAATGTTATTCTTATATAGGTTCATTTTTTTCAAGAAGGCGTGGCTTGTTCTTTTATATAGGAGCATTATTTTTCACTATAATATTGTTTTTTTCATGTAATTGTGTTCGTAATTTTATTTCATTTAAATTATGTATTAGTATCCAATATTACTAATTTTTGCTGATGTAGTGTTCTGTTGTTACACACTATAGTATGCACTATTTGTTTTGTGTTGTAGTGTGTTGTAACATCACACTGCAGTACTACCCTTTATCAGCGCATGTGTTATAGCTAATAAAGGAAACATTTATCAGTGATAAATAAATGATCTCATAAATGGTATATTTTTTATTTATTCTAAATAAACTGATAAAAGGGTGATATATAACCTCTTTTTAGCACTGATAAGCACCCTGTTATCAGCACTTTTCCAGCACTAATAAAAACATGGACCTTTTTACTAAGATATAGTAGTTAACACTTTTTTAGAACTAATAATGGATAATTCTAGAACTATTAATGTCTTATTTTATAGTAGAGAGTCTTGGAGTCTCACTGATCTATTTATCCTGGTATATCAACTATCGAGGTGAAATTATCAGATTGACTTTAACAAATAGGTAGACCTATTTGACCTTACCCACCAAGGACAATTGAATCTTTAACTCTTGTTAGTAGGTATAATCATCTAAAATCAATTACGATAGCTCATAAAGTTCATATTAAAGATATTAATCATGTCATGAAGCATCTACCATTATCTCATACGTATAAAATTTAAATAAATTGATCATGGTGTTAGTCAGGTTGTCAATCCTATATGGTTGAAGTTTATCAAGAGACCTTTGGGAAGGATGCATAGAGCATTGACGATCCCATAGGAGTTTAAATATGAGGCTGAATCTGCCGAAGTATATCATATAGAGACCAATATTGAATAATTACACATTATTATATCATTCACAAATAAATTCAAAGATGATGTAATATACAGATGAATCAGACCCTTGTACATGTCTTGTAGGGGGAATGATATTTATATCCAATGGGATTTCATTGATAATATCTTTAGACTAATACTCATTACAGTTTGAAGACTCTTTCAACTAGGATAAAATAAGGGCTAGTTGTCCCTTTTTACAATAATACTTAACGGTTATGAAAAAAGTGAGAAAAATACCCTTTGTAGAATCAATCCCAAATCTCAGTTCATGGACCTCATATCCAACATATAATTTATTCTTTTTTTGGAATGTTACGATCTTGAATGTCATTCTAGGAAGTCATTGGTTTCATAAACATGTGGTAACCCCATCATTATACAACCAATGCCTAAAGTATATCATTAATGAAAAAATTGATATGTTTCATGCTAATAAATACTCATTTTAATCTTGTGAATCACAATTTATTTATGTAGGATTCTACAATAGAGAATAGAAATAACCCAAGACTGATGGTGTCACATAGGTCATGACACCAAATGGTCTAGAAATAACCCCGACCAATCCTTTAAAATCGATTTGTGAAGAATATATACTTTCCAAAAATTATATCAAACATATCAGTACAAATCCTTATATATATTCAATAACCTTCAAGATAATAGTCATAAATACTAAGCATAATATCGGTGAAAAGATTTTCACCATTCGAATAGTAATAAAATCTCAAGTGAAAATACCCTCATTTCACACCATGCGATTCAATATATACCATTCTAATTAGTTGAATTAGGAAAATCTGTTATGTCACCGTGATAGAGTATAGATACTTCTTCTTTATCCCTTGACTCATTTCCCAATATTTAAATAATTCACATGACATTATTCATGTTGGAGGAATCAAATTCGTCTTTCAGATGTAAAAATATTGCTTCCTCTACTTAATTTTAAAATTTTATTTAATAACCTTACCCAATTAAGAATGATATGGAAGAGGAAGATGAATATAAATAGGAGGAGGGCCTTTTGGATTTCCCTCAAACATTCGAAGATGGTTTCTCTACCACTATTGATAAAATCAAGAAAATAAACTTGGGTTTCAAGGAGGACCCCTGACCCACTTGGATTAGCTTGTCCACTCCTTTAGAAGAACATGATGTATATACCTCCTTTCTGAAGTGACATTATGATGAGGAATACATCACTTTCAGAAATACCAAAAGGGTGTATTGATATTGAGTAATTCCCTTTGGTTTGAAGGATGTTGGGACAATATACTAATGTTACATGAATTTAATCTAAAAATCCTTTCTGGTGATGTCAATCGAGTGCTATGTTAATGATATGGTGGAAAAATATCATCAATGTTCTGACCAACATGTAGATCTTCATTCCATCATCAATAAACATCAACATCATAGGAAAAAATGGAACCCTTGAAGTTTTATTTCAGAGTTACCTCATGAATATTTCTTGAATTAATAGTATTCTATAGTGGAATCAAAGTCGAACCAGAGAAGGAAATGATTATCCATGATATGAAACCTCCTAGAAACCTCAACAATTTTAAGGGATTATAAGGATTCCTTACTTATATTCAGTTATTTATAGTGAACCTTGAAAGAAAGTATTTTCACTGCACCAAGTTAATGAAAAAGGGGGTCACATATTAGTGTAAGGATGACTATTAAGAACAATTTGATAGACTAGAAAAGTATCTTTTGATTCAATCTGTGTTGATGAAACCTATTGAGGGAAAGCTACTAATATTTTATGTGATTAAATTATAACAGTTCTAGGGTTATTTCCTTAAAAAATATTGATATGAGAAATGAAAACAACCTTTATTATCTCAGTAAAACCGTACAACATATTTACACTCATTATTTAGATATTATGAATGGTTGTATGGACTTAATATTTTTGGTTCAGAAGATGAGGCACTACCTAAAAAACCACAAAGTCCACTTGGTATCTCGTAATAACCCACTAAAATACATCCTCATCTACCATATGCTTACTAGAAAATGGGCATGATAGGTGGTAATATTATAGCAGGATGACATCCATTTCATTCCTTAATAATCTATAAAAGGTAAGGAATTAGTAGACATCAATGCAGAAAATTCATTTCCAGCTGAATAGATATTCTCTATTAAGAGGTCCACTAGATATATATTATGTATTTTGAAGGAATATATAGAATCCCAATAAGGAAGAGAGTGAAAGATCACAAGATCAATAAATATGGTTTTGGGAGTCATGATCATCTTCCTAGTAATGGAAGTCATACCTTAATCTTTACTATTATTATAATGATACACAAAAAATGAGTCAGTGTATCCAACCCTCATCATAGGGAAATAATTATCACTTCAAATGCCAGTGGACCACTTGATTGTATAAGTAGATTTATAATTGTTAAACAGGATGATCAATGGTGATTATTCCATTAGAAAGGATGAGTTAATTCCCATTATTGACTTTGTTTTAAGATTAATGGTATAATTTCACATGAATATGACATTGACTCACAACCCATGATCATAAAATTCAATGTAATATACACTGTAAAATGTGTTTTTGGATTTCACAGATCCATGCCAGGATAAAAAATAATCATCATTGTGCACCATTGAATAGTGCCTTCTTTCGTTCATATTGACATGGAAGCATTCAACAAGATTATTTACATCCTCGAACCATATCATCCTACTACTGGTTTGATGATGTGTATTTTTTACATCCTTCAAAACAGAACACTCCATTTGAAAAAAGATGAAAATAGAACAAACTGATGAAGAACAATTAACTGGACTATTTATGGATTCCCAAATCACTAAAAATTTATCCAGAAACCAGGATTTGATGGAGTCCTTCTCAGGGGAATTGATAGAGAATATTTTTTTTTCATGAAATAAGAACATAAAAGGGCATGTGGTTCCCACCAATCAGGGATCATATATCCACATCAAATCTAGTGTCTTGGATACTTCTAGACTTTAATGAAACATTATTGCAATTTTTTTTTTCAAAAAGTGTCATTCCAACCATGTGAACACAAACATCATCCTTCAACCCATCGAGTTTCTACACTGTTAAATAATCATGGGAAATTTCTATAGAGGGAATGAATGTTTTAGTGAAATATCATCCCACCATAGCCAAGGATTTATAGTATTATCTCACTTCCATATATGTTTTCTCTATGTGGATTAAGGGTTTACTCCACAAAGATATTTGAAAAAAATAATATTATCATATTCATGAAAGCCAAAACAAATTACAATATTTGGTGTCCTTCATATGATACTATAAGGAAATAAAACCAATTTCAATTATATTGAGTTGGAAAGGTAGTGTTAAGAGTATAATATGGAATACAACCATTCATCTCACTAAAATGAAACGGATAATGGATAGATAGTGGGATTCAAAAAGACCTTATCAATAATATTAGAGAATATTTTGGATAAATAATTGTTTTGCACTAATAATCTTATTCTTGCCTTGCGATCTTACCAAATTACAATTTAGTCCACCACACAGGTGACCACATAGTCAATGTTATATGGGATAGAAGTAGTCCTTCTAGTTGAGTTCCATTTTCACTTGCTTCACACTTCCATTTGCAATCAGCTATCTGCATATGATCAATCTCCAAATTATATAGACAAATTCAAGAGAATTTTTGAGAAAACTATGTATATTTTTTATCACAAATAAGTCCACCAACATCAGATTTCATGGTATTTTAACAAGAAACATCTCCTCTGCTCATTTTCCCATGGAAAAATACTACTGGTTCTCAGGAATTTGACGATACCTATGAAGAATCCTCCAAATAATGAACCAATATGGGAGGAACCTTATACCTTAAAAAAGGTCCACTATAACGTATCTTATTACTTGATATCAATGTATAGATAGCTTTTTACTACCCCTACAAATGGATGGTTTCTCAAGAAATTATTTGTGTAATCATGACTCGTGGTCTTCATCACAAGACCTTAAAAGGAAAACTTATGGTCATAGTCATATGACCTAACAATTAAAGACACCATAATGTGATCAATAAGACTCCAAACTAAAAATCCTAATGTCTTAGTCACAAGAAACTAAATTGTACAATAACATATTTCCCACTTGATGTAAAACTTAAGTATTCACATCCCAGTTACATGTTGTAAAACTGCATAACACTTCAGTTTGTTCTTGAGCACACAACAATCATCGATGTTGGTCTCCTAATACATTCCTAGACTATCCATCTTCCAAAAATTGTGTTGATAGATTATCAACCTTATGTGATACGTCGAGATTTCTAGGTGTAATATCTTAGGTCCACCCCATAAAACATTTTTTTGATAAACCTTATCCCTAAGGACAAGTTTTTTGCTGTTTTTTTCATTTTTTGGATAGTGAGGACATATTCTAAAACTCATATTGGTATATGATTTGTGGCCTTAAAAAATAGAAACCAAATGGTCCTAGTCGTATGACCTAAAACAGTAAAAAACCATTCGTCCTTAGTGCCTAACACTAAACTACATGGACATGTTCTTATCACAATACCCTAAAAGGTATAATCAGTATCATTCTTATAATTATCCATTAAACTGTATTAAAATAAAAACAATAAAGTAAATTGAAATGTACTTTTACCCTTTCTACCAATCATAGGTTTCCTTGGAAAATTAGCTCATTATGACTCATGTCACAAACATGGGATTCCTCTATTGAGATGATTTCCCTAAAACCGGGACAATGCTTATGGGACTCCATACCTTCTATTTAATATTGGATAGCCTTCTTCCTTACCAAATGATGTTAAACAACATTGTTAACATTTATATCATTTTATTTTATAATTATCTTAGAACTGCGGGTGGCTTTATTCGCACCCCTATGATATATATAGATATTCCTATATTCTGCATCCTTGTTAATCCACCACATGACAAAAAAAACCCTATCACTTCATTAAATTTCCTCGCAATCACTACTGGAAAATTTCCCTATTCCCATGGTTTGAAACTGTGGGTATAGCCCATCAAACCGTGGGTATCTGCTATATCCCCGGTTTGATGAACTATGGGCTCTCGAGGCATTGAGATTTCCCTATACCCACGGTTTTTTAGAAACTGTGGGTATAGCCCAATGAAATTTTATCTTACCCATGGTTCTGGTAAAATGTTAATATACATTTTTATAGTAGAAATTATATACCCACGGTTATGTAAACCATGGGAATATAAAGGTTTTCGAATGCATATATTCCTAGGGTTGAGAAAATGTGGGATAGATCATTTTCCCAGAAAAAGTAACTGGACACCCCCTACAGCCCCTCCCTTCCCCCTAGACAGACCCCCCAGCACACCCCCTCCCCCCTTGCACACCCACCACTAGACCCTCCCCCCTAGATAGACCCCCCATAACACCCCTCCCCTCCAGCACACCCCCACTCCCCCCCCAACTGGACCCCCTGGACACCCCCCAAAGACCCCTTGGACACCCCCCCATTGGACCCTCATTGGACACCCCTCCCCACCCTCCTTGGACACCCCCACCACCTGCACCCCCACTACCCTCCCAGAAACCCCCATGCACCCCCACTAACCCCTGCACACATCCCACCTCCCCCCTGAACCCCACCCTTGCACCCAGCCCATGCCAGCCCCCCTCCCCCCAGCACCCAGCCCCACCCCATTCCACCCCCTCCCCCTTGCACCCAGCCCCTGCGAGCCCCCCTGCACCCAGCCCCACCCCTACCAGCCCCTCACCCTGCACCCAGTCCCTCCCAGCCCCCTACACCCACCCCCACCCCTACAATCCCCATCCCCCCTGCACCCAACCCCTGTCAGCCCCCCTACACCCATCTCCACCTCCTACCAGCCCCCTCCCCCATGTACCCATCCTCTACCGCCCCCCTACACCCAGCCCCACCCCTCCAGCCCCCTCCACCATACACCCAGCCCCTGCCATCCCCCCACCCACCTCCCCATGCACCCATCCCCCACCCCTTACACCTTTCCCCCTCCCCCCTGCACCCAACTCCTACCATCCCCCCTCCCCCTGCACCCAGACCCACCCCCTGCACCCACCCCCCCTTCAAACTAAACAATGAATCAAATTAAACAATGAATCAACAAAACTCAAACCATGCTAGAAAAACTGTCGGGTGAGGGAAAGATCAAACTAAACAAAGAATATCAATTAAAAAAATGAATAACTGAATCAAAAAACAAATCAGAATGAGTTTTTATGATAAAAACTCTTAATGAATCGCTTGATTCCACTAATGTTGAAACAATGCATCCTTAAGAGATCTATCTTCCACAAAAGTAATATATACATTTGGTGTGAAAATTCCAAACTTGAAACATGTGGTCATAGGATGAGAATTAAGAAGAATGGAATGAGTTGTGACCCACCTGGACACCCCTCTCCAAAAATAGACCCACATTCCCCCTTCACCCCCAATACCCCCACTGCCACCTAGAAACCCCCTCCCAGATAAGGATTATGGAAATGAGGTAAGTTTCACTAAGTGGACTGGACCTTCAATTCAAGCAGAGACTGGGCAATAAAATTGTTCTTGAGGTTGGATGTAAGGTGCATACAATTGGAGTGAACCCTGTTGAAATAAGGAAAGACTCTCGAAACATGGGCTCAAGTGGTGGATGCTAAAGCAGTAATGGATACTATGGAGGAGTCAACAACACATGAATTACACCCATGTTGGATACAACTTCCATTTTAAGTATTGACAGTTTTTGCATCTACAAAGCCTTAATATGACTGAAGGGAGTACTTTTCATTTTATCTTGGTGAGGGTTGGTACCAGAGATCTAACTGGTCTTTTTTCTTGTGAGGTGTAGTGATCATAGTCCCGACGAGTGAAGTCACGTTGTTCAAATGGGGTAAGTGGGTCATATCTTGGTCGCTTTCTATCACTACTAGACACTAACCAAATAAGACCCACATGACCACCTATCTCAACTCCGGGTTTCTATCTAAGGGCTAGATGTATAGCTAGAAGAGGGATGGGGTCCCCACTAAAATTGTCTCACTCTGGGAACAACTAGACAAGTATCTCAGTATAAAGTATATTAGGAACTATTTCTCCCACAAAAAATTAATTAAATCCATGAAAATTAAAAAAAAATTGGCATGACCAATCCGTATGTCAGATGTCTATGCTGAAGGGAAAGAAAATAACCAGAAGCAATATAGTAAAAGCAGACAAAAATAGAACACACTATTAATCCCTCAACAACCTCGATCTCCCTCCCCTACAAGGAAAAATGAGTAGCCACCTCTAGTGCTCTTCTGGCCCCCTTCACAGAATATAAGAACCCTCTATCCGTAGAAAGTGATAAAAGGCCTAAGAGGATGATTCAATAAAGAAAATAAAATAAAAACTAAACTACAACATACCCGTCTCTTGGGATTAAACAAGTCACCACCCAACATATAAGAACCACAACGCTGAAATTCTTCATGTTCCTACAAGAAAGGGGGAATAAAAATATGATGAGAATGGTTTCACCTAATTATATTATTAAAATATAGAATACAAATATGATGAGAAATGAAAAATAATATCAATTGAATAGAAGTTTAAGAGTCTTAAATTCTGAAAATGGAATCTCTATACCTGAACATGTTGCTATATTTTTTGCTGGTCCTGTGTCTCCTAATCAAAAAGGTAGAAATTGATTTTGAGTTAAAAAATGAAATCTATGGAATAAAAAAAATCAGAAATCTATTTAAAAAAATAGGCTGCAATTTCAAGAAACATTACACCAAAAAATAGAATAAAAAAGTGTAAAACCTGAGGTTTCACTAGAATCACATATAAGGAATAAATATTTCATAAATGAGTCTCCCGACAAGAATTCAATAGGCATGTGAGAAAATAAATTACATCATGTTGTCAAAAATAAATGCCACCAAATATAATAAATTTTGTTTGCATAAATTTTTAATGGAGGTTGCACAGGAATTGGAGATGATGAAGCAAAGAATATATCTAGACAAGAGTAAACCCTCAAGACAAAAATTTTTCTGGGCTTGTATGAGAACATGCAAAATTGGAGATCGTGACACTGTAAATGAACTATCGCTGATAAAGTGAGTATAAACCTTCATTGCTAAAAGCAGGGTCGGATGCCTTATCCTTACAATTCTTGACTCATTTGATTAACATAATTGCGACTATTAACTCCACTTGTAAGAATGCATGCATAATGTTTTTGACTTACAAACCTACAATAAAATCATCATTAACACTAAATTTCCAAAAGTGATACATATTGAGTAAGAATGTATGCAAAAATAGATCATAATCAAATATTAAAAGGCTTAAGAAACTGTTTATTTATTGTATTTCCAACTAACATACATCAAGATTTAATATTTTACCATAAATTTCATTAGGGAAGCCAGCAACACCTGGTATGGCCACTATGTACACATTACGCAAAGGTGTTTGTATAGGTATGTATACCACTCTAATAGAGGAAATATAGCCACCTATAAAAACATATATTTGAAATGAAGATCTATGGTCCTCGCAAGCATTTATCCAAGGGAAAGAAAAATAACTGTCCACATAAACCATTGACCGACTTATTATACCCCATATAAGTATCCGTGACATGTAGAAGATAGTGGTTGGAGGTAAATCTAGAAATTTGATAAACAAATAACCAAAAAACCACACATACCATGAACGTCAAGATGAAGGAAGAGGCTAGGAGGTCGAGGTGGAGGCGGATGCCTGGAGGACGACGTGGAGGTGGAGGCTGGGAGGTTGAGATGGAGGTGGAGGTCGGGAGGTCGACACATAGGCGGAGGCCAAGAGGTCTAGGTGGAGGTCGAGAGGTCGAGGTTGAGGCAGAGGCCAAGAGGGGCGGGGAGGCTAGAGCTCGTAGGAGGGGATGGGGATCGTCAAAGTGGGAGGGGGAGAAGGATCCCGAGTGATGTTGAATGTGAAAAGGAATATACCCGTAGTTTTTTAATCAACCATGGGTATAGGTCAGATGAGATACACTATACCCATGGTTTAGAGAAATCGTGGGTACAGAACCATTGGTTTAGATCCCATTTCCCCCAGGAATAATTAGTTATAGTGAAATAACATATGAATCCTAAAATAGGGAGGAGAATATCATAGACTTATTGGAATTTTTATGTTAGAAGGGAATATTATAAAGGATCTCAACAACATGATCCTAAATTATTAGCGTTTTCAATTATACCCAAAGAAAAAAATGAAGTGGTATGCAATGCAGTGGTATACATACATCCTCATGTATGTACAATAGATCAAGATACATTGTAGGCATTGGGTGGGGCGGGATGGGGTTGTTGCATTGTAGGCAAGGGGATGGACAGGGGGTAGCTACAGGTAGGTAGGGGGCTGGGGGCAGGCAAGGTGAGGGTGGGGGGGGGGGGGGAGTTGCAGGCATTAAATGGGGAAGGGGGAAGAGTGGGGGGGGGGGGGTTGTTGTAGGCCAGGGTTATGGGGGATTCTGTAGGCAAGAGGCTGGGGGATGGGGAATCTCTATGTAGGTAAGGAGGGGGGAAACTGCAGGCAAGGGTGTTGGGGGGGTGCATGTAGGAAGACAGGGGGAGGGGAGGGGGGGCTGCAGGCAGGAAGGGGGAGGGGGTGGCAGCTGCAGGCCGGGGGCTGGCAGGGGGAGGGAGAGGGGGAGGGGGAGGGGGGAGGTTTCTGTAGGTAGTGCATGGGGTGGGGGTAAGGGAGGGGGGAAGACAGTGCAGGGGGTGGCGGAGGGGAGGGGGTCTGTTGTAGGTAGTGGTGGGGGAGTTGGTGGGGGGAGGGGAGGGGTCTTGTTGTAGGAAGAGGGGCTACTAGATGGGGGGTTATGAGAACATGAATAATATTCATGTAGTTTAATTTATTCCATTCAGTGGTAGTGGATGACCTACTATTGAGGAAGACATTCTTATAATTGGTAAAGTGACATCTGATAGCCAAAGAGTGATATTGTTCGTGAGTTTGAGACTGATAGTAGAATACTAGAGAGATGTATTAAACATATTGCTATAACAATTAGAATACTAAAGAGATTCATGGAGATATAAGACGTTCTTATAATTGGTATAGTGATATCTGATAGCCAAATATTGATATTGTTCTTGAGTTTGAGACTGATAATAGAATACTAGAGAGATCTATTAAACATATTTCTATAAAAATTAGAATACTAAAGAGATTCATGGAGATATATACTCTCATGAAACATCATTGGAACAATTATAGGTGTTGAGTGTAATATGATACCTGTTAACCCAATTGTAAACACTTTTCTACACAATTAATACAATATTTCCCTAATACTAAATATATACACAACAAGGAGTTGATTTACACATATGGGATAAAACTTATAATAGTCATTCATGTTGTTGCCTCTTATTTATTTAACAATTTAAACATGGAAGTGGTTTTTGGGAATTCATATATGTTGCATAGTCTCCCGTATATATTTCATAGTCACCCATTCGGCACACAATCAAATAGAGTCCTGAAAATATGAAAATATAATGACTGTAGAAAACATAACAACATTTAAGGAGCCCCACTATCCTGAGATGCTGAGGAATTATTACCTAAGAAAAAAAACTTGTAGTCCTAGAAAAACCACCAATGGTTATAATATACCACCCTGGAAAGATGACTCATCTAGCTCACACTCAAATAGATTCCTATAAATATGAAAATATGAAAATATGATTACTGTTGAAAAATTAGCAGCATTATACGATCCACCCTATCCCACAATGCAAAGGAATTATTAGCCTCCATTCTCTTTGAAATTTTGGAATCTCTATGTTAGGATTGAATTTATAAAAATCATATTCAATGATTCTTTACTTCATGATTTTAATCCATCACTGGGACCGCTATTAGTGAAATCAACTAGAGAATATTTTTCTAACATCATCCATGATCCTTTTACTAAAATATATCTTTTGGAAAAGGTGGATCCTCGTAGAGGCTGTAAGTTTCAATAGACAACTATAATATAAAATAATGAGGATTATGATTTGTTTCTTCAATGATATTCAAAGAATAATAAATTCCCCTAAAACACTAGTGGGTATTTGATTTCCCCTACGTAATTGTCATTACTAAATATTATTGGTGTTATCCCCACATATAATAAGGGGCATGACACTAATGCAGACAGACATGATGCGGTGGAATCCATCCATAACATGGCTCAAACTGAAATATGTCACGAAAGAATGTGAACCTGACAAAAACTTTTCGTTAGATCTATGAGTTCCTCTAAATCTTCAACCACCCACTAGATGGGATTGAGTTAAATATAAAGGTAAAAGTGAGGATATATCTATAGACCACATGAAACCCAAATAATTTTTTACAATTAAAAATAAGTTGAAAATTTATCGATATGTTGTTTAGATTGATAAATTGTGGTGAATCAATGTATAATTGTTTAGGGAAAATATTCCCACGAAATGAAACTCACACATAGAGGTCAATATATCTCCTCTATTAAATGACTTATTGAATGTGGGAACTTATCTATCAATGAGGTTAGAATCTAGTTATTTGGTCAACTTGGGACCCAAAAAACAAGTCTACTTAACCTTTATAGTTACATATTATGATAAATTTCCTCTCCTAAGGAAAAAATTAACAATATTTGTAGAACGTATCCCTTCTATGACTCAAGATAGATTTCAACAGTAGTTAAAGTAAATTCATCCCTATCTATTTATACCCACTTCTTCTAATTGGGAATTGACCTCGGAGATTGCTCTACTAAAAATCCTTGAATTCATTTTGTCACTTTCTACATGAATTGGATCTATAGAGGGGTGATGCACATCAATATATCTTAAAATAAAAATATACCCTGATTAGATGGACCTAAGTCCACATAACATTTGGAATCCCAAATTCTTAATATTCAATTTCATAGCTAATCCATAATAGTATCTCATGGAATTCATGGTGTGATGCACCCCTAATATGGGAACACTAGATAAACATGAAATAATGAAGATTATAAGCTTCAAGAAAAATGGGTAATCTAGAAACACCTCTATAAATTTCGCATAGAAATATTCCTCCATCTCTAGTAGTGAGTCCCCAGCATGATGTATAGGTGGCCACACGAAATAGGATTTTTATTCCTGATTTAAGTGAAAATTCCATCATAGTGGTGTCCTCAAACAAGGCTACCAAATGGAAAGTAAGTAATGGGCCATCCAAATATGGAGAAAAATTTAAAAAAAAATCCACCCAGAGAGTGAAAAATTCTAAGATAACAATTTTAATGTTACTTGACCCCTAAATGTGGAGAATGAGTGGATAATTTAAGAATTAATCATCACCCTACGAATCTTGTAGGTAATCCTAATAAGAAAGAAAATAAGGGAAAATATAATAATAAAAATAACAACTTCACTATTGGAAAATATAATACACCCCACTATAGGGGAAAACCCTTGATTTAATGAAGATCTTGTTCTAGAACTACCAAGGGCTTGGGAATTATCCAATGGCCTGATCCCTTTGGCATGTTCTTCTTGACTATAGGCCAATACTTATTGGAATTTCCTAACCCAAGGTGAGATTTTTAGGCTTGAAGGAATTTAATTAGTCTAACCATGGAAAATAGTTTTTATCACGTAATATGATTGAGTCAACCTTGGAAACCTTGTGGGTTTTGAAACATGATAAAATACAAGTCCTTTCATGGGATATAAGGCCTCATCACATTTACCACTCACTCAACTTCTATGGTTCTGCATTCACTATCTCCTTTGTATATACCTTCTGATTGTACAGTAGGAGAAGGGAGATTTTGAAGGATATGATTTAACTCAGTGAGAACATGAACCATAATTGTCTTATTATTGGTCAAAGAAACTCTGTTCTTAGTCCAGAGGGGAAAATTTGATAAAATTTATAAAGAATTGTCGCATATGAATTCTCTTGTAATATTAACCATTGAAATATTATTGATGTATCTTTTTCTAGATCTATCTTCACAGGGGGATGATTTACAATCAATGGAAGACTTGAATGTAATCATGAAAATTCCTAATTTAAATCAAGTAAATGATTTTCCCCATATCTATTCTAGTGTTCACTCTTCCTAAATTCAACATGGATCATAATCCCCTTATTGTTGACAAAAAGGTGGATACTATGAGGTCAGTTCCTTTTCCTTTGATGTTTAAAAATTATTGGCTTACCATTCCATGATGTTGATAAGTGGTCATTGATGGCTTGAATAACATATATAACGGAAACCCTATTTCTATTGTTTTCTCCATGCTCCAAAAAATGAAAGGATTCTTGAGAGAATAGACTAAGACCTCATATTATTGGTTGGATGAGGACTTCAATGCTGCTAAAATCTAGATTTCCAACTATATGTTCACCAACCAGGAACAACAATTACCTTCTCCTGAGGAGCTTTAGCTTCATTATAATCATGATGACCTCATGGTTATCAAAGATTGGTTGGGAAAGATTTAATAAAGTGTTAAGTGGATCAAATATGGAGAAAACAATTCTAAAATCTCCCACCATTTACATAAGGGGAAAAGGGAAAAGAGAGGACTGAATTCTATTCGTATCAATGAATCCACTATCAGATCTAAAAATGACATCTCAAATGTGGTGGTGGACTAATTTAAGATACTTTATAATGATAATGTTACTGGCGAACCTATCCAACTTACTGATTCCATTTTACCATGCATTTAGAACTATCACAATGTGGAAATAACTATTTTCCCTTTAAATAAGAGTTCAAATCCACCTAGTAATCACTTAATATAGAGAGTTGATCGAGCCCAATGTGTTTTACTAGCATGTTCTATATTTTTAATTTGGATATTATGGAAGTGTAAATCATGAATCTAGTTAATTAATTTTTTCATTCCTGCAAAATTCCTCATGGAGTTTATTACATCTTTATCGATATGATCCCAAAGACTAAAAATGAAATTGACATAAGATACATTCACCCTATCACCATTAGGAACACAAATCTAAAGATCATCAATAAAATTCTAACAATTAGGATGGGGGAACTTTTACAAAATTTTATCACTACTAACTATTTCGGATTTCTTCTTGGTAAGAGCATTCAAAAATGATTCTTAATACCTTGGAAGACAACAATGTCATGTGGAAATAAATGAAACATGGTAACTTTTCCGTAAAACATGACATCTCTAGGGCCTTTGAAACCATAAAGTGGAGCTTCATATTCAACATTCTCAATAAATATTTGTTTTATAGAACTTTCATCAATTTGATCTATACCATTCTGAGCAGTACCAAGATGTTGATCCTGATAAATGTCCCCAAAATGGGTTTTTTCAAATTTTCATGTGGTGTAAGGAAGGGGGATCCACTCTGATGTCTCTTTTGGTTATTACTGAAGATTATTTGAGTCGCTGCATCAATAATCTCTTCCAATCTGGTCTCTATAGGCTAATAAGGGTAGGAAAGGATAAGCAAGTTCCCTCACATATTCTCTACATAGATGATATTATTATCTTCAGGGAAGATAATAAGAGAAATATAATTTCAATCAAATTGCTCTTTTACCACTATAAAGAAGTTGCAGGATAGTCAACTAGTTGGAAAAAATCCTCCATGGTCTTTTGAAAATGAATTTCAGCTTCCAGAAAAATCATAATAACCAGGTCCCTTGGTGTGAAATGAGAATCATTAAACTTCCTTTACCATCGTATCCCTCTCTTATAGGGGAAGTTCATATGATTCCACTTAATGAAAATCTCGGCCAAGATCACTAGTAAACTATCTAGCTGGAAAGGGAAATCCATGTCCCCATCCAAAAGGGTATTCCAGATAAATTATGTCATCGATTTGATGTTCGTGCATGCCTTATCCATATATAAATATCCCATTTGTCTTATCAAAACCCCGCAATCCAATATTAGAAATTTTACTTCTATTGGATGTATTAATGAGAATAATTTGGTCTTCGCGACTTAGAAAGAATGCACTAAACCAGTCAACATAAGCAGAGTGGGAATTAAGGATTTTAGGAAATTTAATGAGGTGCTCCATGAGAAACTCATCTGGAATTTAATCACCTCAAGAGGTGGAGGACTACATTTCCTAAGAGGAAAATTCACTCACAAGTTATGCGATGGTTACTCTCTTTATCTCCTACAATCAGTTTGGCCTACCATCAGATCCACTTTTAATAACCTAATGTCCAGGTCGAAATAGGCTATTTCAAATAACTCTAACATGAACTATTATAATACTAACTGTCTGGATAGATAACTGAATCAGATGGACTAATGACCTCAAAATAAACAACACATGTCCATTACTAAAATATATCATAGGATTGATGATATTTTTGGGTTCCACCCCTTGCACCTCATTCTGGAAATCAAGAGAGACTATTTTTTGGTTATTTACACACTCATAAGAAAACCAAATTTGGTAGGAAAGATCACTTCTATATACTTATACTGGCATAAAAAAATGTAGAATAGAATTTCTCCAGCTTTTCACTCTAAACACAAGAGACCTTTTACCTCCCAATAGAAGCATCTACTATTATTGATGCTATGAAAATGTAGGATACCTCTACATAGTAAGCTTAAGAGAACTCAACTACAAATTCCTTGGGATTACATATTTTCCTACAAGATGAGGAAACCAAACTACCTATGTTTTTATAGTGCAAGTATGCATCCTGGCTGGGGGAATATATCCAAAATCTGTTTCAAATTGAGTTGTTCCATGGATGCTAAGTGACAGATCATCAAAATTTTATTACTAAATTGGGTCTAATCCTGTAGGTTCACAACCTTCTACTCACAGAGCCTTCCACTATTTTTTGTCACATATGGGTAGCCTGCAATATTGATTCCTTTCAAAATAGAAGGGGCTTCTTCCAATGTGGTGTTTGGCCACCCACAATGTTGATCATGTGGTATCTGGAATCCAAAAGGGTTTGATGGCTAATTATTTCACTAACATGATTATTTTGTGTATACTTTGAGATTCTGGAAAGATTAAAAAGCCTATAGTTCTTAAATTCATTTTATGGATCCCAACCATTTCATATTGGATCACCATTAATGTTGAAAGTGTGGATTTAGGTACACCCAATCCCTCAAGATGTGGTGTCATCTTCCGCACATAATGTGGTTATTTCAAAGTTTGTTTTTATAACATTATTGGTAGTGCGTGTGGGTGTGAGGCTGGGTTATGATTATTGATGAAGGCTTTATCTTTTCATGTACAATTTGGATGAATCCTTCTCTATATTGAATCATATTAGATACTAGTAATGGAATCCTTAAATAAAAAAACTAGGAATCTTCCACAGAGTAGGAGTGCTCTAATAAATTAAATAATTAAATAAGATGAATGCATACCTAAAAGTACAAACCAATAACCCTCAAGAAATTCTGCAGAGATGGTGGAAGGAGAGGGAGGTGATAGAGGGGGATGTTGCGTGGGGTGTTCAGCCGTGGGGGGTGTTGCACGTGACTAGAGAGAATTAGGGGTCGCGGGAGGTCTCTGGAGGAGAGCGAGCCGAGAGGGGAGGGGGGATGTCACCAGAGGATAGGGATCCGTGAGAGGTGTGGGATGTCGCTAGAGGAGAGGGATCTGAGAGGGGCGGGGGGGGGGGGGGGGGGGATGTCACCGGAGGAGAGGGAGCTGAGAGGGGCAGGGGGATGTCGCCCTATGAGAGTGAACCGAGAGAGGCGAGGGATATTTCTGGATGATAGGGAGCCGAGAGCGGAGGGGGGCGTCACTAGAAAAGAGGGAGTCAAGAGGTGATGGGGGAAAGGAGGCGGAGGCCGGGAGGTTCAGGTCGGGGGGGGGGGGGGAGGGCTAGGAGGTAGAGGTCGGGGAGAGGAGGGGAGGTTTCATGCAGGAGGAGCCCAACCGAAATGAGAAATGGAGCGGGGAAGCCCGATAAAATTGTGGTATTGGAGCAATGTATTTACATGGTTTTAACAGAACTATGGGAATATATTATAATCTACCACTTATATCCATGATTTCTCTAAAATATGGGTATAAATGCTTGGGGAAAGACCTACGTTCCAGTAGTGTATGGTGAAAGAATATTTTTCCATCCCTTGATTCTCACACTGATAATAGCACACGTAGGATTAGAAATTTTTATATGTGTTACCCTCATGATTAATATATACCAATTCACATCATAATTAACATGAAACTAGATGAAGGACATTATAATTCACACAAAATGTCTATACTGTATGATTTGAAACTATATAGTTGTTGACTATTGTATGAAATAAAAATACTTATCCCTATGGTCCTACCCTTAGAGGTATGATATCCTTGGTGTTGATCTCCCACCGCACATCTATTCAAGAACTATGTGCGGATTTATTTTATCCATTACATTATATATAGCGACACTTATATCTCAAATCCTAGGATCATCCAAGAAATAAAAAATGTCCCCCTCCCCATTCCAATATTTGATTTGTGTGGAGAATATCTCCAATAACTACGTGTTCCTTGATTCTCAAATTGACGAGATATGTATCAAAGACCGTATCATATGTCCTATAATGGTGGTAATTTTTTTTAAAAATTCCTCTCTCTATATATGGTTGAAACAAATACATGGGACATTTTCCCCATGCTTGGTTGATTTATATATAAAATGATCCCTCAATACATAGTAACGTTCCATATGTAAATTAAACAATATTTATGGGGGAATATACATCTCCATGATATTTCCCCAACCATTGGTAATAAAATTTTTGATATCAGTGGACAACTTTGTATGACTATGCATAATACACCCTAGTCCTGATTTTCATAAGTCACCCCCAAAAGATCCTGTCAACCAGAGGAACATTCTTCCTCAAGAGAAACCTCTTCTATTTCAGCACACACTAACAACATAATCCTAGAAACTAATTTTCAAACATGCACCATGGATATTCCCTGCATACATTTCCCATTACAATTTTCAGATTTGGAAGCCCTCAGAATGTAGATTACAATTTTCTCTCTTCATGCCTAAAAATAAAGGACCATTCTTGGTTAGATCACTATGAAATAGCAAATCAATAATGATTCAATAAAAGTTAAATTACCTTAAATTAAATCACTCAATGAACTTGTCATAAGATGTTAAATAGAAGGGTCTACATCCAAGTTGCATTACTATTTAGATGTGGAAGAGGCATCTGCTTTGGAAACCTGGTTCAGTCTGATGATTGATTGTTGGAGGATTATTTCTTACACAGTCAGTAACGCTGAGTCACAATAATCATTCTTGATGGAAAATCTCAATGGTCCCCTCATTAATAACTAGTTAATGTATCGCGTTCGAATGGTAGGTGGTCAATTGGGGTTTCATAAACAGTTACACATAAGGACTCACATTGGTTGAGAGGATGAGAGGTCAGGCTCATCACACCCTTTTGGGGGTAATTTTCACCTACAATAGAACTCTATTATAGATTTAATATATGTTCGATAATCTCTTCCTAATCCCAATATAGGATGCATTGCCGTAACAAAATAATTATGGGTTAGGACTACTTTTCATCAAAATAATGGTGTTATCTTTTAAATGAATCCATATTTATGTATATGAGGTTCTTCATCTATTTTCTAGTATTGAATATATGATTATATGCTAAATCTTAATTACTAGGAACTTCAGAATATTCTTCCATGTTGGG
The DNA here is from genome assembly GCA_963277665.1 of Viscum album. Taxonomy (NCBI): domain Eukaryota; kingdom Viridiplantae; phylum Streptophyta; class Magnoliopsida; order Santalales; family Viscaceae; genus Viscum; species Viscum album. The sequence goes on from CAUJRU010000571.1 coordinate 454,952, forward strand.
AGGAGATTAATTTTCCTAGGAGTGGATTGATCCATTATGAGACATCCTATGTATCCTACTTATTACAAGAATAAAAAACCACGTAGTTTGTCAAACACATTCATTTTAACATCATGAAGAGTAGAAATTGTTTTGGGTAGTTGGGTACCGTATATTCAAACATGATCCTTGAGGATGATTCCTACGTATCCTAGTTATAATAGGAATCAAAGTTATCATAGTTCAATCAAGCCCTTGGGATTGAACCCAAGGTAGATTTCCTCATATGGGAGAGGTTTATATCACACCACACATATGCACTTACATATTGGGACTACCATGACTTTCGGGGATTCATGACACCAATGAAGTGCTCATTATAACTCCTTAAGACTATATGGGCTATTATTTGTGTGAGGAACAGGGGATTTCAAGTTACTAGATTAGGTGTATATGGATGAATTAATTATGTACTAAGACTTCCCTTGGATGTTAAATTATAACTCGTGCCTCATTGAGGCATCCTATGTATCCTAGTAATGGTAGGAATCAGTGTTCTAAATGTTTAGTTATCTTCCCAATCTGCTGATTGATGAGGTAGATGATCATCCCATGGGAATGATTGGGTCCCAATGGTTGAAATATCAGAGACACGATGAGGCCTTTACTGAGGTTAATATATATTCATGTTTGGGGAAAATCCTTTGGAATGCGTCCTATGTAGCCTGATTATGGAATCAATTAGAGTCATCATAGTTCAATTAATTAGGGCTTGTACACTTAGGTTTCCCTTTAATTTATAGATGCTCACAGTTTAAATGACATGATTATTGCAACTCCCTAAGCCCATGTTATTTATGCTCATTATGAGGGAAACATATAGAAAATGATTAGTATTAATTATTATGGATGCAAGAATTTTTTGTTGTGACAGTCCTTTTGATAGTTAATATGGATCTCAGAGCATGAATAAGAATCTTAAATATCTTGTTTATAGAAGGAATCAACATACTCATAGATCCCTTGGTTAGGGCTTACACACTGATGTTACCCCAGTCTTTTTAGAGGTTTATGGTGCAGCTAATATGATGGATGAAGCACCAAAATCCCACATGATATATCCTCATTGTGAGAAAAAAGTGATGGAAAATAATAATTGTCACTACTTGATGATGTGGGAATTATGTACTAGGACTGCCCTTTGGGTGCTTAAAATAGTGATGGGGTCTTTAAGAGGCATCCTACGTATCCTTGTTATCATAGGAATCAAAGTTATTGTAGTTCACTAGATTAGGTCTTATACACTAACGTTTCCAAAATAATTGGGGCTTACACACTGATTAAGGAAAACATCATCAAATCCTGATATGCCTATTGTCCTATCCTTCTTGTCCACTTGACATGCATTTATTTTTTAGTAGAAATGCCTGGGATGCATGATTGACATTTCATAAAGTGTTTGCCTGGAATTTCCAAAGAAAAATGTATGATCCACATAACTTGTATGGGTGGGGGGCTTCTCATAATTAGTGTGGAATGTCTAAAGGTTATTGCATGATATAGGATGAATTTTTCAGAGCACATCGCATGACCTAGATAGTTGGTCCTAAAAGCCATCACATGATCTGGATGAATTTTCTATAGGGTGTCGCATAATCCAGCTGACTTTCCTAGGATTCATTGCACTGGCTAGATGACAAGTATGGGGGGAATCAAGAGGGTCAATGTGACTTGTCTCCTAGAGTGTTGCATGTCTCAGTTGTCATGTATAGAGGGTATCATGATGTTTTATCGGAATACATGGAAGGTGTTTCAAGAGTAATTTGAAATGCCCATGTTTAACCTCCAGACTCAACTAACATGAACTCGTACCATCATGTTGGTCAGGAAACATGTCTTAAAATCTTCAAAAGTCTTGTTTGATGCGCCCAAATGGCTTCATGAGACAAGGGCAACATACATATAGGGAACAATGTGAGTTGATTTGACATGTCCAATGTACTTTGACTGTAACACCCCGAGATTTTATGAAAAATATTCTTTTTAATTTCATTAATGTCTTGTGTTGTACGCTACACCAAAAGGATCTTTCAAAACACGCATCCTTGACTTTCCTTGCATTACATGCAATCACGACCTTCCTCGATAGCGTGTGTAGTACGCAATACCGAGTTTCACTAAACAACGATATCCTATTAAAATATTATTAAAACTAGCTGTTATGAATAGTAATAACGACTTTTTGAAATTTTGTAAAATTTTATTTTTCAAAATGGACTTCATTTTTGCATTCGGAATATCGATATTAAATTAGGGTGAAATTTTGGTACTTTTCAGATAACTTTCATTTTCTGATGAATAGTGAAAATTACTAAATTTTAATCGAGATAATTAATAGTTATAAATTATTAATTTGAGTGGTTTTAAATTATATTTAGAATATATTTTTACAATTTAATACAATTTTGGTCATTGGATGTAATTTCACATTTAAACCAGACATAAAGAAGTGTCAATCTTTTGATAGTTATTATCTCTTAAAAACACGCTATTTGTTTTGACGAAGGGAATTAATTTTTAAATTTATTAATTCTACTGATATGTTTTGAATTTTGTAAAATAGACATCATTTTTGAGTTCATAATATCAAATATATCTTCGGCCTAATTTTCGGTATTTTTATGGAAACTTTCATTTTTTGATGAATAGTGAAACCACTAAGTGGTAGTTAAAAAATTGCATTTTTCATAAAAATTAATTATACCTCTTCTATGAGTGGAATTTCTAAAATCTGAGAGACACGGTTAATATCAAGGACTAAAATTTGGTTCAATAAGATGAAAATAATTCTTGGTGAATAGTAACTTTTTACTTTTATTTACCACGGTTAAAAGTAAATAGGATAATTAAGGGTAAAATTGATATTATTATTACCCTAAAACAAGTCATAATTCTATTGGATAAGTGTAATTTTACCAAAAACTACCTTAGGAATAAAATATTAGCATTTAGGACCACTTGGATTAGATTAGGACATTTATTATCAATTTATTTAAAGAAGGGTTAAAATAGTTAAAATCAATGTTTAATAACTAAAGCATTTTTAATATAGGGTTATACATAAGATAAATTAGACTATAAATATTCATTATAAATATAAAAAGATTTCCTACATAATGATATTTTATTTGTAATTTTTAGACTTTAAATAAGTTAATTTATTAATGACACAATGATGATATAGTAATTATCCTATTAATGAAATATTGACATAATTGATGTTATAAATACCCAAATAAATGTAATTTGAGACTTTTTATGAATTACACAAATTTTATAGGTTAATATGACTTGTTATTATTTATTTAATTATATTTTTTCGAATTAATAATTCTTTTATGATTTTGACAAAAACCAATTACTAAATAGTGTCAAAATTTACATAAAATAGTTTTTAAAACAAATATTATATTATTAATTGTTATTTTATTCCTAAAAATATAAGGTTCTTCCGAATGACTTAGATAAGGTAATATATATTAATAATAAACAACTTGGGGTTCTTTTGGCTTGTTATAGTAAGTTTATTGACCTTATAGCGTAAGAACACAAGAAGACACGTTAAAAGTAAAATTATTTAACTTAATGTTAAATCTAAATGATAAGGTTAAAATAGGAACCTAAACTTGTCTAAATTCTATTGGATGAGTGGATTTCGACCCATCACCACCTTAGCTTCGAAATAAATCAATTTGAAGCTATTTAAGACCGAATTTGGCTTTATAATAAAATAATATTTTTTGTTATTCCAAAGGTGCCCCTCTCCTCCCTTATAAAAGGGAACCTCCTCCCTCTCTTCCTCCCACCACTTTGAGCCTTCAAGCTCAGCCAACCCCTGCCAAATTCTCTTCTCCCCTTCCCTAGAAACATCATAGAGGTCCGTTTATTCTTCAAAGACCAATTTTAGTGCCCTAAGAGGAGGAATCAAAGAGGCGCTTCAAAGAAGAGGTAATGTCCGTTACCGATTCTTTCAACTTTATTTATTCTTACAATTCTTGTTCTTAGGTTGTTTCATTATGAAGTAATAACATCAGTATCACTCATATACTGATATGTTATTATAATTATGAAACAACCCTATTTCCCCATATATCCATCCTACGGAAAATGAAATCACCACATGTGCGTACGTACGGAATACCGTCTCCACGCCGTGGTGTAATCTATTTTCCATCACCACCTTACTTGGATGGGTATAATGGTTACAATAAAAAACCATATATGATTATTGTAAAGTGATATATTTTATGAAATAGTATAAATACACTCCAACACAATTCCACGATCTTGGGAATGATATCATCGCTCGTGCATACGTAAGGACTACCATCTCCACGACGCGATGAGATTCACTCTCCATGTTAACCATTCATGAATGATTATAAAGTATATATAATGAATAATAATGAAATATATGACAGAATAATGATACTGAATTTATGTATATATATATATATAAATATATATATGTATTTCATTTACTTAATTCCATTCAATTCAAAAGGGAAACGAAAACAGCGTTCATCCGTACGTACGGCCTACCGTCTCCATGAACGGTTTATTTCTGTCCATTTATCGATCTATTATATATATGTATATTATGAATATATATTATATATAAATCATGTTTTATATTCTGGAATTAATTAATCATGATCTAAGTAATCATATGAATAATTACAAGTCAAAACACGGACGACAAATGAAACGATTTTACCCAAAACACTCCTTAACATGGAATTTACAAAAGAACGGGCAATATAAAGTCATAAGTGAACCATATATGATATCATAACAATGAATATGATTTTTTAATAAGTCAATAACATTATTTAAATCATTATACAAAAGGTTTGGATACTTACGAAGCAAATCAGACCTAAGGTAAGGGATAATTTTGCAAATCTCATTTTTATCCGAGATTGCTTATTCCTAAGTATTTACTGGGGGTTATTTCTATCGTCCATGTCCATATTTTATAAACTTTTATTCATGTATTTTAAAGTCATTTTTACCCATTCTTGACTTTTACTACATGGTATGTAACTAATCTTTCTTTTGTTTACGCTACGAGGTACTTTTTGACTTTTCTGGAAAAAGTACGAGAAGAATGTTTTTTGAACATATACGGCATGAAAGGATTTTTACGGTTTTATAAAGCCTTGTTTTCATGATTCTTCCTCCAAAATATTTCATTACTATTTTCAACAAAATATTCTTATTTTAAACTGCATTACGTTTTGTGAAAAGAAATTGATTTTGAAGAAGAAAGGATATTTTCCTCAAGAATTCATTTCAGATGTTTTATCAAAACCATTTTCCATATAAGATGAAATTATTTAATATGTGTATGTTTCAAGTTTAATGTCTCTATGATTTAAATGGTTTCACTTTTCTTATGATGAAATTTCCATTTGTTTTATATGGATTATGAGATGATGGGTTGATGTTTATGAAACCCATTTTATTCTTTGGGTAATGATGAATGTTTTAAGTTTATTTTGTGGCACAAATAAGAATGATTTCACTATGAGATGGGTGGGACCTATATCTCCCTCCAATTCATTGGGTAAAGATTTATATCTAATGAGATAGACATGGCTGGAACGGTAAGTTAATCTGCTTCAGTATTACAGGACTGGAACGAGGAGTGAACTCGATTCAGAAAGTGACTTTGTCCACTAAGATGGTCTTGGCAGTAATGCCTTGGATACTATAGAAATCATTACATGTGCTTAATGGATTCCAAAATTACATTTTTTATTCCCATGCTATTTTATCACGATTGATGTTCCCTTATGATATATGCCTTACGTACTTCCAAGATTCATGTCTTTGCTCAAGATTTTGATGTTTAGATTTTATGATCAAGTTTTTGAATTCAAATGTTTATGGATTGTTTTATGTTCTCTATATTTAGCCTTACTGGGAATTTGAGCTCACCCCTTTGATGTTTTCTTTTCCCTAGGATATAAAGAAAGGTTTTTGGTAATAATAAAAGGGAATATCTTTATATGGAGATGTTGAAGATCTTTCACCATGATTAGAAGATTTTATTCCGAGTTTCCAAAGACACTAAACTATTACGGTCCTTGTGTTTCTGTTTTTCTTATGTATTAAGTATTCCGAAAAAGTAATGTAATGTCCATGTACGTCAAGCTTCGGGTATCTACGTTGAGAGATCTAAATATTATGCATATGGAATGTCGTGTGATCTAGGAAAAATTTCCTAGTGATGTTTCATGACCTATGTGGTTCATGAAAAGTGCATGTGGATAAGCTTATAGATAAATTTTTAATTCTATTGTCTTTAGACTTTGTTCTATCATTTAGGTTGTGATTTTATTGTATTTATTCAATGTTTTCTTGTATTACCTCTCGTGTGATACTTTATGTTTCCAAGGTCTTCTCCTCATTTCCTACTAGAATTCTTTAACATGATATTTGGGTGATCATGCGAAGCCTATGCATATTGTATGATTTCTCTGGCTATCTTCTATTATCTTACATTAAGGGATGTTTTCCCATTATCAAGCTCATCCACTCTGAGAAATTCTCTCTAGAACCAATGTGTCTGGATGAGATATGACCAAATCTTCACCCAAAGTTTTCGGGGTTATGTGTTTATAGTCCATTTTTCATGCTGGGGTGGAGGATTTATTGGACCCTCCACCCCACTTGTTCACCACTTTGCACAGCGTATCTCATGTAAATCGAGGATGGACTTGGCGAAGGGCTTCAGCCTCACACGTCTTCACAAGTAATTGGAATGGATCACTCTGAGGGTGTCTTATAATGTTCAATGACGGTGGGACCCTCCCCAAAATTCATACATTATTGAATTATTTACAATTAAAGTGGAATTTTTGAGTTATGCAGGAATGTCTAAGGACATTGATATAGTAATATTGACATGTCGTTAGAGCCTTCGTGAGATCAAGATTCATACGGAGAGGTGTTCATGTGAAACTTGAATACTTGTTCAAGGACTTTTTTGAGATTATGATAACTTCTTAATGGGTCTTGGAAGATCTCTTTGCATAAAACCTTCTTGCATTGAAAGATTTTTGAAATCAGGAGGGGCTTCTACCACATTACCTTTGTATTTCCTTTTTTATCTTACAAATATCGATGATAATCCAATATTTCTTGAATATTGTTAAGGATAATAAATTCTCCTCTTGGTGATGCATCATGGGACCAAAATGAGTCTTGTAGAGATTTGTGTTCATTTAAGTGAAAATTCCATGTTTTTTCCTTAGGAATCCAAAGTGGGGGTGAAACATTTCCTAGATGAGCCCGTGGTGATTCAGGTGATGTGGATGACAAACCAGAAGGATTTCATGGGATGAGGTAGATATTTTACCGAGGTCTTTTGGTGTCTTGTAGATCACTTGGGGTATATACGTTACTTTTATGACCGCGATAGTATCCCATCCCCACTTCCTTAATTTCATTTGTTTTATTTTACAAAGGGTTGTGGGTCTCATGAGATTTCTTGGATGTTGAAAAGGACAACCATTCGACCCATCAGTGATCCATTGTGTGAGTTTATCTACACCATGGGGATCCTAACATTTCATATATTTTCCTTCAATTTTAGAAAGTATTTTGGATGGTTTTTTTATTTGTCTACTAGTTGAAAATCTTTGTGTCCTGGGTGAATTATCTGGCTGTTGATGCATTACTACTGGTTGTCTAAAGCACCTTCTTAAGAGAATAATAACTGTCAAGAGGGGCTCTGCGGGATCCACTACAGGTTATGTCTTATAGATGGTTCATTCTCATGTCTTTATGATGGTACCACGATTGTGTATCCTTTCAAGGCTCATGTGATCCATGTTCATTATCCACCTTCATCTTATTTTTCATTTTCAGGTAATATAATACTCATATACATGTATCTATTATTTTATAAATTTGTTGATGCACATTTAGAGAGAATCATAAAACCCACCCCCACCCCTCAATAAAGACATCTATAGGGACAAAGGATTTGTTATGAGGAATGTAAATTCCCTCATATGTCTATGGCACTATAACAAGTTGGGTTATTGGGAGATGTTTGGTATACCACGTGACCTTTGATATTATGTAGAATTTCTGATATATAGGGGAGTGGATGTTGGAATCCTTCATCGAATAATCATTCCCAGAGAACCCTTTCCTTTATTCTATCACGTTCCCTCATCCCAAAATCATTTCATAAGTCTTTATCATGAGATCTCACTATGATCCTACTTTTGAAGAAAACTATTCCACAAAACTGCATTTTCTCAGGTGCCTGCTCAAACCAACTATTAACAAAATTTTGGTAATTTATTGAACTTTCTCCATGAGGATGTGTGATCATCATGATGGTTCTGTGGGATCTTCTAGTTCAATCACATTCTCTATTGACTATTATGCTGCTCACATGACCATGTCAAGGTCCCACAATTGAGAGTCCTTGAGGGGTTATGTGATTATATGATTCCCTATGGGTTAGGTGACTCAAGAAACCCTTAGGTGATTCAAAAATACATTTTTTTATTCATATGATGTGCATGATTCTTCCACTTTCTGTCCATATTTTGATATGATTTTATTTTCACTATCTGACATATTCCACTTAATTTTATTCAAATGGCTTTTGGTTCTCATTGATCTTCCTATAGGCTTTTTAAGAAGGAGCCAAGGTGGTGACAGTCTATCATAATTATATAACGAAGAGCATGGATCCTACTTTCTGTAGTCTTTATGGGTTATAACAGTTATGTCTAATAACATTGATGGGATTAAAATTCACACACTATCCTCTTTTAGACTTATTTCTCCTTTATGGGTTTAATCTCCATAATGGTGCACATATCCCTTTTCTAAAGTCATTATTCATAACCACCTATTATATTTTGAATACCCATAACAACTTCTAGGAGAAACTCTACCATGAGGGGTAATATTTCCCATGCAGAACCATTAATATGGGAATATACTAACATATATGCACATAAACATTGATGGGATTTATTGCACACACAATGAATATGTTCATATGTAAAGCATAATAATGCGGAATCTATCCTCTAATAGAAAGTTGAAGTGGGATTCAAACATGGACTTATGATAATGAGGTAGTTCTAGTATGGAATGGGGATGTCCCTTCTTTGTACAATATATTTCTTCCAAATTCATTAGTAAATTGAAGAAAAATTTAATGCACGGGTCTCTATGGATATTGTAGATGTATGCATACTATAATAATGGTCTCGCGATTGAACTGTTCAGTCGTTGGAGTACAAAAATGAAAACATTCTACCTAATTAAACGAGAGGTGGAAATCAGGATTTGGGGTGTAGAGATGATATGTGGAACACCTATATTAAGTGGGATGTATGATGAGTAGTTTTCCCTATGGTTCACATAGGATGATGTAATGATGAAACCTCCTCTCCCAAGGTAACTGATTAGGCTTGCCAAAAACGACCCCATAAAGAAGTTACATCCTGGATTAGATATCCCAATTAATATATGGGCATGAAACTTCATCAAGAAGTCCATCCCTAATCAGGGATCTTTGTAACTAAAATCCTTTCATGCGAAGGATTACTACGGTGCACTGGGTGCTTGTTGGACCTTTGTTAAGGAAGGTAAATTTAGATAATGGGGATCAGATGTTTTCCCCAGTGTTAATTGGTCTGACAAATAGCTGGTTTTCTTTCCATGTACTTGATTTGATAATTAATTCATTTGAAGTAAAAAATGTGGAGTTAGAGTTTCCACCTTCATGATGGTGACCTCTATGACATGGGGGATCACATCAGGATAGAAATCCCTTTGCTAGACAAAATCTATAACCTTATGCATCATGTTCATGGTGGAAATCCCAATATAGGATTATGTTCCACTTCCAAGTATTATAGGGTCGAATAGGAGCTCAAATGGGAGTTTGTGAATATCAGAATATTCAGGGTATCCTCAATGTCTACTTCATTCCATATCTATAGTGTATCAATGACGTAAGAAAATTTCCACTAAACTATTGAGATGCAAGGCCTTATGTAAGGCACTATGAACATTTCTAATTTAGTCTGTTTATGCTAGTGTTGATAGGTAACATTCTTAATAATGGGGAGGAATGTCTTTACACACTTGATTATGTGATATCTCTTCATGAAAGAGTTATTTCAACCCATATATATAGGGAACTCATATACCAATAGTATTAAATTTGTCGAATCAATATCCAAATCCTATGTGTCTAGAAAAAATTCCCTTACTCTGTTTATGCTCGATCATCGGGGAATCTGAGGGTAGTTCAGAAATTATGGATGTTTCTTACAAGGTTAGAGCCCGATGCTGAGATATATCTTCCTACATGTATTGAATAAATCAATTTATCTCGTGGTTATTCAGAGCTTTGGGTACACTCATTTCATAGTAGGAAATTATCTACATTGGTAAGAAAGGCATGACAACCACTAGCCATTGAGCACAATCCTCGTCCTAGAAAGAAACTAGCTTGTAAAGGACTGAAAACCCAAAAGCACCCTGCATGGAAGTCATATGTTTTACATTGATATTATATGCCCCCATTAACACATCTACTATGAATGTAGTTCTAGAGGGAGAGACTATATGAGAGGTATTATTTCTTGTTGCCTCTTAATAGTGGGTAGCTCAGAAGACACAGAACTCAGAGGCTATGCTATGGGGTATGTTGTGTCAAAATGAGGTACTTTTGTATTGTTGTTCCTATATCACTGCCCCTATATGAATCATTTTTAAAGACCATATTTAAGAGGTTGGAGAATTTCTACGACATCGTAATTTTTATTTTCTGATCATAAAAATTGATATATTTTGTTCCCCATTGGTCCACCAAATGGTTTTCCAAGGTACTCTGCACCTAACCATTGATGAATGGGGTTTCCCTTTTCTGAAATAAACGGTATGTTTGGGATTTATAATATTTTTCTTTAAAGGTTAATAGTGAAATTAAAAATGTACATACATCCATTTTATGTTAAAAAATTGGAGGATTATAAAGATATTTCAGTTCTATCAACCCTCGAATATTCTCCCCATGATACGACTATGGGGAGGAATTTTGAAATAATCGGGGGACCGATGTTGAAGGGTCCCCAGCACGATAGGATCATATAAGTGAAGTGATTTCCACTTATTGAGAAATATTTTTAGCCTCATCACCTTATGGAGATCCTTCCTTATAAGGTATGTGGAGAAGAAAAGGAAGTGATTTGCATTGTAATGTTATTCTCTTCTATAATCCTCAAATAAGTATAGTATTTCACTCCCCTAATATATTGGAAATACATTAAGATTTGTAAAAAAATGTGTATATCGCCACCAAGATCACATGGAATTTAATGAATCTACTTATGAGGGTTTGGGTGAGCCTTTGTTTACTTTAGTATACCCTTCATTGTCAATATCGACCCCTCAAGGAGCGAACATGGATGAGGTGTCAGTTCAATCATGCACATTGCCTATTATATATGTTTCTAAGATTATACCAATTGATAATGTTTAGGAGGATGCACTTATAGAATCTATTGACATAGGTAGATGTTTTTATGCCATTTTATCCTTAATGTTTGTTTTTTTGGGAGCGAGAAGATGATTCTTTAAAATTGGACTCTATTCTTATTTGTGCTATAAAGCCTGAAATTATCTTTTTTCCACAGTTCTCGAGAATGGTGAGTGAATAAAATATTCCTGAAAGGTAATAAAAGTAACTAAAAGTTGTTCTGGATAAGAAGGAGTTGATTCTTCACCTTATGATGTGGTCAGGGTAGTGGATGTATCCAGTGACATGACCAAGAAAGGTATGTTTCTAAAATCAGTCATATCTGTCGATTTCCTACTGATATTGTATTATTTATCCTATAACTGATAATTCATTATTCCCCTTAATGTAGTGTCTTCTCCCCATGGTTAGGGATCTCCAGTGCCTGCTCCCTTGGGAGTTCCTCCAACTCGATCAACGAATGAAGAGGATAGTTATATTACATCATCATCAATGTCTTTGAGAAAGAGCCTTTATCCTATTGATCTGGTCCTAGATTATATTATTGTTACCTAGATAAATATAGATCCAGACCCTAGATATTTGTAACCTTATCAGTCAATGGACTGAAAAATGTGTTGGTATGCCTAGATTTTTGTTATAGGAACACCATAGGATGAGATAAAGGACTTATTGGGTCATCATCGATTTATGTTTCCCACCCATGATAATTTGGGTTTTCACTATTACACTTTTAACTATTAGATAAAGGGGTGATCTACATGAGGGAATAGAAGAGGGACCTTGAATTGAGGGTAGTAGATACTAAGTCCTCCTATTAATTGATGAAGGATTATGATTAAGCTATAATTGAAAACTCTTATTATTCTATGGAGGTGGCTCCACACAGGGATGTAGTCATTATTGAGAAGGCTAAAATTGGATGTATTCAGTCTAAAATCAGTTTTCTCAAGTAATTTTATCCGTCTTTAGGAGGAAATATCTTGGTTCCAATGTTCTCTTCAGATATTAGGTAACACCATATCAGAGTAGTAGTAACTCTTCAACATAGAGGATAATTCCAGGCTTGATTCTATTATTAGAGTAGAGGAGTTTTACTAGGTTGTAGTGGTAGAAACAAAATCTGTTGATAAACTATGTCACTCTATTGAATCTCTCGATTAAATGTTTTCTGAACTCAAGGCCTCCAATGAGAACATGCTATGATGGATTTTTAATCTTTCAAATTTTCTTTTTCTTGTATATTCATAGGAGAGACACTGTTACCGTTATATTTATCCTATCATATGGTATTCATGAATGGATTTTCTGAAAATTATATGTGTTGTCATGTTTTCCTTTATTCATGATGTGAATGAATTTTTCACTGATTTAATGTCATGTGAATCACTAAAACAATCCATCCTTAACCTAATATAAATAAAACATGATCACTTGAAATATAATGTTGAAATTCTAATGGATCATTCTTTATAAATTCTCATGAATTCCCACCAACATTGGATTCATTATCAATATTTTTATTCTAGTTATCTTGGGGTTTCCTAATTTTTTGAAGGATCATCTGGGTTGGATAAATGTCCGAGAGTTAGGGAACTTTTTATTTTCCAAATAAAATATGTTTGGTGACTATATATTAATTTTTATTAGGCCATATGATCTCACTAACATGATTTTTCATTCTTTTATAGTTCATTGATTTTGTGTTGTAGTTTATGGTATGTTAGATTGTACCAAATATTAGTGTTATTTATGTTATTTTAGCTCTTACCTACTATCATTTTAGTTTAGGGTCTTTTAGCACAGACCTTATATCACTATAGTTTACGTTCTTTTAGATTGGACCTAATATATTATCTTGGAATATGGTATAGACATTCCAGGAATGACCCAAAACCCTATAGGGTTTTAGGAAAGATTGTGGTGTTGCTGAGGTTCATGAGGAATGGAAATCCCATTTTGAAGAGTGAACTGTTTATTTTATGACAATATGAGTTTATGAATGATCCAAATGAATACATTAATAGTCCAGAAAAGGGTCACTTGAAGCCAGGTATCATTTCCAGGGGATATGAATGATTTATTGAGGTAATATCTATTGAGGGAAAAACAATGGGGATGCTAGACCTAACTGGATAGTTGGAATATCAGTGATGTAAGTAAAAACCCAAAACGATCAGTCATGAATATGATGTGGGGAGGAAATTATGGGTATGACCCCAAAACTTTTGAGATTCCAGGTACCACCATGGTGTTGCCATATCTTTTAATGATTGAAACTCCTTTCGGGAAATGAGAAGATGCCTTTAGTTTGGGGGCTAAGGACCATATGTTCTATTATCATGGTCTAGAAAAATATTATATCCACTCCTTTATGAGGGTTCTGAAATATTTTTGAAGACTCTAGTGTCCAGATAAAGAGGTTGGGAATGGGAGGAAATATATCTTGGAAGGGCATCAGACCCCCTATGGATGTTTAGCTCTTGATCGTGAAGCTTGAGCCCTTTGACTAGTGGTTTCGAATCATGAGGTGTGGGCCATCAAAGTGCTAGGAATGGAGTCCCACATTATGAACATAATAAATTTTAAAAAACATAGTGGTTTAACATTGAGAATGTCTAACTCACTTGGATAGTTTACTACAGAAACAGTAAGTCATGGTCCAAAGTGCTCGATACTTTGGGATGATATCAGACAGGCATACCATGAGTAGTTCAAAAATATTGAGGTGTTGAGTGATTAAGTAGTGATTTTTGGGCTAATAAGGATTAGAATTCACTTTTTTCAAAGTGATTTATTTAGTTTAAGACTATATGAATATATACAGAAGCTATAGGCATATATGAATAGTCATGAAAAGGGTCCCTAAAAGTTGTATATATTTTCTAAGGGCAAAGGAAGGTTTATAGTGATTTAGGGAACCCCAAATCATGAAGAGTGATTTTTAAAAAGTGTAATAACCAAGATGGTTTTGAACACCCTAAATGGTTTTAACCACCTAGATAACACTTTCTCATAGTAAGGAGATGTGAAAAGATAATTACTCTGTCTTTTTCCTAAACTATGAGGTCCAATGATCATAGAATGGAATTTATTAGGGCTGAAGAGTAGGCCTTATGGTATTTATTCCCCATTTATTCAATCCATAATTTTTTTCTAAAATCTATTGATGAATAGTTTAGCGATCGAAGACATGACTATTGCTCAGGGCCCCTTCCTGGGGTATTGACCAAATTGGTTGTGTCTCTTTTCCTAGAAATTTATTTTCTTGTGATTTGGACCATTATAGGATAGATTTATGGTCATGCATCATTGACCAAATTTTAGGAAGTTTAAGGTCATGATGCACATTGAACTAATATTATGGATGGTTCATAGAAGTTCAATTAAGAATATTCGGGTCAAGAGTACCTCATCATCCTCCTCGACAGGAGATAAAAATATTTTAAATCATGGATCAATGTTCTCCAGTCATCATTATGAATATGGGATAGTCATTGAAAGTGTAGTTCATATCACACTGAGGTGTTGAGTGTTTCCACAGTTATGTCAAGGTTCAGAAAAATCAGAATGTCCTTTTTACAGAGTGATGCATTTGGTTGATGGCCCCAGGTACATATGAAAGACCCCTAGGCATACATGCATATTCAGGAAAAGGGTACCTTCAAGAAGGTTATATTTTCTAAGGGACCTAGAAGATTTATGGAAACATTAGGCACTCAAGACATGAATTATTATTTATGGATGCAGTCACTTAAAAGTTGATGGAATCACCTGATACTCTAGTTGACCAGGGTAAGGCCCTTATGGTCATTTTACAAGGGATGAAAGATGGGTGATGGTTTTCATTGTTTATTTTCACATAGTTGGGAAATATTCCTTGTAATTTAATATTGTGTGATAAAGATGTTTTTCTTATAGTTTAACATAATGTGGTAAGGAAATTATCATGAATTTTATCTTCATGAAGTAAGGACATTTTCCATGCAATTTAACATCATGAGGTAAGGATGTGGGAACTGACGTGAAAAGAGTGTGCTTGATATATTATATGCACCAAAAAGTCGTATATAGATACAGATTGTATGTATGAAAAATGAGATTTTTTGACCCAATACACTATCTAGATAGGGATTCATTATTTTATCAGTTTTTTCATTTAGGATAAGAATTGAAGATCTATGCATCACTATGTATCTTGTGATGTCAGGAATCAAGACACATGTAGTTAATGAAAAGGAAACATTCTACACATGCCTCACTCATATGAATAGGTTGTAATTGTTTCTATTTATTGTTATGGATAGGAATAGTATTGTATATCTAGGTATCACAATTTACTCTATGATGATAGGAATTAACCCACATGTAGTTCTTGAGTGAGGCCCTTCCTGCAAAATTCTAGCCTAGATGCATATGGGGGGAATTTTTATGTTTTATTGTTGTGATTGGACTAAGCATTAGAGATATGGGAATATCTTTTTATCCGATGTTGACAAGAATCAAGTCTTACATATTTTTTTGAATACAGGCGTGGTAAGATACGAACACCAGAAATGGTGGTCTTCTCGAGTGGGGTCCACATGAATGTACAATTTTATATCATGTGAGGGACTTCAACCATACAATTTAATGTCATGTGGTGAGGTCTCACGGTTTTAATTTTATGGTTTAGAATTCAATACCATACTGATCCTATCATAATATACTATGACTTATTTATACTGGGAATCCCTTACTGAAATCCCTATACACACACGATCTATGATCAATTTGAGAAAGAGTGAATGATAAGGGTTCCTCCTACAATTAATAGATTATTAAGGATACAGCATTGGTATTTTCCATTAGGTGTGGTTGGAATAAGATATACGATTGAGGAGTCCCTATGAATCTAATGAAAATTTATAATCAATACCCACATAGTTTTATAAAACAGGTTCTATTTAATATCATGTGTAAAGTACATATATTGTTCATTTTAATGTCACGTGGTAAGGTTGTGGTTCACCCGACGTGGATAACTAAAGGAACATTGTGGATCCAAAATTTTTTATATAATGTGGTAATGAAGATTCTAAAAATACATGAAAGAAAAAAAATTCATGGATTCATACAGTTTTTCATTATTTGGTATGGATAAGGTCTCATAGTTTAACGTCATATGACCAGGACTAAATTTTTACAATTTAGTGTCACGTAACGAGGATGTAATTTGTATAGTTTAACTTAATGTAACCAAGAAGAAATTTGTACAGTTTGACATCATGTAACCAAGATGAAATTTTTACAATTTACCATTGTGTAACCAGGATGAGTAGTAGGACTTACATTGATGTGGATTCTAATATGATGACAA